>JAEIFJ010001894.1:0-257723 GCA_018903435.1 Leucophenga varia | reverse complement strand
GTAGTCCAACTTTTAACTGTCAAATATGATACATATTATCTGCTTTAGCTTGCAATCAATCATGAAATGATTGTTCATCTACAAAATTATCGAATTTGACCTTTTGTTTGAGGTAATTTTTTACTATTTAAAATTTCAGAAATACTATATCCATGCAACTCAATCCAGTTTCAGCATCTTTAATTTCATTTTGATATGCTGTATTTATTTCAGGAATATTTTGATTTACTCAGGTAATAGTATCTTGTTGTAACTTATCTAGTTCTACAAATTGTTTGTAATCATTACTTGTAGATAAATTTGAATTTTCTGTTCATACTAAATGTTGTAAATAATTTTTAAAATCTAAGCCTGTTATATGATTTTTAATATCTTGATATTGTTGAGATGTAGCAAAAACCCACGTGAAGCTACACTGACAATATCATTTATTCATTGGTCTTTATGATTATTAATAAAATTATTATAAGCATTTATTCAACTTGTATAACTATTCAATGTTGAGTTATAAACACATTTTTAGTATCAACATTTAGATTTTGTGGTAAGCCAGATAAACCATCTTGTAATTTGTTTGGATAGTAATAGTAGTATCGTGTCAAATAATTTCATTGATTTATAGCAAATGGAGTCTTACTGTCAACATAAGTCACAGGGTCCAAAAATTCTTTATATCCATTTGTAATCATGTAAAGTAAGATTAAATCCTTTTTAACTTGAAACAAAACAATAAAATGTATTCTAAGAAAAAATTTTTTATTTTTTTGTAAACCCCTAGTTTCTTTTTTTTTGTGTAGGGTCAGTTAAATTAACAGTTATATTTAATTTAACTGACAATTTATTTAACTCATTATCACTAAAGGTTCCTTTGATTTTTCAGTTATTTTGACCTAACTCGTAATAACTATCATAAACATTAAACAACATCAACTAAGTGCATTTTTATAAATTCCATCAATATTTATTTCAGTTTTAGTTAAATCTAAATGTTGATGAGTTCCAGTTCTCGTAAAATCATTATTACTATCAACGTTTCCTTGTACATAAAAACTATTTTTTTCATCATGAACTAAATAAAGTTTTTAAAGTTGCATTATGTATTCCAGATTTTGCTTTAGTTTGATAATATCACAACCGTTAGTATTTCCTAAATCTGAAACTAAGCCAGATAATAAATCTGTATCTTGATTTGTTTCATAACTAATCTTACTTTTATCAACTAATGTTTTTATTCATAATTTATATGTAACTTGACCAGTTGTAACATCACCACTGAATAAATCAAGATATTTTTTTATATTCATCTTTCAAAGTTAAAATTAAAGTATGTTCACCAACTGGTATATTTACATCTGTAGATGGAACTGTGATTGAATTTCCATCTAACATAGCACTTTTTTAAATATTGTTCTTTAAAATCTAATTTTTGTTCATTTTTATAAACAAATCCATCATATTTATCACCAATATAGTTAGGTTGGTTAAAGTTAATAAATTATCAATTAAATCAATTTTATATAATCCTTGATACTCTCCAACATATATAGTTCGAACCAGTGCGTTCTTAACCGTATAAATAATACTTTTATTATTTGCTATCTTAGTAAAAAATAGTTCCATTAACCTCTTATATAAGTCCACTCTTAAAAAGGAAAAGTCTGCTACTGCCACTATTTGTAAAAGTTAGTACTCAAATGAAGCTACTTAAAATGATGAAGATTGTACATTGACTTTAAAAAATAAAGTAACAAAATTGAATTTATTTTTAGTTTTGTAACAAATGTTTAGATACATATTTTTAATATTGTCAATAAAACCGTTGGCTTCCTAGTTAAAGAGTCCCTATTAAGAAAACATTAACATTTGTTAACCAATATTAACACTGCCAAATACTGGAAAAAACGATAGAAAAACAAATCAGACTCACCACCTGTACACAATGTAATTATTTCGACTCGCCAAAATTATAAAACTTAATCTAGTATCCCAGCAATGATTTTTGCGTTTTTATGATTGCGATAACAAATGCATAAAGCGTTGCTGAGAGAATGTAAAATCATGCAGTCAGCCCGTTTTCGTGCGAAATTAAAGAGTCCCATTCAATACGACTAGCGGTGAGTAAGTGAAGGAACTGAATGCTTGGAATCTACTCGAAACCATCATCACAACTTAAACAATCTTTGAAGAAGAAGAGATTGAAAAAAAAAAAAAAAAAAAAAAAAACGTTAGCTTCCTTGGAACCGAAGCTCATACACCCGCCACACGAATCTTGGAATACATTATTTATTTTCATCAGTGGCTTAGGTTAAATTTGGAGAAGGGGTGCGTCGGAGTCAATAGACCGACACAACCAAAATTTAGACGCAATAAGGGGTGTCAGGAAAATCTCTACCAACCTAATTCCAACCCAATTCCAACCAAACGAGGTTTTAAGGTGTCACACGATCTTTTTGGGTTGGTTTCAAGTATCTCAAGTTTTTGTTAGAGATTTGATAGAGTTTTAGTAAAATACACAACTAAAACAAGAAAAAACGTTAACTTCGGTAGAGCCGAAGCTTAAATACCCGTCACACGAATATTTAAAGAGTTTATGTGTAATCATCAGTGGTCACCCAAGTTTACACACAATATTAATTTCAAATTTTGAGCTAAAAAACAGATATGTATAACAACATATTTCTCGAAAATATCTGAAATGGGCGGTAAGTTTGTATGGAAGAAACACCTAAAAATGGGCGTGGCACCATGGTATTGAAAGAGTTTTTATTCAATATGGAGTAAATTCCTAAATAAATAATAACCATTTTCATACAAAAATTCGAAAATGGACGAAAAGTTTGTGTAGGGGCTATACCAAAAAATGGGCGTGGCACATCTGATTTGACATTGGATGACATTAGAAGTGTTTTTAGCCAAATTGGAGCGTATATATGCATAAATAATAACTATTTTCATACAAAAAATCGGGAAAAACGGACAGTTTATATGGGGGCTATGCCTAAAGAGGGGCGTTGCATCTTGGTTTGAGCACTGGATGACAAAAGAAATGTTTTTAAATGAAAATGTGTATCAAAAATTTTTTGTTTTTGCCTACAAAAAAAGAGACAACGGTAAGTTTGTATGGGGGTAAAACCAAAAATGGGCGTGGCACTCTCATTCTCGAACTTAACACTAGTCGTTGCCGAGAAAAGCTTAAGTTCCAAATTTCAGCTTAATATCTTTAAATCAGACAGACGGACAGACGGACATGGCTAGATCGATTCGTCTCGTCGAGCTGATCTAGAATATATATACTTTATGGGGTCTACGACGTCTCCTTAAGTGCGTTACAAAGTTTCGACAAAATGAAATCGGTCCCTTCACACTATGTGTGGCGGGTATAAAAAAATATGATTTAAATATGTTATATATATATTATATACCTTCACCACCACAATCCAAAATTACATTGTTTAATTACCATTTTACCAAATCTCTTGTAAAATTCTTAAGCAAAACACACCGAACAAAAAGAATGCCAACTTGCTTGAAGTGGACTTTTATATACAAGGTTGTCAAATATCTCCCTTCCGCTTTTTGCTCTTTATTTAATGCTTTATAAAAAGTGTTACAATGGTCGGATTTAGTTCAAAAATGCGCCGTTTTGTTCGATAATCTGTTTTCATCTAGAAGCTGAAATCTGAAACTTAAGCTTTTCTCGGCAACGACTAAGCTATGTTTGAAAATGAGAGTACCACGCCCATTTTTAGGTGTAGCCACCATACAAACCTACCGCCAGTTTTTTTTCGAATTTTTCTATGAAAATAGGTTTTATTTATGAATATATTCACTCCAAATCGGGTAAAAACACTTTTATTTCAGCCAATGTCAAAAGCAAGGTGCCGCCCCTTTTAGGTCACGCTTTTATGGATAGCCCCTATACAAACTTACCGCCCAATTTACATATTTTGTATGAAAGTAGGTATAAAGTATGAATGTATTCATTTCGAAATTTGTAAAAACACTTCTTATATCATATGTACACACCACCGATATAATAAGGATCGGGCTACTATAACATATTGCCCCCATATAAACTCAAATACCATTTTCTAATTTTTTTAAAGAAAATGTTTGTTATTCAGGGGTGTCAGGAAATCTCTAGTAAATCTGCCTTCGGTTTTTTTTTAAATCTCTAAAATAAAATATCGGTTTCACAGAACTTCGAAAGTTTTCATTATTCGAAGACCGTTTCGCTAATATCTGTAAGTGGTTGCCACCATTTTGTATTTTGTTCAGATATTGTTCGACACAACCTAATTTATGTTGAAAGAGAATAAATTAATCTTAAATTTGTGATGGAACTTTTTTTAAATCAAACCAAAGAAAATTTAAAATAATTTTCCTTAATAACTGCTTTGTTGTACATACACGCATACAAATACAAATGGCCATACACTGCTAGAGCGGGCAAATTATCTTTGATACTAGCGATAATTGCGTTAGTTGATAATTTTTCCATTCACTAGTACGTTTACATTTCTTATGAACCTGCCAACCCAGACCATTAATATTTTACGCTAATACTTTTCATAAATGAACATTTTATTCGGGGTTGCTTCGAATCAAATTTATGAAAACATTAACAGTGGATTTCTACTTAAATTTTACTTCAAGCAAAATACAATTATTTATTTGTCAATAATTATCAAGGGGGTATTATGAAGTTGCTGAAATGTATTCATAAATAAAACCTATTTTCATAGAAAAATTCGAAAAAAAAAAACTGGCGGTAGGTTTGTATGGTGGCTACACCTAAAAATGGGCGTGGTACTCTCATTTTCAAACATAGCTTAGTCGTTGCCGAGAAAAGCTTAAGTTTCAGATTTCAGCTTAAAATCTTTATATCTTGAACCAAAAATATGCATAAAAATATGCAGACAGACAGACGGACATGGCTAGATTATTTTATCTCGTCGAGTTGGATCAAGAATATATATACTTTATAGGGTCTACGAATAGAATTTTGGCCAAAACTAGTGCATAATAGTTTTATTTCATGGACAATTTTATTCCATTTATGATTTAAACAAAATAGCGTTCTGGTGACTACCACGTCTTTTCTTGCCATTTCTTTTTCGATAACTCGGTCCAACATTGTCCAGATTGTTTCTGGTTTCTTGGCGTAATCTTTATACCTAGCATAGCCCCAAAGAAAAAAATGGTGTTCAATCACACGATCTTGGTGGCCAGTTGGTTGCGCCATTTCGCGATATTAACAAATCACCGAAATGTTCACGCAATAAATCCATCGAAACGTTGTTGAAAGAGAATGTCATTACCATCAATTTCATATATTCGTTCACCATTCACGTTAATTGTGCGTCCCTCATCAAATAATATCCAATTCAATAAGGTATGGTACTAAGATAAGACTTAACTAAAGGTTTGGGTTTCAATCGAGCATACTCGATTTCAGTGTTCTTTCTTGTTCGTAATAAGTTTGAACAATTTGCAAACGTTGTAAGAGCGTATAATTGTTCATGATTAAATAGCAAAACTTACTGAACACAAAAGTCAGCACATCAGATTTCTGAAATTTAAGATGGCGGGTATCAGCTGTCATAATCCTTTCGTACCTACTGCGAAACACTGTATAAGCCGTTACTGGTAAATTTATTGGTAAATAAATTTTGTTACTAAAAAACTATGTAGCTCAAAATCTAGGATAGCTCAAAATCTAGGATAGTTTCAGTCTTGGGAGAAATAAAACTGAGTCTGTTGGCTACATTTTTTTTTAAAAACATAACTTTCTAGATTTTCAAAGTTGAGGGGCTATTTTAAAAAATTTACAAGTTTTATACCCGTCACACATAGTGTGAAGGGTATATTCAGTTTGTCTGAAAGCTTGTAACGCAATAAAGGAGCCATCTTAGACCCAATAAAATATATAGATTTAGACACCGCACTCGACTTTCTCGTAAAATTTTGAATTTCAACCCCCACCCTGGGGGTGTCAAAGGGGTTTTAGGGGGTTAAGGGGGGAAGAATTTGTTTTTTGTAGTCTTTTTTAGTTTCAGCGAGCCAAAAAACATAGGAATACACACCCTACTCGACTTTTTCTTTCTAATGATATTCCAACCCCGGGAGCAGGTGTAAGGGGGTGGTAGCGGAAAAATGGGCGAAGAAAAATTTTTTTCATGATCATATTCGGTTTCAGCGACCCCAAAAACATGGGGGTATGGGGTTGTGACCTCTGGTATTTGACCTTTTTTTTTTGTGTGCCTGTATAATTGTTCATGATTAAATAGCAAAACTTACTGAACACAAAAGTCAGCACATCAGATTTCTGAAATTTAAGATGGCGGGTATCAGCTGTCATAATCCTTTCGTACCTACTGCGAAACACTGTATAAGCCGTTACTGGTAAATTTATTGGTAAATTTACCAAATTTGTTACTAAAAAACTATGTAGCTCAAAATCTAGGATAGCTCAAAATCTAGGATAGTTTCAGTCTTCGGGAGAAATAAAACTGAGTCTGTTGGCTACATTTTTTTTTTAAAAACATAACTTTCTATCTCTTCGATTTTCAAAGTTAAGGGGCTAGAAAAACTTTTTCCGTTTTTTTTAATAAATTACAAGTTTTATACCCGTCACACATAGTGTGAAGGGTATATTCAGTTTGTCTGAAAGCTTGTAACGCAATAAAGGAGCCATCTTAGACCCAATAAAATATATAGATTTAGACACCGCACTCGACTTTTCGTAAAATTTTGAATTTCAACCCCCACCCTGGGGGTGTCAAAGGGTTGTAAGGGGGTTAAGGGGGGAAAAAGAATTTGTATTTTGTTTTTTTGTTGGATTCAGCGACCTAAAAAAACATAGGTGTAGACACCGCACTCGATTTTTCGTAAAATTTTGAATTTCAACCCCCACCCTGGGGGGTGTCAAAGGGGTTTTAGGGGGTTAAGGGGGGGAAGAATTTGTTTTTTGTAGTCTTTTTTAGTTTCAGCGAGCCAAAAAACATAGGAATACACACCCTACTCGACTTTTTCTTTCTAATGATATTCCAACCCCCGGGAGCAGGTGTAAGGGGGTGGTAGCGGAAAAATGGGCGAAGAAAAATTTTTTTTCATGGGGGTATGGGGTTGTGACCTCTGGTATTTGACCTTTTTTTTTTTTGTGTGCCTGTATAATTGTTCATGATTAAATAGCAAAACTTACTGAACACAAAAGTCAGCACATCAGATTTCTGAAATTTAAGATGGCGGGTATCAGCTGTCATAATCCTTTCGTACCTACTGCGAAACACTGTATAAGCCGTTACTGGTAAATTTATTGGTAAATTTACCAAATTTGTTACTAAAAAACTATGTAGCTCAAAATCTAGGATAGCTCAAAATCTAGGATAGTTTCAGTCTTCGGGAGAAATAAAACTGAGTCTGTTGGCTACATTTTTTTTTAAAAACATAACTTTCTATCTCTTCGATTTTCAAAGTTAAGGGGCTAGAAAAACTTTTTTCCGTTTTTTTTAATAAATTACAAGTTTTATACCCGTCACACATAGTGTGAAGGGTATATTCAGTTTGTCTGAAAGCTTGTAACGCAATAAAGGAGCCATCTTAGACCCAATAAAATATATATATTCTTGATCAGCTCGACGATACGAATCGATCTAGCCATGTCCGTCCGTTCGTCTGTCAATCTGTCCGTCCGTCTGTTTGTCTTTTCTCGGTCAGTTTTAAGGATATTAAGCTGAAACTCAGAACTTAAGCTTTTCTCTATAACGACTGAAACAAGTATGAAAATGGAAATGCCACCCCCATTTTTAGGTATAGCCTCCATACAAACTTACCGTTTTTTCGATTTTTTTATGAAAATAGCTTTTATTCATGAATGTATTCACTCCAAATTGGGTAAAAATATTTCTAATGTCTTCCAATGTCAAAATTTTTTAATTTTTGTGTGGAAACAGTAATTATTTATAAATGTATTCACTTCTAATTGGGTAAAAAAAATATCTAATATCATCGTATCTTTACTCTACTGATATTATAAGGATCAGCTTACTATATCATATAGCCCCCTAACAATTTTTTTTTCAAGAAAATATTTATTTTTCTGTCCTTTGGTTAAAATTTTACTCAATTATTGTGTCTAAACTTAGGTTTTATCGGACTATTGACTCCAAGCCATTCCTTCTGCACATTTTACCTAAGCTACTGATGATCATAAATATACTAAACCAAGATTTGGCGGGTATTTGAGCTATTGATCTGCCGAAGTTACCGTTTTTCCTTGTTAAGATTATTTACTTCACATTTGGTTTGTTTTGAATATTTTGCGGCTCCAAGATGACCTAGTTTTGCCTGTTTTGGATCACTCTTTCACATAGCTGCCATAAAGCCGATCAAATTTTTAACAAAAGTAAAATTTTTCATAGAAAATTTTACAAAAATAAAAATTTGATAGAAAATACAATTTTGTTTTTTTTTTTTTTTTTAAATTAATAGTGAAACCAAACATCAATAAAATTAAAACTTTGAAAAAAGACCAAAAAATTGCGCCTGCCTCGAAAATATACACAGATAGGATGGGAAATGTAATAGCATTATATCTGTGGTAAAAGGAAAAAGTGCTTAAGTCGAGTTAAGCAAAATCGAGATAAGTATACTACGCTGATCTCCATATCGAAAAGTACCTCCATACAAAATTTGAATTATTATTGACGATTTTTCAGGAAGTTATAGACAAATTAATTTTTGCTTACTTTTGCATACAATTTCAATCTATTTTAAACTTATAAAGTGCTCTTTTGCAAAACGGTAAAATAAGACTTAAGCAGTTTTTCCTTTTTACCACAGATATATATAACATAGTCTCGTTCGAAAAGTCTAAGTTTTTTCTTTATAAAACAAAAAATTCGGTTTATTATTTGCTGGGTTATACCTCAACAACTGAAAAAGGAAAATACCCGTTTTTTTGATCCTAGATTCATATTTTGGGGGTTCCCGAAAAATTCTAAGTATACACTTTTTTTCCGACCAGACTACTATAAAATTTTGAATTGTATTTTTAGTCGCACAGTGTACTATATAATCAGAAATAATAATACATGTCAATGAAATTACATATGTATTTTATTATATATTATATTAAGTTTGTTCGAATGTATGTAACGGACTGAAGGAGGCTAGATAGACCCTTTAAAGAATATGTATTGTTGATCAGCATTGGAAGGGGAGTCGAACTAGCTATGTCTGTCTGTCCGTCCGTCTGTCCGTCCGTCTGTCCGTCCTGCTGTCTGCCGTATGAGAGAGATTATCTCAGAGACTATAAGAGAAAGGGCCGCCATATTTGAAACTTAAGCTCTCCTAAGCCGTCAAGTGTGAACTTGCAAACGGGGTTTTCTCTACACCCCCACAGTGTAACCAAAAATTTTGCGTTTTTGCATAAAAACGACATTGTTTTTTATTCTAGGAAGTTCAAATTCAGTATAAATTATGTCTATGATAGTCCCAATAAAATATCCCAATATGGGTATGACCAACAAAATTATAGGTATAGTATATATAGGAAGTTCAAATTTAAATTTAAATTATGTCTATGATAGTCCCAATAAAATATTTCAACATGGGTAGAGCCAAAAAAATTTTTGGTATTGCCCCCCATACCTAAATGTACCTCAAAATAATGGGTTTTTGCATAAAAATGTCATTGTTTTTTATTCTAGGAAGTTTAATTTTAGTATAAATTATGCCTAGGATAGTCCCAATTAAATAGACCAATATGGAAAGGACCAACAATTTTATAGGTATAGCCCCCATATAAACCTGTTTCACCTGATTGACTGTATGACTGACTGACATAGGTGAGACAGGACTACAACTCAAACGACTGCAGATAGGATTCTAAAATTTTTAATGTAGATTCGTTTTATAATGAAACTGCCGACTAAGAAGTGATTTTTGAAAAATTTTACCAGAGGTCTAATAAAGGTCTTGAAACCGGCAAGCCATATTTCTGGGATGGTAAGACCTTTTCCAGCGTATTCCATCAAAATAAAAGTTTTTATTTGGGGCCTAGTAAGGGTCGAAAATGGCTTATTTTTAACATTTTTTATTTGGTCGAAGTTTTAACCACTTGGGGAACCAACATCGAATCAACCATCTCTTTTAACACTCTTGTTATAATTCGGTAATGGAGAGGACTAGAGACTTGATATTAGGCGCACTTGAAAGATGGTTACAAAATTAAAGTCGGGGCATTGTTGGACCCAAAATATTTTTTTTTGCAGTTTTCTTGGTTTTTTTTAGATTTCAGTTGAACACTTGAAACCGGAAAAGCCACAGATTTGGAATGAATAGGCATTGACAATAGGAAGACGGAAGGCATCGTCGTACAGCAATCGGTTTGTGTACACAAATTCTTGATATGTGAACCCAGCTTTTGAGCCCTATTAGCGTCCCAAATTCGAAAAAAAGTATTTAACGACCCGCCCTACTGGGCACTAGGGCGGGACGCTAATAGGGCGGGACGCTAATTGGGCTTAAAAACTGTGTTCACATATCCAGAATGTGGGTACACAAACCTATTGCTGTACGACGATGCCTTCCGTCTGCGCATTGACGATGAAATTTGAAAATTTACCTACAATTTTCGATTTTCATCGTCAATGTGCAGACGGAAGGCATCGTTGTACAGCAATCGGTTTGTGTACACAAAGTCTGGATACGTGAACCCAGCTTTTGAGCCCTATTAGCGTCACAAATTCGAAAAAAATTTTTAACGACCCGCCCTAGCATAGAGTATTGAATATGGGCGCAACTGAGAGATGGTTGGAAGGTATTTTTGGACTGTATATTTTTTGGCCAATTTCTTTTAGATTTTAGGTGAGTACTAAGAATTGATATGCAGAATTTTTTAACCGGGCCTAGTTTGGCCTTTAAAAACGAAATGAATAGACATAGAGACTTGAATATCTAAAAGACGGTTAGAAAATATTAGTTTTCATGTACAATTTTCGATATTTGGACCTGGAGGTAGGGTCCTCAAAATATAATGTATTTAAAACTTTTTTTTTGGGCTGATCACCTAGACTTAAAGGATGATTTTTGACATGTACAAGGGATTTATTTAATTTGGATTTGGTGCGGGGGGACCCGAAAATTTTATCAATTTTTATTGTTTTTTTGCATATTGCTTTATATTTAAATTACTGTAAAGGTAATAACTTAGTCGAGAGTTTGAAAAAATTGACTATGACATGTAAAAACCGGGAAAAATGAATAATAATGCATTTGAAAGATGATATAAAATGATTTTTGATGAGGTTAATGGGTTTCTGAAATTTTAGGCCCAGTAGGGGACCCAAAACCAAATTTTATCAATTTCTGCCGTTCTCCTCCGATAATTTTAGTTTCTCTGGAGAGAACTCTACTTCCCTTTTGCTTAACGGGACCAAATTGCAGCAATTAGCTAAAGTGATTCTTCGTTTAATTTTCTGACTGGTGTTGTTAACGCTGTTTACATTTGTCTGCGGGTGGATACCAAGTGCTTCGTCTTGCTCTCGTTCACTGTCAGACCCATTGGACGGGACTTTTTTCTGTGTCTGAGAACGCCCCAGTGACTGTACGATGATTTTTGCCGATTATGTCAATGCCATCGGTAAATGCGTGCAGCAACGTTTCTTAAAAAATATGATAATTCCCCATCAGCAGCAATTAATTTAGGAGATTTAAGGTTGCACGACAACGCATCGCTCCGTGTAAAGCCTCTCTTGGTATCAATGGAGTCGGATAGATCCTTACCGACCCTAACAACGCTTTGGGTGTTTGTTAGCGTCATCATGCAGAGGCGAACGATTTTTGCAGGGATACGAAGTTCAGTCAGTGCTTTATAGAACTTTGATCTCGGCGTATCGAAAGCGGCTTTGAAGTTGACAAATATGAGGTGTGTGTCGATTGGCGGGGAATATACAAAATCGATTAATCCTCCTTCATAACTGTTGTTTGTGTCATGCAATTTTAATTTACGATAGTCCAATTTGGGCGATAAATGTAAATGCGTCGCAAGAACCCTATTCTTGCTTTAGTTAATAAAATGTAATATAACAAGGAAAAATGTTAACTGCGGTGGAACCGAAGCTTAAATACCAATCACACGAATCTTTGAATAGTTTATGTGTGATCATAAGTGGCTTATATACATTTATAAATATATATTTGGAAATAAGGTACTTTTTCATATAGATGTTCGAAAATAATCAATAAGTTTGTATGGGTGCTAAAGCTAAAAATGGGCGTGGCACCTTGGTTTTGATATTGGATGTCATTAGAAGTGTTTTTACCCAAATTTGAGTGAATAGTTTCATAAATAATACCTATTTTAATACAAAAATTTTAAAATGGGCGTTAAGTTTGTATGGATGGGGCTTTATTTAAAAATGGGCGTGGCACCTTGGTTTTGATATTGGATGTCATTAGAAGTGTTTTTACCCAAATTTGAGTGAATAGTTTCATAAATAATACCTATTTTAATACAAAAATTCGAGAATGGGGGGTAATTTTGTATGGGGGCTATATCTAAAAATGGGCGTGGCAGCACCTTGGATCTAATATTGGATGACATTAGAAGTATTTTTTCCAACTTCGAGTAACTACATTCATAAATAATAGCTATTTTCATAGAAAAATCCGAAAAAAACCGTATGTTTGTATGGGGCTATACCTTAAAATGGGCGTGGCACTTTGATTTTAACACTTAAACTGCTTAGACCTGAGAAAAGCTTAAGTTCCGAGTTTCGGAGGTCAATATCTTTAAAACTGAGCGAATGAATCGCCTTTTACATACAGACAGACGGACAGACGAGACGGACGGACAGACGGACATGGCTAGATCGACTCGTCTCGTCGTGCTGATCAAGAATATATATACTTTATAGGGTCTACGACGTCTCCTTTAATGCGTTACAAACTTTCTGACAAAATGATAATACCCTCCACACTATGTGTGGCGGGTATAAAAGTTACTTTTATTTAATAACTTAAAAAAGTAAAATTACCTTAAAACTGAGCCAAGGATATTATGGCCAAAATTTTAGAAGTTATATGCTTATAACTTTATTCCCAAAATGAAAAATAGCCTTAGTTTAATATTTTATGGCGTCAAATTTAGCTTTTAAAGAGTTCTTTTTATACCCGTCACGCATAGTGTGGAGGGTATTATCAATTTGTCAGAAAGTTTGTAACGCATTAAAGGAGACATCTTAGACCCTATAAAGTATACATATTCTTGATCAGCTCGAAAGAAGCCGATCTAGCCATGTCCGTCTGTCTGTCGTCCATCTGTATGTATGGGTTTCATTCCCTCAGTTTTAAAGATATTGACCTGAAACTCGGAACTTAAGTTTTTTTCAATCCTAAGCAGTTCAAGTGTTAAAATCAAAGTGCCACGCCCATTTTAAGTTATAGCCCCATACAAACTTACTGTTTTTTCTGATTTTTCTATGAAAATAGCTTATATTTATGAATGTAGTCACTCCAAATTGGGTAAAAATGCTTCAAATGGGATCCAATGTCAAATCTAAGATGCCACGCCCATTTTAAGCTATACCCCATACAAATTTACCGCCCATTTTCGAATTTTTGTATAAAAATAGGTATTATTTATGAGAATATTCACTCAAATTTGGGAAAAAACACTTCTAATGACATCCAATAACAAAACCAAGATTATTTTCGAACAAAAGTATGAAAAAATAAATATTTTCAAATATATATTTATAAATGTATTTAAGCCACTGATGATCACACATAAACTATTCAAAGATTCGTATGACGGGTATTTAAGCTAACGTTAACGTTTTTTCTTGTTTCGTATTTAAAATTGGAGACAAATATAATCATAACACTGTGCGACAAAAAATTTAATTTTAAGATTACTCGGAATTCTTATAGTAGAGGTTTTAGGTTTTGTCGAGTATGTGACAATTACTCAGTCAAATAAGAATCAATTTTTATTTTTAAACATGTTTTAGTAAGATTAAAGATAAAACTTTAACTTCGGTGAAACCGAAGCTGACATATCCGTTACACAACACTTTTAATAGTTTATATATTCACCAGGTGCTTAGATTAAATTCTACGATGAATTTGGTCAAATTTGTATTGAGGCTTTATTATATATTAGCCCGATCCTTACTATATCTTTAGCGTTCACTTAGGTAGACATTCGAATTGATTCTAGCAAATTTTAATTGGAATTATTCAGAAAATATAAATGTTTTCATACAAAAACGAAAATGGACGGCAGGTTTGTATGTGGAATATACCTTAAAATGGGCTTGGCACCTTGGATTTGATATTTGGAGTGAATATATTCATAGATAATACCTATTTTCATACAAAAATTCGATAATGGGCGGTAGATTTGTATGTGTAACGGGTATAAGAACTAAGACCTTTTAAACAGTATATAATATTAGGAAATTTCCGATCCCACCTGTGTGTATTTTTAAGACAAACGCAATGTTTGTTTTTTATCAAATTTTTTCAACTTTGTTGATTTTTAGTTAGGAACACTATTTTTTAGTTACTCTTTAATTTAATAAACTTTACTATAGATGTAGCTTTTAAACAAGACGGTTAAACCTAACAGAATTAAAGTTGATAAATTTGAAATAACCAAAAAGTTGCGTTTGCCTCGAAAATATTAAAAAGATAGAAATAAATAAAAATAATAATAATAAATACGATAAATAGGCCCGATACAAATTTACCGCCCATTTTCGAATTTTTGTATGAAAACATTTTTTATTCTGAATGAATTCAATTAAAATTTGGTAAAATCAATTCTAATGTCAACTCCATCGATATGGTAAAGATCGGGCTAATATTTCAAAAAGCCTCCATACAAATTTGATCAAATTCATCGTGAAATTTAATCTAGGCGCCTAGTGAACACATAAACTATTAAAAGTTTAATGTAACGGTACTTCAGCTTCGGTTCCACCGAAGTTAACATTTTTCCTTTATTTTTTTTTAATTTTTCACTTTTATTGATGTTAAGTTACACCATTATGTTTAAAAGGTATATCTACTGTACATAATTATTTAAAGTACGCTCATTTATGAGTAAAACGAGTGTTTGATGGAAAAAAAGTCGAAAATATTTGACAAAGTTACTAAACTTTTTCTAAAATTGTGTCAAGTCATATGTATAGTAAAGATCTTGGTAATGTTTCGACCTCAATTTTTATACCCGTTACACATGATGTAAACGGGTATATTCAGTTTGTCGGAAACTTTGTAACGCACTTAAGGAGACGTCGTTGACTCCATTAGGAATATATATTATTGATCAGCTTGATGAACGAGTCGATCTTACCATGTCCGTCTATCTGTCCGTCTGCCTCTCCATCTGTCTGTCCGTCTGTTTGTCTGTTGCGAGGATATTCGTTCGCTCAGTTTTAAAGGTATTAAACTGAAACTCGAAACTTAAGCTTTTCTCAGTCTTAGGTAGTTTGTTTGTTAAATTCAGAATACCACGCCCATTCTGAAGTATACCTCCCATACAAATTTACCGCCCCTATTTGAGTTTTTGTGTAAAAATAGGTATTATTTATGAATGTATTCACTTCAAATTCGATAAAAACATTTATAATACAATCCTATGTACACACTACTAATATAGTTCAAATCGGGCCATTATAACGTATAGCCCAATAAAAACTTACCTCTCATCAGTGATATTTTCAATAAAATTACTGTTATATCTGTATTTTTAGCTAAAAATTTGATACCAATATTGTGTCTAAACAGGAGTTGTAGCAGACCATTGACCCTTACCCATCCCATCTATGCTAACCACTAAATGCGTTTCATGCGCACCTTGATTAGTATATGTACATAACTATACAAGAATAAGGAATGATTCTAAGAAGTTATCGAAAAAATATTTTTAGAAAATTATGTTGATTTAATCTTTAAAGTTTCATAATCAGAGACGCAAAGAACCCTAAAGCCTTAAATTATTTTTTATGAAACCGAAAAACTGCACCTTAAAACAAAAAAAAAATACGTTGGCTGAGAATAGCTATTAATGTTTCTTGCTAACAGTTAAGGAAAAACGTTAACAAAGGTTGAACCGAAATTTCGATACCCGTCATACGGAATTTTAGTTACAAAAACTCGGAAATTAGACGTGACTTTTCATAGGACTATATGTTATATTGAACTTATATTTGTTCAATGTATATTCTATCTGATCCTTATCAAATTTATACTGTACATATAGACCATCATCACAAAAGTTTCACCATATTTGAAGCAACTTAAGCAAGCTTAATAAATAACCTTTTATATCCGTCACACATAGTGTGAAAGGCTGTATTCAGTTTGTAACGCATGAAAGGAGAACCCGTAGACCCAATGAAGCGTTTATATTCTTGATCTGCTCAACGACACTAGACGATCTTACCATGTCCGTCTGTTTGTCCGTCTGTCTGTCTAAGTACGTTTTACTCAGAATGTTTTAAAAGTATTAACATGAAATTTTAAACTTAAGTTTTCGTTTCAAGGTGTCACGCCCACTTTTAGGTATAGCCCTATACAAATTTAACGCCCATTTTCGAGTTTATGCATGAAAACATTTATTTTTTCTGGATGAATCAAATTATAATTTGGTAAAATCAATTCCAATGTCCACCTTAGTTAACAATATCGATTTGAGAAGTATCGATCTAAAAAATAACATAAAGCCACCATAAAAATTTAACAAAAACCATCGTCAAACCTAATCTAAGCCCCTGGTGAACATATAAACTATTAAGAGTGTTGTATTACGGGTATTTCAGCTTCGGTTTCAACGAATTTAACGGTTTTCCTTGTTTTTATTGAAAAGGTTTATTTATGAAGCGATTTGTGTCAAATATCCATATAGCATATAGCCTCCATATAAATCAACAAGCAAAATTGAAGTTTTTTTAAAAAAAAATATTTATTTATTTATTAAAACATAAACTTAACATAACTTAAACTTAAAATAAAAATTTAAATATCAAAATTAGATGAACTGCTTTTAACTAGATTAAAAAGGGAGGTTTGTGGAGCAAATAGCAAATGAAATGAAAAAATTTAGCACTTGAAGTAAATATTGAGAGTCAACATCACTAGCGATTAGCTTGTGGATTAATAATACACCAAACATTTTTCTGCGTTGCCTAAGTGTGGGTAGATTTATTAATGTTAAGGGAGCCAGCTCCTACATAACCTGGGGTCTAACATGTCGTAGGTATGGCTACACATGCCGTAACGGTTCTATGTAGGAGTAGTGCGACTATTACCTCCACCGCGGTGGCTCCTGGAAACAGGTTTTCAGAAAGATCTAGAATCTACTGACAGCCTGGCTAAAATAGTCGTGCGGGGACATGTGATGTTGTTTGGAAGACCATGACCACTTCAGTGTACATTGAAGTGGTCATGATCATCCTGACGACAACACATGTCCTTCCCTCCATGGGGCCGGATCAAGATGTGACGTGAACCGTGTCGATGATCAACCTGGCTGGGGGCCCCCAAATAGCCCAGTCGCTAACGGTACCTCCTCGACACCGGGTCGCCTCGAGGAGTATAAAGACCTAACCTGCATATAACGGATCTGTGCAGGCGCATAAGTAAACCGGTATGGATAGGAATAATAAAAACAAAAACATAAAACTACCGGGGGACTGCTCCGCGACACAAGCTGCTAGTCAGCTTGAGCAAGCGCGACTGGACGATGTCCGTCCGCAGCAAGCTCGTGCGCAAGCACACGCAACCACAACGCCAACGGTACGTCCAAGGCCTACTCCAAGGCGAATATTAAGGACACGCGTGTCCAAAGAGGCGTGCAACGGCAGGCGGAGCGTGGATCCCCTGCACAACGCAGACCAGGCGGCAGCCACGAATCCCCTCCACCAGCTCGAGAGGGAAATACTGCCTCGTCAAAGAGGCCCTTCCTCCCCACCACTTGGAGCACCAGGAGGTCTGTATGATCCACACCACCGAGGACTAAGTGGGGCGGGTGAAATGGTACCTGAGGTACATAGAGCAAGGCATACCGCAGCAGGAGGCCAAGGCGAAAGCCTTGAGCCATAAGACTCTGCAGGAGCCAAGACCGGCCGCAAAAAGAACAAACAAGAGGCTCACACCCCTGAGCACAAGGGGAAGAGGAGCAGGACAACTCCGATGGTGCAGGACAGGTTGGACGAAAGACCATCCACGTCGGCAGCGGCCCTGGAGAGGAGGAGGGCTCGGGAGCATCCCGCACATACCACATCTACCGTATCTAAGGATGTGAGTTATGCCGCAGCTTTGAAAACCACAAAGGTGGCAGTCCTTCCGTGTGACTGCAGCAGGTGTCACTATCACCGGAAGACCTGACGGAACTGGAGGATCTCATTCTGTTTGAAGTTGCCCAGTGCTGGAACCTTAAGATTAGGTTCGATGCCTTGCACTTCAGACCAGGAATATTGATCATTGACTGCGCCGATGATATCACAACAGAATGGCTGCAGAACCACGATCCGACGCTGAAGGACTGGAAAGGCCCAATCCTCACGACACTTATCGGAGAGAACATTCTCTTGACGGAAATCATCCACTTGTTCCTTCCAAGGTGCGCAAGCTTTAAAGTAGAAATGCTTATGAATCTAATACAAGCAATGATTGACCTGAACACCCAGTCGTGGAAGATAGTTTCCGCACGGAAAGAGGGGTAATGGTCAACACCTAGTAATAGGAGTTGATGATGAGACAAAGCAGACCCTTGTCGAGAACGGATTAAAAATCCGTTTCCGCTACGGCTTCGTCCCCGTCCATCTGAAGCGCAAGCGACAGTAGGCGGAAGATGAAGCAACGCCGGAAGGAGCATCATAGGAGACAGCGGCCGAAGAGGAGGTAGGGGAAGGTATCTCCCCTAAAATGCCAGAACCCACACCTGCAGACGCAATATGTAAGCCGGAACGACCAAGCACACAGATGTCCGTGAACTCGGACGTCATACGGGTCGAGGATGAGGAAGCTGAGCTTTCCCCACAAGAGATACGGGAGGCGGAGAAGCTCCTTCGTGATGAGGATACCACCCTCGTCGCAGAGGAGATGGAAGCATCACTTGTAGATGAGCGGGCTCAATAGCCCCGTCATCGAGTTACGCGTAGCCCAGGTGAACGTCCACCACGCTAAGGCAGCATCAGCTGTCATAGCAAGGACGTTCACAAAACAACACCTTGGGATAGCGCTTATCCAGAAGCCCTGGTGCCATGAAGGCCGAGTAAAAAAGTATACACCAGGAACACAAAGGTAATATGCGACAATAGGCAGTAAAAGCCTAGAGCTTGCATATTGATTCGAAATGACATTAATTATACTGTACTCAAGAACCCTCCATGTCAAAAATTTCAAATTAAAATAACACTAGTCGATAAGATTTTTGCTAACAGAAAAAATATTGCCTATTTTGATAGAAGTTTTTCTGCAGATTATGGATCTGTAATCCCTTCTGGATTTAAAAAAGCAAGAAAGAACGCTGAAGTCGAGTATGCTCGACTGCAAGATACCCTGTACCCAATCTATATGTAACTTAAGTTAGGTTCTATTTGACTACCATACATCATTAAATTGGATTTTCATAGAAAAACTTAAAAAATCGGGTAT
This sequence comes from Leucophenga varia, assembly GCA_018903435.1. Classification (NCBI taxonomy): domain Eukaryota; kingdom Metazoa; phylum Arthropoda; class Insecta; order Diptera; family Drosophilidae; genus Leucophenga; species Leucophenga varia. The sequence continues at coordinate 238,049 of JAEIFJ010001894.1, read as the reverse complement.
ATCTTTGATTGGGTTTATACCTAAAATTTTGTTGGGCCTGCCCATATTGGTCTATTTCATTGGGACTATCATAGACATAATTTATACTAAATTTAAATTTTCAAGAATAAAAAACAATGACGTTTTTTTGTAAAAACCCAAAATATTGGGGTAAAATTGTATGGGGGGCTATACCTAAAATTTGGTTGGTCCTACCCATATAATGATATTTTATTGGGACTATCATAGACATATTTTATACTAAATTTAAATTTTCTAGAATAAAAAGAGCAATGACGTTTTTATGTAAAAACCCAATATTTTGGGGTAAATTTGTATGGGGGCTATACCTAAAATTTTGTTGGTCCTATCCATATTGGGATATTTTATTGGGACTATCATAGACATAATTTATACTAAATTCAAATTTTCTATAATAAAAAGCAATGACGTTTTTATGTAAAAACCCAATATTTTGGAGTAAATTTGTATGGGGGCTATACATAAAATTTTGTTGGTCCTACCCATATTGGGATATTTTATTGGGACTATCATATACATAATTTATACTAAATTTAAATTTTCTTGAATAAAAAGAAATGACGTTTTTATGTAAAAACCCAAAATTTTGGGGTAAATTTGTTTGGGAGCTATACCTTAAATTTTGTTGGTCCTACCCATATTGGGATATTTTATTGGGACTATCATAGACATAATTTATACTAAATTTGAACTTCCTAGAATAAAAAACAATGACGTTTTTATGCAAAAACCCAAAATTTTGGGGTTCATTTGTATGGGGAGAAAAACCGTTTGTAAGTGCACACTTGACGGCCTAGGAGAGTTTAAGTTTCAATTTTGAAAGCTCTACCTCTTAAAGTCTCCGAAATAATCGTTTTCATACGGCAGACAGACGGACGGACGGACGGACGGACGGACAGACGGACGGACAGACATAGCTAGTTCGACTCCCCTTCCAATGCTGATCAAGAATATATATACTTTATAGGGTCTATCTTGCCTCCTTCTGTCTGTTACATACATTCGCACAAACTTAATATACCCTTTTACCCTTTGGGTACAGGGTATAAAAAAAGTACGTTAAATCGTAATAAATGGCACTTTACACAGCACAGTAAAAATATCATGTTTTGTACGTGTCTTTGAATTTGTTTGTATATCTAGCAAGTTATGTTAATTGGTAATTGTTTAGAGTTTATATGCTCCCATGTTGAGTGGAATATTATCTTAATATACACTTTTGCACACCTTACAATTCCGTGCCGTTTTAATAAGCATAATGCTCTATTCCATTATATAATGTTTTGGTAAAAAATCTCATTAACTACACTCCCGCGTGGTTTGCAGGCAGTCAAGAATACTGCCACAGCAGTGGTAGTCAGCTTGACGTAAAAGCCGTCTAACGAGGTTGGTTCGAGGGTGGTCACCAACGACGTAAAACAAAACAAGGAAAAACGTAAACTTCGGTGGCACCGAAGCTTAAATACCCGTCACACGTATTTTTTAATGGTTTATGTTTGCTACTAATGGCTTAGATAAAACTTCGTGATGGGATGGAGTCAATAGTCTGATACACCCCAAGTTAAGACACAATATTGGTTTCAAATTTAAAGCTAAAAATAGATATTCAAAAAAAATTCTAAAAATGGAAGAGTCATCTTGGTTTTGACATTAGATGATATAAAAACATTTCTTCGCGATTTGGAGTGAGTACATTCAAAATAAATCCTATTTTCATACAAAAATTCGAATGTGAGAGGCCATTTTGTATAGAGGCCATACCTAAAAGCGGGCGTGGCACTTTCATTTTTAAACTTGGCCTGCTCGGTCCCGAGAAAAGCTTAAGTTTCAAATTTTAGATAAATATCTCCAGTAGTCAAACGAGTAAAACGCGTTGAAATAAACAGACAGACAGACAGACGGACATGGGTAGATCCTCTCATCGAGCTGATCAAGAATATACGACGTCTCCTTAAATGCATTACAAACTTTTTAGAGAAACTGAATATGGCGGGCACGGGCAAGGACGACTCCCGAAAACGATACAAGGATCACGATATACGGATATGCACCGGGAACTCATTACCACTCTCGTCAACTTCAGAGCACGCATTACTGCTATCTAGGAAATTCCATGAACTGTACACGACTGTATAAAATTAGCAATCTCTGATATTTTCTTCAGTGGCCATGAGACGCAACACATATTTGGAATGACTTCGTGGCTAGTAGGAAACTACGCGGACTCGTCTCAAGGCTTACAGCTGTAGATGGACATCTCGCCTCTATACGCATCAGAGCTAAATTTTTTAACATTAGCTTTATCTTTCGCCCAACAATCGGATAATTTAGCCTACATAGCACCACCAATAATAATGGGCAAAGGCTAATCGACTTTGCAGGAAGGTTAAAGTCACAGCAGACCCCCATTGCTTTCGCAACAAGGGTCTCCAACCTATTCCGAGAGAATAATCCTGCCTCCGACTGTATAATTAACAGTGGAAACGTATCTTAAAGTCATTAGCTACGGCAGCTAACAAGGTTATTGGCTATACTAAACATCGGTGGCGGATGTTGTACTAAGAGGAATGTCGCATTGCTACTGCAGAGCAATTTAGCTCGACAACGAATTCTGCAGGCGGGAGCAACAAATTTAGCAACCTGGCGATCAAATGAAATTCCTTCAACATCAAGTCAATAGTAATTTTTGAGCATCGAGTTATAATCTTAGGGCTGATTTTTTTGAAAATGCTATCCGATATGGTCATAAAGCTGTTACAGCAGCAAAAGTAGATCCAATAATGTTATTATGATAAGTATAACGAGCATTGACAAATTCCATAAATATGAGTAGGCATCTATGAAGCTGGGCGAGTTGGTTGGAGCGTTCAAAGCTACTGGAGCAATACACAAGGCACTGGCACCTTCGCAGCTCGAAGTTTGCACGATCAATCAATGAGTCAGTCCGTTCAGGAGACTATTTTATTTACCGCTGGACAAGAAGGTTGATAGCCTCAGGCTGCAAATTCAAGTGACTGAAAAAGTTCTGCGGAGTGGCACTATTGAAGAATTGCTGAAGGGCAACGACAATTCTTTTAAGTAAATATTAAAAAGGCTGGAAGCGGAATGGTTACGAAGACCAAACAGTTCACCTTTAATATGGAAGAACTTGATGGATTGGAGAGACCATAGTTGGCAATGTGCCAAAAAATTGATGGGAAAGTAGGTCAATTGAACACCTTCGCACCGGAAGTTCCAGAACAAGCAAAAACGTAACTTCCGCAGTTTAGTGGACTATCAAAAGATTGGTTCACTTTTAATAATTTGTTCAGAAAGATGCAAGAAAACTTAACTAACTAAAGTCCTGCCTTAAAAGAGAAGCAAGGACAGTGGTGAACCATCTGCTCAAATTATCTGCAGCAAGTTACGAAGATGCATGAAGGTAATTTTCAACAGGTATGAAAATCAGCGTAAAGTGATTTCAGATCGTTTGAATCAACTAATATTTATAACTGGAAAATCTTATTCCTGTTTCGGAGAATAATGTACGAAATTTGTTGGATACTGCCAACAAATGTATCTATGTATATCGTAAGATTGATTGGCCACGATATGCATAAATGTCAAATGTTTAAACATACTCCCACTATATTTCCGATGCTTTGGTTCACATAACATCGAAGAATGTAAAAGTGACTGGATTTGCCTACGGTGCAGAAAATCGAAAAACACTTTGTTGCACGACGAAAGTGCAACGAACAATCAAAATGTACATTTCTTAAATCTGAAAAAAGGATAAATATTCGCTCTTTATAAAAGTCAATAAAGATTTTGTGCTATTGAGAGCTCTCATGGATAGTGAGAGCTCTCGTTGATATCTGAAGAAGCGGCTCCACTATTAAATCTGCCTCGTATCAAGGGGAAAGTAAAGGTGCAGAGGTGTCCGCTTGGAATTAAGACCACGCATCTCCAGCATCTTCGAATACAAAGAAATCGCACTGGACATTGATATTGAAGCCGAATGGGATAAATGTATTCTAACTGATACCAATATTAACCTGCCCCGTAGAATCGACATGATTATTGGGGCAGATCTTTTCCCCTTTATAATCAAGGAGAATATAGATATTGTTGATGAGAAACTTGGACAAAAAGGGAAGTTTGGCTGAATTGAATCAGGAAACATGTGACACTCGACCTACAATAAGCTATTTACAGCAACGGCTATAATCGACGGCAATTACTTGACAAAGTCTTTGACAAAATCAAACCCCTTGAAAACGAGTGTAAATAGGGCAAAACTGCAGTGGCGACAAAGAAAAAACTTGAAGAAATCAAAACGACAATAGAAATGCTTAACAAAGTAAATTAGGATGCATTGAAACATACCAAGAGACTGCAAAAACAAGCCAAGACTGCCAAAGAAGAGTTAGAGAAGGTCGTGCTGCGGATCAGAACGTGACGAATAGATGAAACAGCCAACAATGCCAACAAAGGTTCACTTATGATTGATGAAAGTGGACGTTTCGAAGCTCGCACTTCGATGTTAAAGGAATAACTAGAAGATGAACAATCCAACTTGGGAGTATTGCTCGATCGCAGTCGCAAGGCACAGCTTCAAATCGAACAGTTGACGTCAGAGCTTACGAATAAAAAATCGAATTCGCAAAAGAACGAAAATACGCGTGTATTACTTGAAAGTCAAAATAAGGAGCTAAAAGTAAAACTGTATGATATTGAGGCTGCGCAACGCACCAAGTACAAAGCGACATTTGTAACATTGGAAGCAACGATTTCAAATTTAGAGGAACAACTCGAGAACCAGGGCATAAAATGTCAATTAATCCCGTCCGGAAGTCCTTTCTTTGGAGGAATCAGGGAAGCTGGCGTAAAATCCGTCAAGTATCACCTGAGACGCGTTATTGGCGATTATAGCTTGACATATGACGAATTTCCATCTCTTGTAAGTCAAATAGAAGCAGTGTTGAACTCCCGGCCTCTGTGTCCATTGACTGAAGATAATATGGAAATGGATGCAGTCACTCCAGGCCATTTCCTTATTGGAAGACCTTTGCTAGGGGCACCTGAACACATTGACGGAAAGACTGGATCGCTGGACCGGTGCAGCGTGAAGCAGACTTTTGGAAAAAAATATAAAAAAAACTATCACTGTTCTGTATAATAGAACACATACAAACAATCAGGATGAAGAACAATTCTATGAAAGCGCTGGTGTTCAGCGTCAAATTCAACAAACTCAACATCAAATTGAATGAAATATTTACATAATGGCGCCCAGCCAAATGATCAAGCATGAACATGGGTTTATATGTTTATTGTAGAATGAAAGAACTACAACTTGTCTTGTTGGGTGTTCAATCAGAACTGTCTTTATTATTCCAAATATATTTTACATCAAGTGCTTATTGCATACATATAGATGTATGCGAACAGACATAAGCTAAGCAATTCTTAGCTTGAATTCGATACTATGCTTGTAGGTCATGAGTCGTTGACGTTCTTGTCATCCGACGCTTTCGTAAACATTGTTGCGCTAAGCGCATGTATCGGACGGACTGATCGTCAGTTTATGCTGACGGGACATTATTACATTATTAAGACTTCAAGCATAGTATGTTCGCTACACCTTCCTTTTTCGGAAGAGTGATCATATATTGGTAAATTTATGATTACTCTTTTACATTAATGAACTTTAGTATTTTATTGTAAATTTAAACAATTATTTGAATTATAAATTCTATGTTTACATAAAAATCAATTAATTATTTTATTTAAATTTTTAATTTTAATTTTACATGTTATCTCTTTTTTTTTTTTTTTTATGTAATATATATTTATTATTTGAATTAACATTTTTTTTTTTTTAAAATTCATATTTTATTTAATTTTAATTTTCAATTAATCATTAATTATTTTATTTTTTAATTTTAATATTATTTATTCATATAATATTTAATTTTAATTTTAAATTTTGACATTCATTTGGTGTTTTTTTTTTTTTTTTTTAATTGAAGTGTTCTTCTATATATAATTTGCTTGCATATGTTTATTTTATTTATTTTATTAAATATTCTTTTTTCCTTTTTTTTTTTAATTAAATTTGAAAGCAATAAAATTGTATAAATTTATGTGTGTGGTATAACATTTTTTTTTTTTTTATGTATATATATATACATATATATGGTTAAATACTTTATTTATGATTTGCTCTTTTTAAGTAAATATTTTATGGTTAAAGTTTTATTATAATTTTTTTTTTTTTAATAATATTTTTAGTTTCTTCTTTTTTTTTTATCTTTTTATCTCTATTTAATTGAATTTAGTTAATTTCTCTTATAAGCCTAGAAAACTAATCCATCTTTTTTTTTTTTTTTTTTTTTACTTAATAGTTATACAACTTAGAGTCTATCTTATTCATTCACACAATCATTCATACTGTTTCTACTATTATTGTTTTTACTTATTATTTCTAAGAATTTTAAAATTACATTTAATTTTAAATTAGCCTAGAGAGCAAATTTCATTTTGATTTTTGCTATATATGGTACCACGTTGTGAACGGGTATATTGTGGTCATTTAATGAAAATGACTTGCTATGATTGCTACTTACTAGCTCGAATGGGCAATTATAGCAAAAAATAATAATTAAAATTATTAATTTTATTCTTTGACTGTACATCAATGTGTTATTACCAACTAATGATTTTACATCAGATGAAGTAGTTGGTGTGTCAACTTTACAAATTTGATATTTGTCTATTTCTGACAACTTTTTGTTTTGACATTTAACGCATTTACGAACATGTTCGGTTACGTCTCTAGTCATGTTTTTCCATGAATACATTTTTCTTATGTTTTGCAAAGTTCGCGTGATTCCTGGGTGATCAATCCGTAATGAATCATCGTGGTACTTTTGCAAAATTTGAAATTTTTCTTCATGTGTAACAACTTTTGTTAATTGGGGCGTCAGTGCTATTTTTACGTTTTTCGAGGATTTTATTTCCTATATTAATATACTTTGTGATCATGTCATTTTCAAATATTTTGTCACCTAGTGACTGCTGCAGCTTTGTCAATCCATTATCACCTGCTAATTTTTCAAGCAGTTGGAAAAATCGATCCAAGTCGATATTTCCATTAATGATAAGATTGCTAATATTACTAGTGATCACTTTTTTATTTTTAGTTATTTTTAAACAGTCGCCTTTTATTGCTAGCTTTGCGCTGTTTTTACGTAATTTGCTACTGAACGCTTTATATATTTTTTGTTCACTGCACTTAATCAAGTGCGTGTTTTTAGGCTCTTTAAAACCTGCATTTGTTGTTTGCTGTTTAGTCGTTACTCTAAATATATTTTTATTTTTATATTGTATTTGCGATAATTTATCAGCAATATAATTTTCTTTTCTCTCAATAGTTTTGGTTAAATTTATATTTCTACTAGTATTCTTTTCATTGTTTGTGGCTGTATAATCTTTTTGATTATTATTTTTAAAATTATTTTGTTTGCATCTTTTTATTAAGTTTGCATGAGCAAATTTTACATGTTGGTCTTGCTTGAAATTATTCCTATGATTAGTGCAAGAATCAATAAACTTAGCTATAGCTTCGTTCATATTTTTAAATTGACTTGCTTCCATTATAAATTGGACTATTTTATTATTAGCGTTTTTAATCATAGCTCGTACTGCAACTGTTGTAGAATACTTTTCAGCTAATTCTAGTGTTAACCCATCGGAAATATACGCGCATTGCAATTTTTTTGTGAGGTCTTGAATCACTGTAGCATATGCGATGGCTGACTTAGATGCCTGTCGGACGTTCATCAATTTAGCGGTGACGACGTCTACAGATTCACATTTAACTCTAGCCTTTAAAGATATAATTATATCTTCAATCGTATTTTCTAAACCTGTCAATAAAGTATATGCCATGCCTTTTAATTTTGTTTTAATAAGGCTTATGGCAACTTTTGTGTTGCCATAATTTATTTGGCTTATTAGCTCTAAGGAGGCTAGAAACGATGGGAGTTGCTCAAAGGTGCCATCAAAATCCGGTAGGATTTTTAAAGCAATATTCAAGAAGTCAACTGCCGTTTGATGCATTTTACTTTGTCTTTTCTGATAAATTTTTGCTAGTTACTAATGTCATTTTGCTATAATATTTTAAAAAAAACTTCGACATAGGGCTCACCTATGTAGTTAAAATATTAGTAAAAATTGTACAAAATTTGAATTAAACAATATGTACATTATGTATAGTGTATACTTCATGAGTAGTAAAAAAATCGTATCGATAATTTATTTTATTACGAAAAATATTTAAACCATTTCGCTTAAGTGGAAAGATTCTTTGAAAAATCTTGGAAAAATGGGCAACAATTATCGCTTTCGCGTAACATCGACATAGTCAGTCGCATAAGATAATAACGGGCGCCTGACTATGGGCTGTTCATTTGCTACATATTAATTAATTAAGATTAATTTTGCATTAGTCTAAGATTTAGTATTTAAGAAGGATTTAAAAGGCGCTTTACAACGCTCAAAGTGCAAACAACGAATTGATCGAATATATAAAAAAAACACAGAATAAAAGCAATAGATATGGTGATCTATTGGTGCAAGTAATCGATTAAGCGGAGAGTACAATTACTTTTCTCAATGAAGAAAGAATTGATATAAATAAACTTCGCGTACTAGAATGAGTTGTTGCTATATTCGAAGAACAGGCTAGAGAAGTGCGAAATGCATTTAATAATTTAATTGATAAACCAACATTAAATCAAATGCAGAAATACTACATCCAGAAATGATCAAGTGTTAAATAGAGATTTAATTACACTGCTTTAATTTAAAGTAAAATAATTAATGTAAAGTTAAAGAATTAGAATTTTATTTTATCAAGATCTTGAATATCATGTAAAAAATAAATTTACAATTTTTGTATTAATCAACGTTTATAATTTCTAAATCATCATCATCGGAACACAAATCTACAATTTCTATTTCTTTGCTTGTTTCATTAAACAAGTCTTTTATCCATAATGGAACAATCATTTTCTTTGAAAAAAATTTATATTGAGCCAAAATTGCTTGTTCCATGTTATTTACCACATTTTTATCTTTAAATCTTTTATTGCATTGAATCCAATCTCTAATTTGATATAATTTTTTGTTCTTTACTTCGTACTTAAGAAGATGTTCAATAAATGGTAAGTACTTTTGTAGATGAGAGAGATTGTTATCCATTTTACATAGATTTTTTTTTTTTTTTTTAATTTGTAATAGTTTTATATAAAAAAAATTATTCTGCCATTAAGCAGAGTACATAAATATATGCAAACAGATTTAGTAATATTTTAATATGTATTATTTATTGTTTTCCTATACATATTTTTTTATATTTTTTTTTTTTATTATACTTTTTAAATTTATTTTTTTTTTTTTTTTTTAGTTATTACATTTTTTTTTTTCTATTTTAACATTTTTGAATCAATATTTTCTTATACTTTTGTTATACTTTTTTGTTTTAAATTTTTTAAACAATTTTGTAACATTTTTTTTTTTTTTTTTTTAAATAAATTTTATTATAATAAATTTTGTTGAATATAAATGTTTAACGCAATACTAACTTAATAAATATTTCAATAATATTTCTTTTTTTTTTTTTTTTTTTTATATTAATTTGAATTTAATATTTCTTTTAGAACCAATTAATACATTACATGTAAATTAATTAATTCCACATGTAAATAACAAATTTTTTTTAAAAAAAAAGGGAATTTTTTTTTTTTTTTTCGTTTTACGTTAATGTTGCTTTAAGTATTTTTTTTCTTATTTTATATTAAAAAAAAATATAGATTTTCCTAATCGATCAACGCAGTGATCTCCTGTCTAATATTTGTATGACTTTACAGGTCATACTCTAATACGAGCAACGCAATTATTGCTCAGTATTACAAAAATTTTTTTTTACATTTGATTTACAATTTAAAATTAGTTTAAAATTAGTATACAATTTATATACATATTTATGTTGCGCGCTCTCTGTAGCGCTGCCGGTCCCTTAAGAAGATTGATGTCCGGGGCCTATGGGCTCAGGCGGTACCGGTGCCGGTCATCGCACAGGTATATATTTACAATAAGGGGATTTGTTTTCCTCTTCCTTGGAACTTCTCAATAAATACCATTTTTTGTCTATTGCTGTTGCTGCTGCCGCTGTTGCTGCTGCTGTACTTGTTGTCGTCGGTGTTAGTCCATTAACGCCGCCATTGAGACCATTACTCAATTGCATAGGTGTACTATGATATGGTGAATAGTAGTTCGGTGACTAATTTATGCGCGTTGGAATGAATTCTGGCGTTTTCGGCGTTACCATATACGTAGCTTATTTACTCTTTGAGGGTATACCATTCGATGGTTAGTAAAAAAAAAAAAATCGGATTCATAGCAGCCATATGTTTGGAAGAAAAATTGCCACTGCATTTCTATTTTTGGATGATTTTTTTTTTTTGTATTTTATTTTGTTGTATTTCATTTAGTTGTTCGTTTTGGCGGCATGTAGCACTCACTTTATACAATTTTTTTTTTTTTTTTTCTCTCTTTTATTTTATTGTTCATATGATACGTTTCACAATAAATTAAACTTTTAAAATTTTCCGTTCACTTTTACTGCCGCTGGAGGAAAATGAAAATTTTTCTTTTCCTCCTCGTGACCATTGCCACGAATGGCAGGATCGCCATGTAGAATGAAAGAACTACAACTTGTCTTGTTGGGTGTTCAATCAGAACTGTCTTTATTATTCCAAATATATTTTACATCAAGTGCTTATTGCATACATATAGATGTATGCGAACAGACATAAGCTAAGCAATTCTTAGCTTGAATTCGATACTATGCTTGTAGGTCATGAGTCGTTGACATTCTTGTCATCCGACGCTTTTGTAAACATTGTTGCGCTAAGCGCATGTATCGGACGGACTGATCGTCAGTTTATGCTGACGGGACATTATTACATTATTAAGACTTCAAGCATAGTATGTTCGCTACATTATGTTCATTTACTTGTGATAAGAATAGACAAGATATTCTGGTGATTACCCCACATACACATCATCAGAGAACACACCATAAATTTTTATGATGGTTGCAAGTGACGGTCGTGGGAAATTATGAAATTTGAACCACCGGACGGATCACTAAATATCAATTCCCCGAATAGATAACACGGTGCTACAAAAAAAAAAAAATTTATTTATGGGATGGGACTAAGTGTAGGTAGTAGGTACAGTTAAATAGATTTTTTGGCATGCTAGAATTTTTTTCTTGCACATCGAAATTTTGAAATAACGGTAAAAACTGTTTTTCGAGGTTTATAGTGTTAAACAACTATTCAAATTTTGGAGTTAACAACAGTTTTAAACAATAACAATAATAAACGCATTTAAATTGCAAATAAAGCATGTAAACCCAAGTATTTTTATTATATTTTGTCAAACCAATAAGGACAACGAAGGCACTTCTAACGATTTTAATTGAAATGTTCAATTCGGTAGAATTGGTTTGTTTGTTTAAAACATTTCATAATTAGTGTACGAAAGTCTACTTTTGTCAAAAAACTTTTCTTTGTATCCAGACGATTAGTTAAAAGTGTTCAATACCAGTTCTTGTCGCGAAATCGAATGCGATTCTTATTGATGTGCTTAATAGTATTGAAATCGTTTTCGCACATATGTATAGTTTTTAATATCCCGCCAACAATAGATGAACAAGGTAACAAACAAATGTATGTATGGAATTCAGCCTTTCATGTTTGAATGGACAAAAGTTTTTTTTTTAACTTATTGTCACAAATTACGCATTATCGAAACGAAACAACCATAACACAGCCCCGCTTTACACGAAATGGACTTGAATGATTTCATTCGTATTTTGGGTTTGTCTAAAGACATGGTGGTTAAATTTCATGGACCGATGTTGATTTTGAATAAAACACGAATTATTTCGGAAATTATTGACATTTCTTTTTATTATGATATATTGGTATGACTTAATTATGTATGGAACAAAATATCGGCCAAATGGCCGCCACGGCTTCGGCGGCACACGTCCATCCGATGGTCTAAATTTTCGATGACGTTGAGGCAAAATTGAGGTTCAATGTCGTTAATGTGCCGAATTATCTCATCCTTTAGCTCTTGAATTGGTGTTGGCTTATTGGCGTACACCATTTCTTTCAAATAACCACAAAGAAAGAAGTCCAACGGTGTCAAAACACTTGATCTTGGCGGCCAGTTGACATCGCCGCGACGTGAGATTATTCGGCCATCAAATTTTTCGCGCAAAAGAGCCATTGTTTCGTTAGCTGTGTGGCAAGTGGCACCGTCCTGTTGAAACCACATATCGTCCACATCCATATCTTCCAATTCAGGCCACAAAAAGTTTGTTATCATCTCACGATAGCGAACACCATCCACAGTAATTGCCTGCCCAGCCTCATTTTCGAAGAAGTACGGCCCTATGATGCCGCCAACCCATAAACCGCACCAAACAGTCACTCTTTGTGGATGCATTGGTTTTTCGACAATCACTCTTGGATTCTCATTCGCCCAAATGCGGCAATTCTGCTAATTGACGAATCCACTGAGGTGAAAATGTGCCTCATCACTGAAGATGATTTCCTTCGAAAATTGATCAGTTCTTGAGTCATTTGAACCTTGTAAGCGTGTAAATGCAAGTCTTTATGCATAATATTCATCAACGACGAGCGTGAGAGGTGCAATTGTTGGGCACGACGACGAGTTGAGGTGGACGGCTCTTCAGCCACACTATCGCGAACAGCAGCAATATTTTCTGCAGTACGAGCTGTACGACCATGCACTGGTGTTTTCACATCTCCTACAGACCCGGTTTGCTCAAATTTTTGAACGATTTTTCCGATTGTACGCACATTTGGACGATTAAATTGACCGAAAAAAATCACGAAGTGCACGATATGCATTTTGATTTGAACGCCCATTTTCATAATAGGCCTGAATAACTTTACCGCGTTGCTCGATTGTGTATCTTTCCATGGTTCAAATTGAGTTAGTCTGAAGTTGAGAAATGTCAAAAGAAATGCACATTCAACATCGGCCCTTGAAATTTAACCACCCTTTAGAAAGATGTATATAAATAGAAAGAAAGGTGTTATCAGGATGGGTGGGACGAGCACAAGTTGACCGATTACTGTTGAACTCTGAAAAGTGCCAAAAAGAAATCGAAATCCTATTCAAAGATCATTTACAAATAAAAGCCAATTTTTTTTCTCAAAATGGGATAAGGAGCTTGATATGGACTTAGTTATACCGTAAAACTTTTTATACCCTGTACCCAAAGGGTTAAAGGGTATATTAAGTTTGTGCGAATGTATGTAACAGACAGAAGGAGGCAAGATAGACCCTATAAAGTATATATATTCTTGATCAGCATTGGAAGGGGAGTCGAACTAGCTATGTCTGTCTGTCCGTCTGTCCGTCCGTCTGTCCGTCTGTCATGCTGTCTGCCGTATGAAAACGATTATTTCGGAGACTATAAGAGGTAGAGCTTTCAAAATTGAAACTTAGACTCTCCTAGGCCGTCAAGTGTGCACTTACAAACGGTTTTTCTCTAGACCCATTTTAAGGGGTACCCCCATACAAATTTACCCCAAAATTTTAGGTTTTTTACATAAAAACGTCATTGTTTTTTATTCTAGAAAATTTGAATTTAGTATAAAATATGTCTATGATAGTCCCAATGAAATAGACCAATATGGGTAGGCCCAACAAAATTTAAGGTATAAACCCAATCAAAAGATTTACCCGATTTTTTAAGTTTTTCTATGAAAATCCAATTCAATGAGTTTTGGTAGTAAAGTAGAACCTAACTTAAGGTACATATGGATTGGGTACAGGGTATCTTGCAGTCGAGCATACTCGACTTCAGCGTTCTTTCTTGTTAATTTAGATTTTGAGTGAAATAAAATTTGTTTGTAACGGGTGATTTTTTTGAGGTTAGGATTTTCATGCATTAGTATTTGACAGATCACGCGGGATTCAGACAAGGTGTCAAAGAGAAAGATGCTCAGTATACTTTGACATTTCATCATGAATAGACTTACTAACGAGCAACGCTTGCAAATCATTGAATTTTATTACCAAAATCAGTGTTCGGTTCGAAATGTGAAAATCCGCTTTTTTATCGACAAATTTTGTTCAGCGATGAGGCTTATTTCTGGTTGGATGGCTACGTAAATAAGCAAAATTGCCGCATTTGGAGTGAAGAGCAACCAGAAGCCGTTCAAGAACTGCCCATGCATCCCGAAAAATGCACTGTTTGGTGTGGTTTGTACGCTGGTGGAATCATTGGACCGTATTTTTCAAAGATGCTGTTGGACGCAACGTTACGGTGAATGGCGATCGCTATCGTTCGATGCTAACAAACTTTTTGTTGCCAAAAATGGAAGAACTGAACTTGGTTGACATGTGGTTTCAACAAGATGGCGCTACATGCCACACAGCTCGCGATTCTATGGCCATTTTGAGGGAAAACTTCGGAGAACAATTCATCTCAGAAATGGACCGGTAAGTTGGCCACCAAGATCATGCGATTTGACGCCTTTAGACTATTTTGGGGGGGCTACGGCAAGTCGAAAGTCTACGAAAAAACCCAACAACTATACCAACTTTGGAAGACAACATTTCCGAAGAAATTCGGGCTATTCACCGAAATGCTCGAAAAAGTAGCCCAAAATGGACTTTCGAATGGACCACCTAAGACGCAGCCGCGGTCAACATTTAAATGAAATTATCTTCAAAAAGTAAATGTCATGGACCGATCAAACGTTTCAAATAAAGAACCGATGAGATTTTGAAAAATTATAAAAAAAAAAAAAAAAAATTATTTATACCCTTTTTTTAAAAAGAAAAAAAAAAAAAAAAAAAAAAAAAAAAAAAAAAAAAGTTTAAAATTAATAAGAAAACTTTAGTCAGGGGTTCTCGTATGGCCCCCTTTTTTCTATGAAGCTGAGTAATTTTAAAAAAATTTAAAAAATCATATTTACAAATAAACACATTTGCAGACGATAGTTTTACTTCTTAAACAATACATTTCTCGTTTTAAATATTTTGTGTTTGCTACATTACATGTGTCTAAGTTTGAAGTTTCTCGGTAACCACCACCATTACACTTGCTCTACCTATCATACAATACGTACCACTTTAGGTTGCCATATTTGTTCAATGTCCTCTTGCATACAATTTGTCATATGGGTTCAACCTCGGCGCAAAAGTCGACATCGACGAAACAGCAGAGATTATTGTCAGTCAAGTGGATGCTTTTTTTCATCGTCTTTTGAACATTAAATGATGCGAAGTTTCACAAAGTGCGTGGCTGTTGAGGGGGGAGCTCTTCTCCTAATCCAATGCTTGGCAGAGCAAGCATCCTTTTGCGAATTGACTGTTCGTTTTCAAAAAAATCGCTTCCTCAAATATGTATTTTTGTACCCTGTAAAAGTGGAAAAATTGTGTTTGTTAAATTGTTAGTAGGACTGTGTGATTAATCGATTAATCATTGAACAATCGATTATTTTGTATAATCAGCTGATCAATTAGTTAAATAATCAATAATTGATTAATAAACTGATTAGTTAATCAATAATCAAGTAGTTGATAGAGGATAGAGAATAGTCTCGGTATTGATTAGCAAGCGTGATAAGAAAGGTTTTTCCAGGTGACAAGAGCAAAAAAAAAAAAAAAAACTTCACATTTTATCTTTTTTAAGTTATACTAAGGTTATGAAATATAAAATCAAAACATATCAAAAACTATTTTTTGATAATCATGATTAATCAGCAACAATCGATTTATTTTTACAAACATCAATAATCGATTATTTCCAACAATCACACAGCTCTAATTGTCCGAAAATTCAAAGCTACTGAATTCGAAAAATATTTAAAAATATTTAATAATGAAATGAAAAATAATTACCTAAACATTTTAACCAAGTAAAAAGAACAATGTTTAAGTTATTTTTACTTCTTGTGTCAAAATCAAACGTCAAATATAACAACAACTCATTGAATTGAGTTGAAAAAAACGTGATATTTAATTATCAGTAGAAAATAAATGTCTATAAATTCATCAGTTTTTCAAAATTCAAAATAACTTATGCAATGTTCGCTATATAGCTTTTATACTATGTTCTATAGATCGGATCCACATTTTTGGATTAAGAGGATACTGGTGCCAGATTCGTATTCTTAAATTCATCACAGGGCTTAGTATTATATACAAATATTCTCAAATAAATTGTCCAAAATATTGTTAAAATATATTCTATCTTTAATTAAATCAAGATTTTGTAGGGTATCATAGAATAGGTAGGTATATTAAAGATATTATTGTATTTAACTTTTTTCTTTATTTTTCGCAAACCGAAAAACAAACATTTTTTGAGGCACTCGTACAAAGTAAATCGGCTTTCGATTGTATTTCCAGTTCATAGGACTCATACGGTGTCATCAGAAAAGGGCATGTATGTATGTGTGTATGTAACTATGTATGAGATAAACTGAGTATATACAAGAACATTTGCTATATGTCGTGGGCGTGAATGAGGTTTGAGAGTTCATGTGTTAGGTCGGAAAGTCGGTTCAAGTAAACATCGCGCACTCGAGGAGTTCAGTAGTAAAAGAAATTGCAGCACTGACAAGTGGCAGAGTCAATTGACGTAGTGTTTTCGTGTTCGAATGTTTTTCTGTACTCAGAAAAAGTGAATAATTCGAATTGTTTTTTCTTGGCTACATTGTGAGGAAGTCAAATAGAGAGGTATTAAATGTGTTTTTAAGTGCCGGAAGTACTTTGACAGTTATTTCGCAGGATTAATATTTCCCTTTTATTCTTTTCTTAATACTACAGCAAAAAGCTAAAGCAGGTATGGGTCGTCTAAGATTATTTAAATTGTAAGAGACACATTTTATAAAGAATTTTATCGTTGAATACTTACTATATTCGAATCATTATAAATATCCTTCTACTTCTTGCTATTTATATGGTGTACGAGTATAACGTAAGTAAATTGTCCTTGTTTCGTATGATATTTGTAATATACTTTTAGTTATAACACTAGGCGAAAGGAACGAATTTTTACCATGTGGAAAATATTAAGAAATCAGAAAAAATTTTCAAAGTACGCATTTTATATTTCGCTGGGAGTTGTGATCCTGAACTAAAATGGGAGAAAGTCGTAGTTAATCCTTAAAAAAATTAAACGATACAACGTCAACAGTTAAAAATAACGGCCGGTAAGGCATTTTTCTTTTCGATAGCAGCCACAATTTATTTATTATTTGCTGTTTTTTGTTTCACTTAATGCGTGACTTTGCGTCTTTAATGTTTTTATAATATCTGGATTTTTTATAAACTCGTCAGCTCGTTTAACCGATTCAATATTATAATAGGTTCCCATGTCGTTATATTTTAAGAATTAAGTTATATGATGTCTGTGAATTGAAAATCTTGGGAACGATACAAAAGCAAGTGAACTGGCTGATATACGATTTAAGGCAAAGGAAAACGAAAAAAAAATCGAAGGGACCTTCCGGACATGCTACAACATTGACAAGCAAACCAAACATTAATGGATCGAAGCTGCTGGGGCCAACTTGGCGTTATATATTTATTTATTTATTTGATAACTCTGAAACTAACATATACAAATAAAAATGCTGCTAATTCATTGAATACAATAGGATCACATACTCGTAGATTGTGCAAATGTAAATTATGAGAGTTGTTGATACTTGTGCAATAGCTAGTAGCAGAGTAAACTGATTGGAAAAATTTATCAAATAAGTTTGATGCATCTTTTGAAGATGCCGCAATACGTTTCTCAATAAACATATTAGAAGGAATAGATAACTATTAACATTTCGAATTAACGAAATTGTAAAAAGATTTAGGATCTTTTCGAATAATGTTTTTTATGTTCAGTAAGTATGCTTTATAGGATCGTCTTTTAGCAGATTGAAAATTAGCCCGTTCTACTGCATATTTTGTATAAGTTTGAGCGATTTTAAATTTTTTTAAATGACATATGCGGCGTGAAAACCAAGAATGGTTTAAAAAACTTTAGGTATGAAAAAAGACATTCATCAAAATAATGTTGTAAAACATCATAATACACTTTACTCGCACTTTCAGTACCAAGATTTTTAAAAATTTAAGGCCAGTTAGTACCAAGCAATAAAGAATTTAGCTTAGCAAAGTCAGTTTTACTAAACCGGCGACGAACTGTTGTAGGACTCTCTTTGATCTCCAATGTATTGGTTATAGTTACAAGCAATTTAAGCGTTGGGTTATATTTATCTTCAGGAGATGAGACCGGTTCTAGAAACTTCAACATCCAATGTTCTATCAACAAATATAAGGTCAAGCACTCTATTTGAGCAGTTTAAAATATTGTTAATGTGATGTAATGACATGCTGAAAAGTGAGTTTAAAAATTGTAAACTTGTTGATGGTATCACCGAAGACAAGTTTTCGCAATTTATCCAACATATCCTAGGTAAATTAAAATCACCTGCAACAATAAGGTAATCATTTGCTTGAAAAGTATTTGCAACAGATTGAATAGCAGACGCGTGCATCTGATAAACGTTATTATTAGATCCTGGCGGAATATAAGAACAAGTAATAAATATTCTACAGCATCGAAAGCGAATAACTACACAAAAAATTCAATACCAGTTGAAGTACCGTCACAGTATAGTTCAGAAGTAAGGCTTGTTTTAACTGAAATAAGCACTCCACCACCATTACGCGTGTTACGATCCTTTCGGTAAATTAAATAGTTATTTGATAAAATTTCTGAATCTAAAATATTTGGTTCTAACCAAGTTTCAGTAAAAATGAGAATGTCAGCATTTAAGCCGATACTTTTGAGATATAAATCAAATAGTCTACTCTTCAGGCCTCTTACATTTTCTGATAATTTAATATAAGAGGATAAACTAGTTTAAATTATTTGATGATGATCCCGCCTCTTGAAAATTGGCGAGACAATGAAGGCTTCCTTTTGGCACATATTCCTTGACAAGTGTTAACTGTGGTCAAAAAGTCGTGTCTATATAAGTTTCGAAAAGTTCAAAGGAACGCTGAGCTTAAATGAAGAAATTTTCCTTGAATACGTGAAAATTTTGTACAGCTACACTTAAAGAAATTATACTGCTCTTTGAAGTGATGAACTCCAAAATGTCGTCTGAGGATGTACACTCGGTGAAGCGCGAGACGAAAACGTGTTTGCGTGGCGCTACCGTATTCAATATTTGATTTGTACGCAAAGAAGTTATAGCGGGTACAGCTGGATTTAGCTTAAGACAAGTCGACTCAGGTAGACCAAAGATACGCTAACCGATTGCAGTGAATCGGTGGTTTTATTTGGAACAGTATCGGCATACACCTGCGTAGGTCAACACCAGATAGCTGCGACGACGTGGAAGACTCAATTATGGGAGGAGCCACTACGGACATTGTCGGTTCTTGTGACGAATGCAAATCGCTGGAGGTACAGCTCATAGGCGCAGGCGACGATGTTAAATTTATAAGCGGCAATCCGGAAGGTGCAATTAGAGAAGGAGGTAATGTGGTTTCTTTGGGGAGTGTGGAAAACATCATACTCTCAAAACGATTTCATGTTTTTGTCCAATTCTTTAGAGAGCTGCTTAATAGTCTTATCAATTGCCGATACACTATTCCGCACAGTATTAAACATTCAAGCGAAATCACTTCAAGTTGGAAGCAACGAGGACATGACCAGCGTAAGCCATCTGGTTTATCCGTATCCGAGATATTTAGATTAAGGTCAGCGCAATTGATGTGAGCAGTTTCATCACACAACCAGCAGCACAAAAAACGAAAACTGGAGTTGTCGTATTTTTTTTTTTTTTTTTGAACATTTGTTGAAGCAACACAGCATTTTAAGAATGTTAAATACAATTACAATAAAATAATTTAATGTAATAGATCGTAGCTGGTCACCTTGATAACACTGATAAGCCTAAAAGTATGCAGTTTAAAATGTTTTTTACAATGAAAGCTGAACTTTGAACTCAGCTAATATACGCTATCTCTTTCAATCACACTAGGCAATTAGAAAAATTTCTTGGCGCTCCGCTGGCGAAAAAAAATTTTAAGAGAATATATTTTCCTTAGCACACTTTGTGCACTAAGCCCCTTCAATTTTTATTAATGTCACTGAAGATTAATGCAATAATTCGGTAAATTTTAAACAATAAATTGCAGTGCAATTAACTTTATTTTAAAATTTAGAAAAATAAGAACAGCAGCGAAACAAAAACATAAACAATCGCGTTAGGGTGACCAACACCTTGAATTAAGAGCTGTATAATAAGAGTGAAACCATCACCATGCCAAAATTTGGTTAAGATATTGAAATTAGGGGCCAGCGTTTGAAAATACTTTCAGGAATAAAATGTAATCCATTTTCCATTATAAGTCATCAAATTTTGAAAAAAAAAAAAAAAAACAGAAAAACGTTAACTTCGGCAGAACCGAACCTCATATACCCTCCACACGAATTTGGGAAAGGGGGGGGGAGGGGCGTGTGGGTAGGCCAGGGGACAGAAGACATTAAAAAATTCGAAAATGGGTGGTAAGGGTTTGTATAAGGGCTATACCTAAAAATGGGCGTTGCACTTTGGTTTTTACAAGGGGATGACATTAGAGTGTTTTTATCCGATTTGGAGAAAATAGTCCTCATATTATGCGCATTTTCATACAAAGAGTCGAAAATGGACGTAAAGTTTGTAGAATGGGGCTAGACATGCAAAAAAAGAATAACGCTGGCCTTTCATTTTCGGGAGCAACTAGTCGTTGCCTACAAAATCTTAAGTTACAGAATTTCAGCTTAATATCTTTATATCTTGATCCGAAAAATATGCTTAGAAATATACAATCGGAAAGACAGACAGACAGACTGAGAGATGGACATGGGTAGATCGATTTGTCTCGTCGAGCTGGTCAGAAGTATACAACCTTTATGGGCTCTACGACGTCTCCTTTAATGCTGACAAACTTTCAGACAAACTGAATATACCCTTCTCAAACTATGTGTGGCGGGTATAAGAAACAATCATCAGGTATAATTCGGTGAAACCGAAGTTGCACTAGTTAATTAGACAAACTTTTAAAACGAACATGTGCGTTCGGTTTGTATAGAGGCTATTTGCTACATGTGTCCTGTTGTGGTCATTGGTTGCTACAAGAATTACTTTGATTATAATTGATTTACGTTTCTAGACATACCGAATTTGCATACCCAATGCAAATTTACGCGTAACTTTCGTATATTTTCAGTTAACGAAGAAATATGTACGCCAACCAATTCTCAGAAAACATTGAAAATATTTAAACTGAAGTCGATAAATATTATAAATTCATAATTAAGTAAGGAACTAATTATTAAAGCAAGGTCCATGATAATACAATATAACTGCCAGCCATACAAAATAAAAAATAAGTTTTGAATTAAATTGATATTGAATTGAATCATTTTTGCACATAATATATATTAGACCGGGTGAAAATAGGTAAATTTTTCAAATCATTTCGTATTAGCAGGAAAAGTTTCTACATATCAATACAAATTCAGGAAAAAAAAAATTTCAAATCGGTTAATATCTTCCGTTCGCGCATTGCATTTAAAATTTACAAATTTTATCCCAATTCTAGCTGATTTACGAATACTTG
Organism: Leucophenga varia; assembly: GCA_018903435.1. Lineage (NCBI taxonomy): Eukaryota > Metazoa > Arthropoda > Insecta > Diptera > Drosophilidae > Leucophenga > Leucophenga varia. The sequence continues at coordinate 216,236 of JAEIFJ010001894.1, read as the reverse complement.
TAAAAGTTGTAAATGATTAAAGATCGAGCTCACTTTTTGTACATAGCACTTCCAGCATTGAGTAGTAGATTTTAAATTTACTAATCTATTCATTTCTGTGGTTCTGAAATCAACTTTCACCAATTTTACACCAAATCTATAAAGGAAGCCTATGCCAAATGAGGCTTGCGTGAAAGCGGCTTACGGCTACTGTAACACGTCAGTGCTAGATCATCTTCCACTTGGTTACTTGTATTCCATGGTCTTTCTTTTCATTTTGCATTTGATTCTGACATACCGATAAACGAAGGGGAGAAAAGCTAGTACTCTCTGGTCATTATCAGTTCTGTTGTCGAAACGGCGCCGTTTGGTCAAAAATTTCTATTCGATGTTCTTTTGAATTACATAGTTTACAAAATTACTAAAAGCTTCAAACATTTTAATCATGTCTCTTATTTGTAAGGACATACACTGCCCATATTTTGGTGCACCTAAACCTGTCATCGGTCCTTCCCACTAATACCGACATTATACAATGTTGGCAAGAAGTGAGGTACAAAATGACAATAGAATCTTCTGCTGCCAGTTTTGGTCAGAAGTTAAGCTTCACAGTTGTAGCAGATATTGTAGCTCATCAGACTGAGTCCCTTTATTCCAAGGCTTCGATTCCAATAGTTTCCCACACAAGAGTAGTACAAAAGATCAAACATATACATGATCGATACTACACTCTTCGTAAATCTTATTCAAGAAGTACAATGATTTTATCGAACAATCTTCAAGTACATTATTTGACATTTCGTCCAGCAAGTGCGAGATGACACTCAATTGCTTTTGTCAAAAAGCTTTGACAAGTGTATTTATCCTAGGCCGGTAACTATCAACTGCACATGCCCTAAAGATAGAAAAATACCGCCATTAGAAATCAAATTTCTATATGCTCAAAGAGATATCTCGGACAAGGTAAGATTGGGACAGTAGAATCATGTCTCTTACTTATAATTACATACACTGCCCATTTTTTGGTGCACCTAAACCACTGCTGTCATCGGTCCTTCCCACTAATACCGACATTGTACAATGTTGGCAAGAAGTGAGGTACAAAATGACAGTAGAATCTTCTGCTGCCAGTTCTGGTCAGAAGTTAAGCTTCTCAGTTGTAGCAGATATTGTAGCTCATCAGACTGAGTCCCTTTATTCCAAGGCTTCGATTTCAATAGTTTCCCACACAAGAGTCGTACAAAAGATCAAACATATACATGATCGATACTACACTCTTCGTAAATCTTATTCAAGAAGTTTAATGATTTTATTGAACAATCTTCAAGTACATTATTTGACATTTCGTCCTGCAAGTGCGAGATGACACTCAATTGCTTTTGTCAAAGAAGCTTTGACAAGTGTATTTGTCCTAGGCCGGTAACTATCAACTGCACATGCCCTAAAGATAGAAAAATACCGCCATTAGAAATCAAATTTCTATATGCTCAAAGATATCTCGGACAAGGTAAGATTGGGACAGTAGATACTAAAGAAACTCAAAAGGCTTGCATTAAAGTTGCAGAGAAAAGCTCGTCACTTAAGTCAGACCAACTTACCTGGACCTTCTTGTAGTAGCATTGATTCTGAATCAGAGATAACTCCTGAAGTTGACAATGATAAGAATGATCCCGAATTTCAGACCCCACGCTCTATTTCCTCTCAGTCAGCAAGTTCAAAAAATGCACAGATGCGCTTATCACTTCCAGCAACAGCTTTAACAAGTGATCGTTATGGAGTATCTGATAGAGCAGCGGCAGCTATTGTGTCTAGTGCATTTAAAGACGTTGGTCTTATAACGGACAAAGATACTTCTTTTGTTGTTGATCGAAGCAAAATTAGAAGAGAAAAGAAAAATGTAGACACAAAACTTATCGAATCAGGAAATGCAATAGAGCAATTAAACGATCCGATGTGTGTGTATTTTGATGGCAGGATGGATGACACTTTAGTTTTAGTTGAAAAAGGAAACAAACGTTATCAATCTATACAAAAAGAAGAGCACATTTCAGTAATAACAGAACCAGGCTCAAAGTACCTTTGTCGTTTAGTACCTACTTCAAAAAGTGGAAAGGACGCAGCATACAGCATTGTAAATTATTTTGAAGAAAATGGTATAAATCAATCTAATGTTGTAGTGATTGGATGTGATGGTACGTCAACAAATACTGGGTGGAAGAATGGTGCAATAAACTTCATTGAAACGCGTTTAAAAGACCAGTACAAAGGGCTATCTGTCTCTTCCATTTTAATGAATTGCCTCTGAGGCATCTAGTTGAAAAACTTAATGGTAAAACAACAGGTCCTCAGTCTTTCAGTGGGCTTCTTGGCAAACAGCTGGCTAAATGTGAATCTTTATCCATCGTTGCTTTTCAGAGGATTGAATGCTCTCTTCCACGAACGCTTGACGCATTTAGCTTAAGTAAAGATCAGAAATACTTACATGACATTGCCATTGCTATTGATGCTGGTTTTTGCTGCCCCAGATCTAGCAAATCGAGATCCGGGACCAATATTACACTCTCGTTGGTTGACAATTGCAAACAGGTTCCTTCGATTATACATTTCTTTGCAAAAGACATCTAGACTAAACTTTGAAGCAAATGAATATTTGGAATTAATTAATTGGTCTGAAATGAAACTTACCTGCCCCCCAATTTTAGACAGCCTTTCTTCTGAAGATATCTTACAATTAATTTCTGATAAAGAAAAACCAAAATTAACTATAGATTTAACAAATATTCCATGCCATACGCAAGCTGTGGAGCGTTGCGTAAAACTAGTAACTCAAGCGTCCTCAAAAGTGTATGGGAACAAGAGACGTGATGAGTTTATAAGAGCAACACTCACTTCTAGTACAGTTATGCTTCAATTTGACACTGAAGCAGACTTTGCCACTCCTGAATAAATAATTTTTCATCTTTGGTTGGTTGGGAAGGGAGTGCGGAACTCGTAGTACAGTCACCTTCACGCGGTGAGTTCTGAATCGTCCAAAAGGGCGGGCCAAGAGCTGTACAAAACTTCTTTAAGACAGTGTGGTTAGTGGGCGCGCTAAAAGGGGAATAATTTATTCTACTTATATACTCAAGAAGACTTATACAAAAATTAGAAAACCAACCACCCGCAATTACGTAAAATTATACAAGAAATGACATTTTCCACTTCTTTTCAAGGGCTGTAGGGGCTTTGATAGAGCGGTAGTCGTTTTTCTTTTCAAACTATGCCTGATGTTGTAATAGTCTATAAAAAATTAACTTGATCTAACATTATTTCCACCTTTTACAATTTTTCGAATATTTGTTCAATTTATTATAAAATTTGTAAATTTTAAATGCAATGCGCGAACGGAAGATATTAACCGATTTGAAATTTCTTTTTTTTTCTGAATTTGTATTGAAATGTAGTAACTTTTCCCTGCTATTACGATATGATTTGAAAAAAATTACGTATTTCACTCCGGTCTACTATATATGTCTTTCCGGATTTAATAAATAAACTTAAGATTGTTTACACTATAATGCTTTTTTTTGCAGATATAAAGTGAACAATATAATTTAGGAACAAACTACACAGCGCATGGTTACACTCTTGAAACCATTTTTTCAATATCCAGGAGAGAAAGCCAAGGAGCAATGCGTTATTTTTTCAAGAATAAAACTTCAACATATTCTTCCTTAAACTAAATGATAAGATCCAGTGAAAAAGCCAATTACTCCAAATATTTCATTTGATGTTAGACCAAACGTATTTTACGGTTTGTTCTTTATATTTTTTTCCGACGCTCCTTGAGGGAAGAGTGTTTATGCTTTTTTGACCATTATGGGATGGAAACATACACTACGACGTCTGTTATTCTGTATGAGAATCGTAACCAGTATCAATTAGTTAAAATCTTGAATTCTGAACAAATACTTTCAGAATACTCGTATGTACTAAAACTTCTGCGACTAACAACTTCTTCAATCGGTCATTTGTTGTATTCACAAATAGAGCCATACTATCTACACCACCCTTACCAGCCCCGGAGCTATTTTTATCAATTTTTTTTTTTTTTTTTGCAGCTTGTTTAATTGACTTAACCGATTGACAAAAATTTTTAATTTGCTAAGGGTTATCCATACCTCATTGCAACATTTGCTAATTTTTCAATAATGAAAGCAACGTCCCTGAATTAAATTTTTTATACTCTGAAATAATTTCTGAAACAATTCTAAGCTAATAAAAACAACATTTGCCAGGACAATCAGCAAACTTTGCTACATTTCGCAAAGTTTTAATTTTCTTTGGCATCAAATTGAAAATATAATTGAAATCTTATTCCGGCAAATAAACTTCATGAAATGTCAAATGCACATGGAAGGGCGTAAAAATTGTTAAAATTACGATACTAATTAAAGTGAAACAACAAAATTTTAATGAGAAGGGGTTCGTAGCTCATACATAAAATGTTAAAGCGAGAAAAGTTGAGAGTGAAAGTGTGATTGCCATTCCAAATTACCGAAACCGCTTTTCAATTGTTTTTATTTTAAATTATTTTTATGACTTTCTTGAAACAAAAAAAAAAAAAAAAAAAAAAAGAAAACTTCTAAAGAAGAAAGACTACAAAATAGCTAACTTCTTTTTTTTTTTTGTTAACAATTTTTAATTCAGACTCTGTTCAACATATGAATGTACATTTGAACACAATACAAATATGTTTGTTTGGCTGTGTAACGTATCTAAGTTTAATTCAAAATACTTCCTCGGTCCTTCGTGCGTTCAAAGCAGTATTGAAGAAAAACAGTTGGAGAGTGGTTATGGGGGAGGAAAATACGAATACAACACTACAAATGCTTTATACAGGACTTTATTATACTAACATAATCAGACTTTGACAAAAGAAGCAATGTGAGTATCTATTGCGTATAGTTCAAATGCAAACACATACGAAGATGACTGAGTTAAGATGTTACAAATATGGCAGAACTGAGCTGAGCAGCACAACAACACGATAACTTTTAATCACTTTAAATAATAAAATCCAAAAAAACACTTTTGGATTTACTGAATTTGCTCAAAGAGGATTAGCTTGGTAAATCTTCTTAGCTTAGAGGATTCCATCATTGACTATGCAGCTGGAAGGCGCGTGAACAAATTTGCTTCTTTCAAGAGCGTCTTACACCACATTTCGTCTATCTGGCATCGTTTTGATCTGCGGGAGTGAAAGCAATGAACATATTTCAGTTAAGTTTAGATGTGAATGCTTCTTTCGGTACAGAAATACAAGATGTTCTGTGCTGATAAATGTTGCTTTGCTAAAAATGATGGTAATCGAAATTAATGAGGAATTAAAATTGGCTCAAAAAACAACTAATTAAAGAAAATCTTTTAATAACAAAGCAAAAATCAAGTTTAAGGAACAAATAAATGACAATCAAAATGAAAGAGAGAAAATTCCAGATTGTCTTTATTTGTGAGTTCAAACCATTAAAGCAAAGCTGCCGTTTGTTGGTAAATAACTTTTTATGTAAAAGATTTCCCAATAAGAATGGTAGAATTTGAAATAAAAATTAAGAAAAACAAAAATATACAAGAATTTCGGCCGAAAGAAGAGCGTAGTAGTTTTATTTTATGGAAAATGATTTAAACAAAATAGCGTTCAGGTGACAACCCAAATTTTCTCGCACTGGTTTATACGATCTTTCCAATTCCGATGCCTCGGTGCAATATTTTTGCTGGAATAGTAGCAATAATGCTCGGTTGCGCTCAAGCTCACCAATGGTTGCTGGATTGTTGGCGTAAGCTTTATACCCAATCACACGATCATGGTGGCCCGTTGCTTGCGCCATTTCACGATATTATCGAATCACCGAACTGTTCACGTAATGTTATTACCAATTTCAATTTTATTAATTTAGGAAAGAAAAAGTCGGTCAACATTGCACGACAACGTTTGCAATTCACGGACAACGTTTCATATTCCGTGACACGTTTTATTGTGATGTCACGATAAAAAAAAAAAAATACCATACAGTGGGTTTTGAGGGTGTATTAGTGCTTCATGAACGACTTGTGAGTTTGACTCACACCAGTTACGACAATTTTGTTTGTTGACAGTTTTTCACAATTTTGAATAGCAACAACGCTTATTATTTGGGCTCTTTATATATTATGTACATCACTTGTTTACACTTTTTAATTGTAATTCTAACATTATTTTTCTGATGTAATTCCGCTCGCATCGGCTGTCAGTTATCAACTCCGTGTAGAGCTGCCACTCTGTAAACGTCAATCAATATTCATATGGCAGGGTTACCACATCTCTCCCCTTTTTTTAGCTTTAACCCTCCTGTTGGCTTCTCCTGTCTGTCCTAATGACTCGTTGGTTCTGGAGAAGGACTTGGGGGGCACTAGTTCCAACTGATCTGGTACCGCTGGAGATGTTGGGCGGGATTACCCGGTTGAAACGCTGACTCATTTTCATTCACCCTGGCATTGTCAGTCGGTGGCTGTATGGAAAATATCTTTTACAATGGCTTACGTTTCGTTTAACTTTCCTTCCGTTTCCCACAAGCTTCACTTCGTTTCCATTTCTGTCGACGACCTCATACTCCGTTACATAAAAAATTTGGCGTTTATTTGAGGAAATATAATGTTTTTAACCAACACTTTGTCTCCAATGTTTATGTCCGATTCTTTGGCGCCTCTTTTTCCCTATCGCCTGTTTCTTTCCTTTTGTTTGCTGACAAGGTCGTTATCTCTTGTAGCTGAGGGCCACCCAGGTGAAAAAGTTTAGCCTTTTTTCTTGACTACCGATGTAATCTCCTCAGCATCGAGATATAGCGTGAATGACCTTAGCCACTTTTCCCATTCATGTCTGAGCACCGACTTGTCAAACGTGTCGCGAAGAAATGGACATTGTTTTTTTTTTTTTTTTGTAACGTAAGTTTCATAAGTATGTAGAGGACACAAATTTCAGTGACCATGGACACATATGAGCGATTGGAAAAATTCAAATTCATTCTTGCGCCCTTTTCGATACATTTGTATCCCTTGCGCTATTTTAATACATTTTTATCCCACTAATTTTTCTTGCGCCCTTTTCGATACATTTGAATCCTTTGCGCTATTTTAATACATTTTTATCCCAAGAATTTTCTTGCGCCCTTCTTGATATATTTGTATCCTTGCGCTATTTCGATACATTTGTATCCCAATAATTTTCTTGCGCCCTAGTCGATACATTTGTATCCCTTGCGCTATTTTATTTTCTCGACCCACATTTGTGTCTATTCAAATATTTTTCCAATGACACATTTGTGTCCCTGACACCCCAGTGAACCAAAAGCTCCGTAAAAAACATCGCAAGCGATACTTACGCGAAAACTATCGAAAAAAACACTCGCAAACGATTCGAAAACGATTCACCCGTCGCTCAGTTTGTGGCAGTGAAAGTTTCGTTCACGAACTATCGCGCAATATTCGTTTTCGAGACTTTTAAGATATCGTTTGCAAGCCTTTTTGCGACACAAAAAAATGTGAAAAAAAATATATATTCTTTTTGACTATGAATTTTATTCATGTTTTTTTTCGCGGCAAGCAACCATCCTAGGGGCTGTTCTCTCTCTTTCCAATTATTATTATTATTTTATTATATATGTTGCATTGTCACTGAAATACTTGAAGCCTTTGAAAACAAACAACATTGCGCAGTAGTATTTTTAGATGTTAAGCAGGCTTTCGATCGTGTTTGGACAAGGGTCTACTTAATAAAATAAAGCAGTCGCTACCATCTCCCCAGTATCATTTTCTACGATCTTACCTGGAAGATAGAAATTTTATGTACGATGTGAAGATACTCGTTCTGCAATCAAAGATATACATGCAGGTGTACCTCAAGGCAGTGTTTTGGCACCTTTGCTTTATATGCTTTATACAGCCGATATGCCTGGCAGAAACTGTAGTCAAGTCACGATAGCTACATATGCAGACGATACAGCGATTATTTCCAGAGCAAATTTGTCTCAGAAGCTACGCGTATACTACAGCACCAACTGCATCTTATTGAGAAATGAAGCTGGAACATAGCAGTTAATACGGAAAAAGCAGCTCACATACTCTTTCTCACTCAGAAAAGGCACAAATCTTCAAACGTTTCTTCAATAACGTATTAATACCTATGTAGCGACTAATATTGGGTGTAAATAATAGATAAAAAAGACTAACATGAAGAAATTATATTGCAAAAAGAGAACAGCGTAAACTTAAACACGGCGCATGCACCGGCGCTTGGGGACTCTAGAAACTCAGCCTGAAAGAGTATAAGCTTACCGGAAATTTGAGGCGTACTACTACCTAAGCCGAGGACTATGGAATACAGTGTGGGGAACGGCAGCTGAACCGCAGACTCCGACTTAGTATTAATATCTTACAAAGGTATCAAAACATAACACTTCGTAAGATAACTGAGCTCCATGGTAGGTCTGAAATAAAAACATACATAAAAACCTAAGACTACCAACGGTTGTAGAGGAGATTGACTACGTCACAAAATTATATAAAAAACTAAAAATAATTACAAGAAATTTTCTAAAAAAATATATTAACTAAAAATGAATAAACTGAAAACTAAGTTATTCCAAGACTTCAACCGTTATTTAAAATAATTGTACTGGGTTTGTTCAGTATAATTTGAATATCTGCCTAGCCCGGGTACCTTATACTTTCGACCTCGAATTTTTATGTTAGTTAAGCCTTCTCTGACTTTGAAGCATTTGGGGTCGCGTGACCTCTTAACTCACAACGCCAAGCCTTATGTTTAAAGGGGCCTTTTTAAGTTTTTAAATATATACCCACTGAACCAAAATTTATGGAGAAAAACTCTCGCTTAACGCTCGCTTCATATATCATATTCGAGCTCGAGTGCGATAGTTTTGATAGTCTCTTGATGCTCGTGTTTTATATCATATTCGAGCTCGAGGGCGATAATTTTTCGATAGTTTTGATAGTCTCGCTTGACGCTCGCTTTTTATATCATATTCAAGCTCGAGCGCGATAGTTTTGCGATACTCTCGCTTGATGCTCTCTTTTCGGTTCAGTGGGACGTTTTAGAGTGCCTTTTTTCCTGTTTGCAATGATTGCAAACACACACAAACATTTATACACACATACCGCTAGTACTGCAGAATTTTCAAAATGCAATTATTTGCAATTCACTTACTCCGTTGATTCCGCTGCACTCCCAAGTCGTCGCCAATGTAACAACGCTAATTATTTGGGCTCTTTATATATTATGTATATCACTTGATTTACCCTTTTTAATTGTAATTCTAATATAATTTTTCTGACGTAATTCCGCTCGCATCGGCTGTCAGTCATCAACTCCGTGTAGAGCTGCCACTCTGTAAACGTCAATCATTATTCGCCAAGCCAGGGTTGCCACAGTGATCATTAGGGATTAACCCAGGCTGGGGTGGTCAATGCTACTCGACACCAATTTTGGATCCCAATCCTCCGGACGTCCTCAGGACCTGATCCTTCCAACGCAGTAGCGGTCGTCCCCGTTGTGCTCTGATTTCGTTCATGTTCCTGTCGTACACTGTTCTCGTTGGATCTTCTTCATCCATTCGAAGCACGTGACCAGCCCAGTGCAATAGTTTATACTTAATGTGCCTGGCTATATCATTGTCGTTATTGGTACAGCTCGTGATTCTTACGAATACGGTACTCGTTGGCCTTTTGACTGGTCCAATGGTTTTACGAAGAATTTTTCTCAAACGTTCTTAACGCCGATTTATCGGCCTAGACATGACCCATGTTTCTGCGCCATACATCAGGACTGGGATAATCAGCATTTTGAAGAAATTGATTTTCGTTGTTCTGGATAAGACTCTACTTTGCATTTGCTTACCGAGACCAAAGAAGCATCGGTTAGCCAGAGTAATTCTTCGTCTAATTTCTAGGCTGGTGTTATTGCTCTTGTTTTTTGAGAGCCCAAGTAGACGAAGTTTTATACAACCTCTAAGGTGAAATTCAACATAGTAGCAAAATCCTTAGGCCGTGATGCTAGTTTGCGAGAGGATACCAAGTACTTCGTCTTACTTTCGTTCACCGCAAATCATTATTCCCATTATGTTGATGTCATCGGCATATGCGACGAGTGATTAATTTTTCAGAATGTACTTGTAACACGAGATTGAAGAAGTCGCACAACAACATTCACCATGCCTGAAGCCTCTTGGTGTCAAAGGGGGTCTGAGAGATTTTACCGACCCTGACAACGCTTTGAGTGATTGTCAGCGTCATCATACAGAGGCACATTTTTGTAGCGATCCCAAGTTCAGTCAATGCTTTAAAGAACTTTGATCTGATAGGCGTGTCGAAAGCGGATTTGAAATCGACGAAAAGGTGGTGTGTGTCGATATGCTTCTCTTTGGTCTTTTCCAGTATCTGGCTCAGCATGAATATGGAGTCGGTAGTCGACTTCTTCGGTCTAAAACCGCACTGGTATTGTCCAACAGTGCTTGCTACGTACGGTTTCAGCCTATTGCACAGCACACCAGATAGAATTTTATACGCTATTTTTATGAAACTTATACCGCTATAGTTTGCGCAGACTGCGGGGTCTCCTTTCTTAAGGATTGGCCAGAGCACACTTATGTTCCAATCGCTGGGCAAGCAATCATCAGTCCATATTTTGCATAAGAGTCGATGCATACATCGAAACAACTCGCCGCCGGTCTAAATTACTCTGCGGCAATTTCATCTGCGCCTACCGCTTTGTTATTTTTAAGCCTTTGTATGACTCCTGAGACCTCGTTATAGTCTGGTGGCTCTATAGGAATCCCATCATCGGTCGGAGGAGCCAGATATTCATCTGGCGGCATTGTTCCCGCCCTCGCCCCTAGGTAGAGAAGTGGTTCCTCCATAACATAAGTGACTCCTGGACATCTGTCACCACGTTTCCAGGCGCATCTTTACAGTCAAACGCTTGATTTTTTGATAGAATTTTCGAGCCTCATTTCTGTCGCACATCATCTCAACTTCCTCCAGGTCACGTCTTTTACTATAAGTCTTTCTTTTCGTTAAAACGTTTTTCTTTATATCGATCAACAACAGCTCGTGTTGCTCACGAATGCGGGGTTTGCTTATAGGCAATGTTCTTTTCCGCTTTAGCAATGCGACATTCCTCAACGTACTAAGTTTGCCACCATACTTAATGAGTTGGAGATATGCTTCCACTGATCGTTTATACAGTCGGATGCCGGAGTCTTCTCTCTAAGCAGTTGAGAGACCCTTGTTGAGAAGGCAGCGGCGTTCTGCTGCGAGTTTAGCCTACCAACATCTAGCTTTCGTTGTATGGTAGCTCGCTTGGCGTGTGCTGTACTAAGTCTAGTACGTACCTTGGCTAGAATAAGATAGTGGTCCGAGTGGATGTTGGGACCTTTGTTTGCTCGTACATTAATCACACTCGATGCATGTCTGGCATCGATTAGCACGTGGTCTATTTGGTTGCGGACGCCTGGGACTCTTACGCACCATTTTTTTTAACTTAATTTAAAGTTAAGCGCTCATAGAATTAACCTTTTCTGCACATCGTCTTTATCCGATGTCGGTGCGTGTACGTATATTAAGCAATGTTGAAGAACTTAGCTTGCGTTACCCAAGGAGCTGCGTTTGCTTCCGCTGTAAATTTGGAGACGAGACCACGCAGTTTCCTACCTGGATGGCTGGAATGTCAGCCTCAAATTTGTAAAGAGTGTCAATCAGTTGTTCAGTTGCACCATCCCTATTAAGGGATCGGACGTTCCATGTGCTTTTTTTTAAATAGTGCTCGTTAAATCTTTTCCGGGGTTTGTTATCATGAGTACCAGATTTAACGGTAGTTGGGACCTCCAGCGTACATGCCCCTGCCGCGGAGTTCACCATGGGTGGATTTTTACTTCTGTGTCTGCCACCTGGAGCACAAAACACATCTAATATGCTAAGTATACACCACCGACATACCTCTTATTTTCCGATATTTTCAAAAAAATTATTGTTATATCTGTAAGTTTATGTTTAAGTTTGATACTAATATTGTGTACGAACATGCGTTGTATCTGACCATTGATCTCCAGTCATCCCATCTCGAAGTTCTATCTTATCCACTGATGATCACATATAAACTATTTAAAGACTCGTTTGACGTTATGTTCCACCAAAGCTACCGTTTTTCCTTGTTTGTAAAAGTTTGAACAATCAAATGTTGTAAAAACGAATAATTATTCAAGATTATATGGCAAAGCTTACTGAACACCAAAGTCAACATATGACAAACTACTAAAGATCCAAGATGGCCGCTATCAGCTGATGGTCGGGTCGGGTCCGTGCTCGTCACGGATAATCAAAAGTTCCCGGGTTGCTAGAGGTCACATACAAAAAAAATAAATGTATACATTTTAATTTAATTTTAAAAAAAATTTTGTTACTATGGAAAAATATTGAAACGATAAAAAATTTTATTTTTAATTTTTATTGAAGGGACTATGGAGGTTGTAGGTACAGTAAAATCAAATGTTTTGGCATACTAAAATTTTCTTCTACATAGAGATTTTGAAGTAACGGTAAAAAACTGATTTTTCGAGGTTTATAAAGTTATAAACAACTAAATGTCTTAAACTATAACGCATTTTTAATACGTCGTTAAAAAAAAAAAAACACCTTTCCAATGGTGTACATAACATTTCGATCATATCATTATGTATTTTAAAGGCAAACTCAATTTTTTATTTTTTTTCCACAATTATCGACTTTATCGATGATTGCTTCCACTATTTTGATTGATAGCTACATGTACAGTTATTAGTTGTGAAAATTACGCTTAATTACGAGTAATGGGACACATCCGACATAAATTGACGAAGTAATTCAAGTTTTTTATAAAAAAAATTATTCAAACATTACAGTTTTTCCTACAAATTAAAAAAATAAAATTTTCTGTTTTTTGCTTACAAATTTTATTTTTTTTTTTATTAATTTGGGGAAAATTGTTTTTTTATACCCGTCACACACAGTGTAGAGGGTATTATCATTTTGTCAGAAAGTTTGTAACGCATTAAAGGAGACATCGTAGACCCCATAAAGTATATATACTCTGATCAGCTCGACGAGACGAGTCGATCTAGCCATGTCCGTCTGCCTGTCCTCCGTGTCCGTCTGTCCGTCCGTCTGTCTGTCTGTATGTATGCGTTTCATTCGCTTGGTTTTAAAGATACTGACCTGAAAATCGGAACTTAAGCTCAGTCCTAAGCAGCTCAAGTGTTAAAATCAAAGTGTCACGCCCATTGAAAGGTATAGCCCCCATACAAACTTACCGTTTTTTTCGGATTTTTTCGTATGAAAATAGCTAATATTTATGAATGTAGTCACTCCAAGTTGGGTAAAAATACTTTTAATGTCATCCAATGTCAAATCCAAGCTGCCACGCCCATTTTTAGCTATAGCCCCCATACAAATTTACCGCCCATTTTCGAATTTTTGTATATAAATAGGTATTATTTATGAGAATAAAAACACTTCTAATGACATCCAATATCAAAACCAAGGTGCCACGCCCATTTTTAGATAAACCCCCATACAAACTTACCGCCCATTTTCGAAATTTTTGTATTAAAATAGGTTTTATTTTTGAAACTATTCACTCAAATTTGGGTAAAAACACTTCTAATGACATCCAATATCAAAACCAAGGTGCCACGCCCATTTTTAGATAAAGCCCCCATACAAACTTACCGACCATTTTCGAAATTTTGTATTAAAATAGGTATTATTTTTGAAACTATTCACTCAAATTTGGGTAAAAACACTTCTAATGACATCCAATATCAAAACCAAGGTGCCACGCCCATTTTTAGATAAAGCCCCCATACAAACTTACCGCCCATTTTCGAAATTTTGTATTAAAATAGGTATTATTTTTGAAACTATTCACTCAAATTTGGGTAAAAACACTTCTAATGACATCCAATATCAAAACCAAGGTGCCACGCCCATTTTTAGATAAAGCCCCCCATACAAACTTACCGACCATTTTCGAAATTTTGTATTAAAATAGGTATTATTTTTGGAAACTATTCACTCAAATTTGGGTAAAAACACTTCTAATGACATCCAATATCAAAACCAAGGTGTCACGCCCATTTTTAGCCATAGTCCCCATACAAACTTATCGATTATTTTCGAACAAATGTATGAAAAAGTAATTATTTTCGAATATATATTTATAAATGTATATAAGCCACTGATGATCACACATAAACTATTCAAAGATTCGTGTGACGGGTTTTTAAGCTTCGGTTCCACCGAAGTTAACGTTTTTACTTGTTTTTTATTAATTTACAGGAAAAAATTATACTTTTTGAAAAATTTTGTTAACTCTGATATAAAACTTGAATAAATATTATATAGCACATATTATGTATTTGTCTAATTTTGCTTTAGGCGCTATAACTTCCACATTTTTTATCCGGCTTGGCCACTTGTGGGCAATTTTATAAATAAATAAAAATAGTTCTCTCGCAAAATTCGAACTAAAAATTAACGTTTTTCAGAAAAGCATGAAAAATACGATTTTCCTGTGTTTTCGTCGCTTGGTACACAAAAAGAATTCATTCAATTTTTATAAATTTTACAAATATCGTCGTGTAGAGGAAGAAAATATCTTTTAACCCATGAAATTTTCAGCTTTATAAATTTATCCATTCTTGAGATTTTTAGTGATAACTGAAAAAAAGTACACAATAAACGGTTTTTTGAAGATATCCCCTAAACGGTTCTTGAAGGCCATTTTTAAAATCTACGCCCCAAAAATACATGGAAATAGGTGGGTTACAACAAATCCCATGGAATGTTGCCAATATTTGTAAACTAGTGTTATTATATTCAGCACAGATAACTCTAAAAGGATTAAACAGCGCGTTTGATAAACAAATATTTAATCTAAGTAGAACAAAATATCGATTGAGCTTGTAAGGCACATTAAACAATAGTTTACTTAAACAAAGGGGCAATTTATATTCTCAGAAATAATTTTATGCAAGAACATAACAGTAGTCATTAATTAGTTCCATGTTTTCTTTAAATATCATAAGTCTATTATGTTTGTTTATATATTGGGCGAGAGTGATTCTTCGTTTAATTTCCTGACTAGTTTAATTTCCAGACTAGTTTAATTCCCTGACTGGCTGTTTAAATCTATGTCCAACTGGATGAAGTTTTCTACAACCTCAAAGTTGAAGTTCTCTGTCTTCACAGATTATAAAGTTGATTATCTGCGGGTGGATACAAAGAACTTTGTCTTGCTCTCGTTGACCGTTAGTCCCATTGAACGGGAATTTCTTTTAATGTTGCCCTGATGACTGCACGATCATTTTTTGCATATTATGTCTATGTTATCGGCATACGCGATCAGCACAGTTTCTTTGTAGAAAATATTGCCCTTCAGGTCAACGTCTGAACATTGTTGCAGTAAATATTCCATCAGGAGATTAAAAATGTCGTGCGATAACGCATCTGAAGCTTCTCTTAGTATCAAAGGTGTCGGAAAGATTTTTACCGACACTTACATAGATTTATGTGTTTTTTAGCGTCATCATAAAGAGGCGATCGATCTTTGCAGGGCTTCCAAGTGCAGTAAGTGGTTTGAAGAAGTTTTATCTTATTGGCGTGTCGAGAGCAGCCTAGAAGTTGAAAAATAGGTGGTGTGTGTCGATTTGTTTTTCCTTGGTCTTCTCCAGGATTTGGCGTAGTGTGAATATCGTGTCAATGGTCGACATCTTCGGCCTGAAACCACATTGGTACTGTCCAACTATACTTCCTACGTACGGTTTTAGTCTATTACACAAGACGCCAGATAGTATTTTATAAGCAATTGGATTGAGACTTATTCCGCGACAGTTTGCTCAGTTTACAGGGTCTCATTTCTTTAAAACTGGGCACAGTCGGCACGGTCGGAGGACCCAGATATTCATGTTCTCCGCTGGTAAAATCCTCGGGCCTTGTTTCTGATACCCAACATCTCAACCTCCTCCACTCCACGTCTTTTCAGTTCTCTTTTCTTCTGTCTGATCAGACGTTTTTCCTCTCTCCATTTCTTCCTAAATCTCAAAACAACAGCTCATGTGGCTCCCGCATGCAGCGTTCGATGTTGTGCAATATTCTTTGAGGTCTAGTATATTTAGTTACTTTCTTTGTACCGTAGCAAATGAGTTTGAGATGCGCTTCCACTGATTATTTTTACTGTCGGAGGCCAAGGAATTTCAAGGAGTGGGAATCGATCTGCACTAAATTTACAAACATCAAGCTTTCGTTGTATGGTAGCTCGCTTGGCGTGGGCTGTGTTCGGTTTCGTACGGACTTTGGCTGGATCTTGTTGGGAGCTCTGTGCGCTTGCATGTTGAGCACGCTCGAAACATATCTTTATCAATCTCCAAGTGACCTATTTGGGTGCGGACACTTAGTTGATTGCGCCATGTTACCTTGTGGATAACAAGATGTGCGATTCTGCTACTATTTATGATCATGTTTCTACCCGTAGCAAATTCGATTAGCCTTTCTACATTACTGTTGGTGGTGTCATGTAGGCTAAATTTATCAATTGTTGCGCGAAAGATTTTTGCTCTCCCAATTTGTGCGTTGAAATCACCGATGACAATTTTGATTTCTCCATTTAATCTTTAAGATTTGTCGAGGCGTGTACACATATAAGGCTAAAGTTGAAAAATATATCTCGAGTTCGAGGCGAGACGTTCATCCACAGCCGTAAACCTGAGAGAAACCGCGTATCTTTCCACTAACAAAAAGCCGCATCCAAATATGTGTTGCCTCTCATGGCAGTAGATGTCACAGGTTGGTAGATTTAGGCAACCGTGTCCAGTCCATCACATGTGTCTTCTGGAGATACTTTCAGTAAGTCTGGCCTTGAAGTTGTGGGAGATGGTATTTTTTTTTCCATTTGCATCGTCCTTCTTGAACGTTCGGACTTTCCAGATGCACATCCGTATATCGTGATCCCACATCGTTTTAAGTCATTTTTTTGTTCTAGCGGTAGCTTGGGGCCTATAGAACCCTCCTGCCCGGCCCGTGCCACGAAATTATCCACTGGTGGATTTTCCCTCTGTGTGTGTCTTGGGTTACTGTTACATGGTTATTTATGTTTTACGTCCTTGGTGACCACCCTCAGACCACTTTCTATATTTCCTTATAGTTTTATTCGATCAGAAGTATAGTTTTAATTTATTTTAAAGTCTATCAAGATGGCAGTATATTAGGAAAAGTAAAATTACTTGAGCAGTAAAATTCCTGGGCTGTTTTTTTAACCCGTTACATAAGTGTAAACGGGTATATTCAGCTTGTCCAAAAGTTTGTAACGCATTGAAGGAGGCATCGGAGACCCCATAAAGTATATATATTCTTGATCAGCTTGATGAGACGAATCGGTAGCTAACATGTCCGTCCGTCCGTCTGTCCGTCTGTTTGTTGCTATGCGATTTATTCGATGAAGATATAAAGATATTGGGCTGAAATTTTAAACTTAACCTTTTCTCGGCAACGACTAGGTATAAATTTCGAAAATGAGAGTGCCACGCTCATTTTTAGGTATAGCCCCAATACAAACTTATCGATTTTTTCGTTTTTTTTTAAATAGTAAATTATTTGTGAATGTACTGGTCCCAATTGGGTAAAGAACATTTTTAGGTCATACCAGGGTCAAAACCAAGACGACACGCCCATGTAACGGGTAATTCAGATTCGAGTTCCACCGAAGTTAACGTTTTTCCTTGTTTATATTGAATTTGTAAAGGAGAATTGGTAGACCATATAAAGTGTATACCGTACCGAAAAAAGTTTGGGTTCACTAGACAAATTGTAAGAAATTTTCAAATAACCGTCAATTTCTTCGTTCAATACTTTAACTGTCGATATTTTACAGTAAATAATCTTGTTTCATATAGAATATGTCAACTTTCAAAGAAACCCGCAAGTATTTGTATATATTTTCGATTCTTCGAAATATCCGCCTTTTGCTCGTATATCAGCAGCGCATATTCTGGGCTTCCTTTCTATCAATTTCCGCAAATATTCCGCTGTTATTTGATTCCAGCAATTCTGTTGAAATGTCCAAAGTTGTTTCGTATTAGTCGGATGCAATTTTTTTCACTTGTCTGTCCAACTCGTCCCACAGTCAGTTACAATCCGGCGACTGAGGAGGCCATTCCATATATCCGAGTGCTTTCTTCTGTTCTTTGGTTGCGATGTTATCCCGAAACAAGGAAAAAGTTAACTTTGGTAGAACCGAAGCTGAAATATTTTACTCCGATCCAGTTGCGCTTACACCACATGAAGCTCTAGCATTTTTACTGGGCAATTTTTTGTCGAAAAGCAGTATAATAGTATATGAGACATGGGAAAAAAATTCTTGTGATATTTATCCTTCTTATGAAAAGGTTCACCATGCCAAATTAGAATGCAGGCCCAAAGATATATTAGTGACAGAAACCAAAGCTGAAGTTTCTTTGCAAAATTTATTAAACCACACTGTCAGCCGTATTCTTAATATGCATGAAGATGTGCTCTAGCGTTATAAAAATATCACAATATATTATAGTAAAATTTAAATAATATATTGTGATAAATTTTGAGAAGCATTTCATTAAAAATGAAATCAGAGAGCTTTAAATCAAGAAATGACTAATTCACAACTTTTTCTTATAGGGGCGGCACGAGTGGGCATGGTCCGATCTGTTTCAAATTTTAAACAGTTACTACACACACTATTACAAAGAACTGTTCGAAGTTTCAGGTGTCTACCTTCAGGATTAGACTTTATGCCAAAAAATCGGGCTTTCCGTTCAGTGTGCAACGGTGAAAGAATTTTTTAAATCGGTCCAGTAGTTTCGGAGCCTATTCATTTCAAACAAAAAAACAAACAAACAAAAAATCAAATCTTTCCCTCTTTTTAATTTTAGTATAGATAATACGTATTTTCATACAAAAATTCAGAAATGGCCGTTTGTATGGGGGGCTATACCTAAAAATGGGCGTGGCACCTTGGTTTTGACATTGGATGACATAAAAACATAAATGCATATATTTTATACAAAAATTCAAAAACGGTGGGGTAAGTTTGTATGGGGCTATACATAAAAATGGGCGTGGCACCTTGGTAAACATGCAATAAAAAATACCTATTTTCACACAAAAATTCGAAAATGGGCGGTAAATTTTTATGGGCGCTAACACCAGAGAGGGGGGTGGCATTCTAATTTGAACATACATCCTAGGTCCGAGAAATGCTTAAGCTTCGAGCTTCAGCTCAATATCTTTAAACTGAGCAAATGAATCACCTCGCCACAAACAGACGGAAAAACAGACAGACGAACATTGCTAAATCGATTCGTCTCATTGAGCTGATTAAGAATATATTTAATTTGTGGGGTCTCCGATGCTTCCTTTATTGCGTTACAAGCTTTGGGACAAGCTGAATAAACCCGCTTACACCATGTTTAGAATTAAAATACCAGTCTTCTTATTTTTGATATAGAACAATCCAAGGGGGTGGGAACATTAAACCTTTTTTTGGACTACCCTAGTATAGCCCCCAAACAAATTAACAAAATTTGTAAAAACTTAAATGCAATAAAGTAAGGTATATAATAATTAGGTACAGGGTTTCATGGGGTCGAGGATACTCGACTTCAGCGATCTTTCTTGTTTTTAATTTACTTCATTTGCTGGTAGATTTTTTAAAAAATTAAAAACAAAGAGAAATGTTAACTTTGATGTCACTGGAAGCTTATATAGGTACCTGTCACACATCATTTGACGTAATTTGTTCTTCCTGTTCAGCATTTGTATTATATTTAAACTAAAAATACTAAATAAATTTAAAATATTCTTAAAATTTCAGAAATTTGCAGTCGCTATAAATTCGATCTTACCAGTTTTAGATAGATTAGATTGGCGAGGTGATCAAGAATATATATACGCTCCCCTTCATTGCCTTACAAACTGTCCGACAAACTGACAATACATGTTTCACACTATGTGTGACAGGTATAAAAAATAATTATGTGGTTGAATAAAGCCATTTGAAAAAGTCAACACAAATTATTTTAACTGTTCTTCATTAGATTTTTTTACAAAAGTTTTTTTTTTCTTGGCCTGACCTGAAATTTACAAAAACGTATATCGACTGTTTCAATGACTTATCTTTTTCGTCCGCAACGAACCTGCACTTAATACTATATACTTTATTATTATACTTTAATTATTGCGTTGTATAAATAATTTAAAAAATAATGCCATATTCTTCTAAATCTTTATTATAAAGTACCTATATGTCTAAATAGTGCAGAATTTCAATTGTTGCATGAAAAAAATAAAATATATATATTTATATATATATACAAAAGGTTATTACACAACCAAATTTTTTTTTTTGCACGTTCAACTTCCTTCCTTCTTCCTACTGTTGCTATTGATGTCAGACTATAATAAGATATGTTGTTGTAATCCTTGATCTATCCTGAATCGATCGATGTCTTATTGGAAAAGATAACATGTTGTAATGAGCAAATCAAGCGAATGAAGTAATGAGGAGCAAGGTCATAAAATTATGCTTTTCCCCTTCAAATAAAATAACCAAACTTAAACTTGAATATCTTGGTCTCTATTGAGATAGCAATAAAATCTTATAGTGTAGGTTGTAGGTCTCTTCGAGTAGAAGAAAACGGTATACTTAGAATTTTCAGGGGGGACCCTTAAAATCGGGTCTAGGGGGTCAAAAAAACAAATGTTCCCTATTTTTTTCACTTAAAGAGCAATATCTCTGTAAATTACAAACCGATTTTAATTTTTTAACATGTTTTAGAAAGAAAAAACTTTGCCCTTTTGAGGGCAATGACATTAATTTAAAACTTTTGATCGTACCTCTGCGTATTTTCGAGACAAAACGCAATTATTACCATTTTTTTCCAAACCATTTAAGGTTATCGTAGTTTGGTTACACTTTTTTTGTTTGAAAGCTATCTTTATGACAAAGGTTTTCTTAAAGTACGCAGAACTACGAGTAAAATGATTGTTTAATGATAAAAATCCGACAATAATTGACCAAGTTATTTAACTCTGTTTGTATGTGCAAAAAAAGTTCGAAGTGTAAAAATTTTTGACTACCTTCTGTATTCTTGAGCACGTCGAGGCGAGTCTAGAAAGCCTAATTGTCCGACACTCTGTTTATCAGTTTGAAAAGTTAGACGTTTCATTTCCTTAGTTTTAGAGATTTAATATATTGACAATTCGAAACTTAAGCTTTTTCAGCCCTAAAGTGTTAAACGACCTTTTTTAGGCATAGCCTTCATACAAATATACTGTCAATTTTTGAGATTTTTAAACCAAAATGGAAAATTATGGTAAAAAACACTTTTAATATCAACCCATGTTTAGAAAAGGACCCATGCTTGAGATGGGATCATTATAAGATATAAAACCTTATAGAAATTTCTACACCAACATTTGAGGATTTAAAAGAGAAACTTCAATAGTCCCCACCGTGCTGGTGATAATGTGTGATTCTTACTCACTTAACCTCCTTTTACATCGAAAAACAAGAAAGGAAACTGAAGTCGAGTATGATTGATACCCAATCTTGATGTACCTTAAGATAAGTCCTTACTACCATACCTCATTGAATTGGTTTTTTCATAAAAATATCACTTAAAAAGTCGGAAATATTTATAGGGGGGCTATACCTAAAATTTTGTTGCACCTACCCATATTGATCTATTTCCTTGGGACAATCATAGGTCATATTTTATATTATAATTTAGACATCCTAGAATAAGAAACAATGATGTTTTATGCAAAAAAATATCTTATGGGGTAGATTTGTCTGGAGGTACATCATTAAACAAAGGCAGAAGAAGCCAGTTGCAAGTGCAAAAAAAGGAGAGTCTATGGTTCAAATAATAACGCTCTATCTGTTATATGCCCGAGATAAACACTGTTCATCTGGCATTTTGTCATCACTACTTTAAATGTTCGGACAATCACCGTAGTCATAATTTCTAGACGTTTTTATACCGTTACATCATATGATAAGCGGCTACATTCAGTTTGTCGGAAAGTTTGCTAACACACTAAAGGAGACGTCGTGTGTCCCCATGGAAATTATTCAAATTCTTGATCCGTTCATTTTAGATATTTTTATGGAAATCAGTGTATTATTTATGATTGTGTTCACCAGATCTTTGTAAACAAGTATAAAAAGTAAGCGTACCACGCCCATTTTGTTTATAAAAACCATTAAAAACTAATATCGCCCACTTCAATGTAAAATTTTATACATTTTGTATTCATGAATTTTTGTTACTTCAAATTGGGTACTGAGAAGTTATTTTATATCCATATGCGGATTTGGAAGTTAATTCGAAATATTGGCAAACATTCCAATTGCACGCGTTAAGATAAAAAAATTTATGCCATTTTATTAGAAATATCTAAAACTAAAGTTTAAAATTTCAAACAAATCAAAAGAAACAAAATCGTAAAAATTGTGTCAAACTCAAATGATCCCCGATTCATGACCTGACAGCGAAGTTCAAACCAACCCACTGATGATCACACATATCTCTGTCGCACAATTATGCAAGCAGCGGGTATCTAAGCTTCGGTTCAACCGAAATTAACGTTTTTCCTTGTTTTTTATTTTATTTCTTCTTTTATATTGTAAGTAACCACTAATGTCGTCACAATTTCTGGTTTAATTTCTTGCATATACACGATGAATGCCCGGTACTATTTAATAAAAATGAATAGTTTTGACACCGCTTTTGCGCAGAACGTATATGTACCTCCTTTCGACGACGGATACGTTTAGCTGCAGTAAATTGTTTAGTTTGGTTAAAATGTTTCAGCATAGATGCAATTGTTATTTACGCCACCAACAAAAATTTTAACTAATTTAATGCAGTCTTAACTGCATTGTAAGATAAATGCTAATAGAATTTTATTTAGGTTTGACATTTTGACTGAATAAAAATATTTTTATCAGTTCGATGATGACGATGACAATTCAGGAATTGCGTTCGATATGCACACAGTTATGTCTAAGATCTGTCAACTCAGAGATACAAAAGCCGTTACTAATACCCTGATGTGCAAAAAATTGCTTGAAGTTTGGGTCCTATTTTTCCAACGGAAACAACAAGTTTTACTTTAGACATTCTGCAAACATTTAGTCCGTTTATGACCCAAGCGAACGCCACAAGTGCAACTAAATTGCAAACAGATAAATTAAATCAAATACACAATGCATAAAATTAATCCATAACAATAAAAATCTTTTTAAATGTCAATAAGCTAATTTTATTTTGAAAAACGTTATTAACTAAACTCAAAACCTTAAAAGTTTATGCGAAGTTACAAAACATTGTAAAAAAGATAAATACCTTTTGTATCTCAGACTAAACCAGTTTTCATTGTTATTTTAATTTTGCTATTATGCATTTTAAACTAAGATACGAGTTTGTAAATATACATTTTGTACATAAATAGAAACATATGAAAATTAAACAAATCAAAAACGTCAAAATATAAATTTGTTTCACTAGAGCGTCATAAAAACTCAAATTTAATATTAATAATAATTATTTTAAACTTTTTAATGATAAAAACCTTCCACTTAGAATAGCCGTACAGTTTAAAGAACTTTATTATTAGTTTTCAATTAAAAGATATCTTGACTGCATATTACTCTAGGAAAATAATTATTAATTTAAGTTTTACTAAATAAGAGTTTATTTATATTTCAATAAAATGTAGCGTGTGAAAGAACCTAAAAATTTAGGTGGAACCGAAGCTGAAATATCGTTACACAACACTTTTAAAATAGTTTATACGTTCACTGGCTAGCTTAAACTTAACCACGATGAATTTGGTCAAACTTCGAAGAGTTATATTTTATATTTGCCCGATCCTGAAAAATATTGAAAGTGTTCACTTAGGTGGACATTGGAATTGATTTTCACAAATTTAATTGGAATTCATTCAGAAATCATAAATGCCTTAAGGCCAGAAAAACTCGTAAGTTTGTATGGATGCTATACATAAAAATGGGCGTTGCGCCTTAGATTTGACAGTTGGTATGACATAAAAAGTGCTCGTAAACCCTATTTGGATCTAACTTCTATATATATAAAAATGTATAGCTGTGCGTTAACAACGCAAAATCTCGAGAATGACTCTACCGATTTGAACTTTTTTTTTTTGTTTTGTTGCTCTCATCGTAGATGTGGTCAGAAAGGAAAAAAAATGTGGAAAATTTTGACCCGGGCCTAATGGGGGCCTTCAAACCGGAAAGGCCATATCATTGGAATAAATAGACCTAGAGACTTGAAACAGGGCTCATTTGAAAGATGGTTAAAAAAACATTTTTAGCGTTCAAGGTGTTCAAAGGGATTACCGGGATTTGGACCTGGGACCCATATGTGGACCCAATATAGATATTTTACCATTTTTTTTGTAGCCACCAAAGAGAAGAAAATTTTGAAACGGGGAATTACGAGGCCTTGAAATAATATATAAAAATATCATGTCACAGCTTTGTAACGATACTCCACGAAACGGGTTGACTGATTCTTATGAAATTTTGTGTGTATATTCAGTTGGTCTAAGAATCGGACATAAACTATTTTTCATACCACTAATTGTAGTGGCGGGCGTTGTCCCCATTGAATTTATCAATAATTCATCTAATATTTCCTGAAACAACTCCACGAATTTCTATTAAATTTTGTAGATGTCTATTTTTTGGTCCAACTTACACAAAAAAAGGAAGTATGTAGTTTGAGATAAATGGGCGGTGGGCGTGGCTCCCATAGAAGTATTTGAGAGAAATTTAATTCGGTATACATAGAGCGATGGGCGAGGCCCCATAACAAGAACAAGAGAGATGAAAATCGGTATAAATGTTATTGCACCGAGAAAAGTATAATCCATTGGAGAAATGGGCAGTGGGTGAACCAAAAAAAAATTCGTCTTATTTTTGCAAATAATTGAGATAGACAAATAAAATAAGGTATTACTACATTACCCGAGCAAGGCCGGGTAGTTCAGCTAGTTGTAAATAAACTTTAGTTGTATCAGACCATTGAATCCCATCCATCCCATCTTGAAATTCTATCTAAGCCTTTGATGATCACACATAAACTATTTAATGATTCGTGTGACGGGTATGATTTGTTTTATTTTAAAACAGTTTTCTTAACTAAAACTTAACATTGACTTAAACGTCGCTTGAGGCCTCTGCTACTGCTGGAGTGTAGCCGCGGTGGTGTTAAGTTGCGCGAAAAGCTGTCGACGCAAGATCTGCAAATTCCTGTGTTCGTCGATCGCAACTTTGTTGCGCGTGTCGGTAAGACTGCAGACATTTGGTCAGTAATTATTATTATTCTTGTTGTTGTTGCTGCTCTCCATTTATACACGATTGTCCTCTATAGTTAGAAGTACTCTATCGTTAGAAGTCGTTAAAGTTCTTAAATGTACCGCATCGGGTGAGGGTTGTTGTAGGCACAATCTGTGTTGGTAGACCCATTGATGGTGCCATTTGTTCTAACTTGTTTATGGTTAATTTTTCTGCCGATCGACGTCGCATAAGTAAGACGCCGAGTGTTAGCGTGGCAGAAACCAGTGTTATTCCGCTTGCGTCAGAGCCAATTTGTAACATGTGGATCTTCTTTGTGATGTTGATTTGAAGTTCATTCAGACTTTGTAAAGTCAACACATGTTTGAGTTCTTTTCGATTGGTGTCGGCTGCCTAACATCTGGAGCTGCTTCTTTATAGGGCGCATCCAAATTTTAGTAGTCTTGAGTTACGATTTTTACGGTGGTGTTGTGGAAGGTCACTAAGAACGTGCCGGCGAGCTGATACGTCTGGTTTCCGATGTTGATTGAGTTGTTGAAAGCATTCAATAATATAACTAATGGGAGGACTTCATCAATCGTTGGTAAATGGTGGTTGGTGTTGAAGGTACAGAGAGAAAAAGGACTATTGATTATATTAAAAATACAACTATCATTTCTGAAATCTAACAATTGGATCAAAATTTTCTTTATTTCCATAGATTTTGTTTTTTGTTTATTATAATTTCTTTAAATTTTATTAATACAATTTTATTTTTCTTTTTAATGGGTTTCAGTAAAATGTTTATATAAGTTTTGATTCTGTTAATGGAATTTTTCATTTCATATAACATTGATGTTTCCGCGCATTTTAAAGCGGATTCAATTGATTCAAATTTTATTTTTATCTTGTTCCAGTTTCTTAATAGATAATTTTATTTCAATCTTATCTAAAAGCATTGAATTTAACGATCAATTTTTTGCCTAGTGTATGGCTTACTTAATATTTATTAATTCACCTTTAATATTTTTTATTCTTGATTGAAAACTTAGTGCTACATTTGTTATGACGTAATTATCCACTTTTATTGCGTTAATTATTTCATTAAAATCATTTGTCACATTATTCAATCTATCAACCTGCTTGTTGTTATTATTATTCAATTCATTCATGCCAACATTTCAAAATCGTCATGCTGTTCCTCCTACTAATTGATCTTCTACGGTGTGTGTTAGTAAGAGGTTTTAAAATGAAGAGGATTTAATTTTTTTTGCTTAATTTCGAATACTAATATGGAATGGAAAAGGCTCATTTTAGGAATATGCTTATAAGTAAAATATGTTAACCTAGTTTATAAGTTGTTCGTGGGAAGTCAAGTCAATGGGGTGAATGATTCTGAAGGTGCCATCCCTACTTTTTTTGTTAGTTCGTTGTTAATAGTTACTATATGTGAAGATGAGTAGTTCAATAACTGAAAGTCTGCGTCGCATAATGTTAGTGTCCAATTGAAGAGGAAAATGAGGAAAAAAAATTGGATTTTAATGAGGTTTTTGTGGACAATCCTGTCAGATTCGGTAAGAACTGTCGATTTTTTTCTATCTGGGGTAAAGCTAAGTTCCCAATCATTTATTGATTTTAACATAGACTATGCCTCCTTTTTTATATGTCATAGACGAATGATTTTCTTTGTTGTGGTAAGTAAGGTATTTGCCTTGCTTGTCTTTTAAATGATTTGTTGTCTCTTGTCTGTTTTTATCAAAGAGTTTAGGGTTGGAGTTAACTGTTCTGGAAAATAATATCTATGGATTTTTTTTCTAGTAGTAGTATGTTCGGAAAATTATTTTCAATAATTGATTGTTCGAGTAGTTCTTCAAATGTTGTGTGTAATTTTTCCATTATTTCTTGAACTGGAAAGCTTTTTTATGATCAACAATTATTGTTCCTGTGGCCAAAGCATTGAAAATATACCATAAAGATTGTTTAAGGTCCTCTGCTGCTCTTGTCTTAGCTACTTTTACAATTACAAATTTTGAAAATTTGTCTATTACCGTAATAAAAAGGATTTTGTCTGTTAAATATAAGTCTAAATGTACTATTTGACCATGATATTGTGGAAAAGATGCAACCTGAAATTCTTGTGTTGGTGGAAGTCTAACATACCTATTTTATATCAGAAGAAATTTCTGCCAAGTTAATGTGAGCACCCATTTTTCGAATCAACCTGTAGAAATTTGTGCAATCATTCATTTCTTTTAAAAAGTATTTTTGTTGCCACTTTTTCGAATTCTTGATAGCATTTATGTTAAGAATAAAAACTGGTGTCCGGACAGCCCAGGTTTAAATCCTGTTGAGGTTTTTTTTTTTTTTCCAACAATTTTCGAAAACTAAAAAAATAAAATAACCAAGCTTCAAATCTTACACAGGTAATTGTGTCAATTATATATTTTTATTTTGCACTAAGTTTTTTAACTGCAGAATTTTTAAACATCAATAAAAAATTTTTTGAATGCATTTATTGGTGCGTCGACGCTAGAGATTAAATTAAGAGCTTTCATCACTGTACACTATGGAAAATTTTACCAGTTTGTGAGGCCAAAACCCATTTTTTGAAAGTCGCCAATTTAAAATATTTTCGAGTGCAACGCATTAACAACAGATTGTTCTTTAATATTGCGTACCAGAAATCACAATAGATGGCACCACTACGAAGATATCAGCTGATAAACACAGCTGTTGCAATTGCAAAAAACTTGCTTTTAAATTTAAAAGTTTTGTTCTCAATTTGAATATGCCAAAAAGTGAAATATTATATCAAAATTTCAAAAATTTTATAATGAGTTCGAATCAGTGTGGTGTGTATTATGTGTTTGTGAGTGTCAAATATAGAAATTAATCGTGCTGTCCCCTTCATAATGTAAAAGTGTAAGTACTACAGTGAACAAAAACTAAGGATAATTTGTTTGTAAAATTAAAAATTTTTGTTTATTCTTGTTAATCAATTTGATCCCCTTCAAAGTAATCCCCTCCCGATAAAATACACCTATGCCAACGTTTTTTCCAATCTTCTAAACATGCCAAATAGTCCCATTCCGGTATAGCCACGCGCCTTCGGCGATTCAGCTTTTATCTCCTCAATCGACTCGAAACGCGTTCCCCGGAGTAGTCTCTTGAGTTTTGGGAATAGCCAGAAGTCACACGGAGCCAAATCAGGCGAATACGGTGGTTGCGGAACGATATTGGTTGGATTTTTGGAGAAAAGTCACGAAGAATCGACGCTGTTTTTCAAGAAAATTCCGCATTTTTAGTACCAATCGAGACTTGACACGTTTGAGGCCCAAAACATCCTTCAAAATTGTATTAATTGATCCTTTCGATACGCCAATTTCATTAGCAATGTCTCTCATAGTTAATCGACGGTGTGCAAGCACTAATTCTTTTACATTTTGGATGTGAGCATCGTCCGTTGAGGTCAATGGTTGATCAGGGCGCTCTTCGTCTTCAACACGTTCTCAACCTTCTTTCAACAATTTATACCAATCATTTATTGTTGATTTTGGTAGAGCTCGGTCCCCATAAGCCTTCTTCAACATTTTTATTCCATTTATTTCATTCAGAAAAAAAATTTATGACACTTCTTTGCTCAATTAAATCAGACATTGTAAAAATCGCCAAATACACTTTTGGTCGTTTGGTAAACACAAGCGTGACACTGATAATGATATTGACAATGAAATTTGGCCCAGATATTATTAACAGTCCTACTCAAGAAAAAAAAGAACTAGCCCGACAATGTTAAGCCCACGTAGTTTAAATTGAAAATTCTCCTTATTTTTTGTTCACAGTAGTAGTCTAACAAACGAAAATTTTTCATTGAGTGTCACTTTTAAAATGATATACAAATGAGTCCAGAGGAGTCCATTCATGAAAAATATTGTGTGTTGTACAGTATTTAATTCTCGTTCAAATGATTCTAATTTTAAAACCCACTTTCAACCACTTTGCGTGAAATTTTAATTTTTAGGACGTCACCTCGATTTTTCCGATGCACAATTGCCCGTCTGTCTGTAACTACACTTTCATATGCACAGTTTAAAAGATATTGAGATGAAATTCAAAACTTAAGCTGTTCTCAGTACTAGGAAGTTAAAGTAATAACTTTTTTAGGCATAGTCCCCATATATATATATAATGGGGACTATGCCTAAATGGTTTATTTATGAAGCGCCAAATATAGTATAAAGACTTCATTATTAGCCCATGTTTAGAAAATGAGCCATGGTTGAGGTGGGATCACTATAATATATAACCCTTATAGAAATGTAGCTCTAATTTTTAAGTATATACATAAAAAAATTTTAATTTATGAAGCGATTTATTTCGAATACCTTCAAAATACTTATTGTAGCAAGATGACAATATGACTCATGATTAAAGTAAGCTCATTATAGCACATAACCCCTTTACAAACCAAACGCTTATATTAATTCAAGAAGAGTTAGTCTTATCCTAGTGTGACGGGCATTTAAGCTTCGGTTCCACCGAAGTTAACGTTTTTCCTTGTTTTTTTATACCCGTTACACATAGTGTAAACGGGTATATTCAGTTTGTCAAAAAGTTTGTAACGCATTGAAGGAGGCATCGGAGACCCCATAAAGTATATATATTCTTGATCAGCTCGACGAGACGAATCGATCTAGCTATGTCCGTCTGTCTGTCCGTCTGTCCGTCTGTTTGTTGCTATGCGATCTTTTCGATGAAGATATAAAGATATTGGGCTGAAATTTTAAACATAAGCTTTTCTCGGCAACGACTAGGTTAAGTTCGAAAATGAGAGTGCCACGCCCATTTTTAGGTATAGCCCCCATACAAACTTATCGATTTTTTTCGATTTTTTTTTTAATAGTAATTATTTATGAATGTACTCGCTCCCAATTGGGTAAAAACATTTTTTGGTCATCCAGGGTCAAAACCAAGACGACACGCCCATGTAACGCGTATTTCAGCTTTGGTTCCACCGAAGTTAACGTTTTTCCTTTTTTTTTTTAAGTTGGTTTTCGTCGTAAAGGCGTGCTACGCCCTTTTTGTCAAATAAATACAAATAAAATATTGTTATAAAAATTTAATAAAAATAAGTTGATTTTTTTAAACAAAATGGACAGTGCCACGCCCACCTTTATTCTAAGTCTAATACCTAATGGTTATTTAAGCTGAATGCAAAAAACAAAACTTAAATATTTTGCTTCGTTTTTGAGTTATTAATTTTGGCCTCACAAACTGCTCAAATTTCCCATAGTGCTGTGTTGCATAACGGATAAAGAATTAATCTCCCTTCACAACGGAAATTCTTGACAGTAAACGGAAATTTTACAGGCGTCTTGAACAATTCGTAATCATATTCTTCCAGAGTTTCCTCCCACCTTTAATTTTACTATCGTTGTTTTATCAGAGATTTCCGGTACAGGTAATTTCTTAGGGGAGTCTAACGCCCATATGATTGCCAACATTTTGTTTTCGTTTGCGGCATAATTTTCATCTGCGGGTCATAGAGTCCTTGAAGTGAAGATTATTGGCTTATCCTCTTGGAAGTACTGCACCAATAGCGGTGCATCGGTGGTAAGCTTATCGAAATTTAGGAATGCCAATATAACATAACATTTGTCTGCATAATGGAGTGTCATAGATATGAAAATTGCTTTTTATCGAGAGATGTACTGTATGATTCCAATGCTATGTCTGCGTTGCCAATAATTATACCCTGTACCCAAAGGGTTAAAGGGTATATTAAGTTTGTGCGAATGTATGTAACAGACAGAAGGAGGCAAGATAGACCCTATAAAGTATATATATTCTTGATCAGCATTGGAAGGGGAGTCGAACTAGCTTTGTCTGTCTGTCCGTCCGTCCGTCCGTCCGTCTGTCATGCTGTCTGCCGTATGAAAACGATTATTTCGGAGACTATAAAATGTAGAGCTTTCAAAATTGAAACTTAGACTCTCCTAGGCCGTCAAGTGTGCACTTACAAACGGTTTTTCTCTAGACCCATTTTAAGGGGTACCCCCATACAAATGTACCCCAAAATTTTGGGTTTTTGCATAAAAACTTCATTGTTTTTTATTCTAGGAAGTTTAAATTCAGTAAAAATTATGTTTATGATAGTCCCAATAAAATATCCCAATATGGATAGGACCAACAAAATTTTAGGTAAAGCTCCCATACAAATTTACCCCAAAATTTTGGGTTTTTACATAAAAACGTCATTGTTTTTTATTCTAGAAAATTTAAATTTAGTATAAAATATGTCTATGATAGTCCCAATAAAATATCCCAATATGGGTAGGACCAACTAAATTTTAGGTATAGCCCCCATACAAATTTACCCCAAAATTTTGGATTTTTACATAAAAAACGTCATTGTTTTTTTTATTTTAGAAAATTTAAATTTAGTATAAATTATGTCTATGATAGTCCCAATGAAATAGACCAATATGGGTAGGCCCAACAAAATTTTAGGTATAACCCCCATTCAAAGATATACTCGATTTCTTAAGTTTTTTCTATGAAAATTAAATTCAATGATGTATGGTAGTCAAATAGAACCTAATTTAAGGTACATATAGATTGGGTACAGGGTATCTTGCAGTCGAGCATACTCGACTTCAGCGTTCTTTCTTGTTTTATTTCGTATTACGCAGTATGCAAATGGCGCATCAATAAAATGCATTGTCTGCTACATAGAAAGAGCAAACTGAGCTTATCAAACAAAGTGCTGCTTTACAAAACAATGATTGTTCCAATTTGGACATATGGACTGCAGCTTTGGGAAAAAATAAAAAAAAAAAATAAAATAACCCAAGGGGGGTAAAAATTTTCTAGTGTGTAAAACACCCAAAAAATAAAGGGGAGGCCCCTTTCACCTTGGCTGAACTTATTGGAAAATAGCACAACGCGAAGAAGACTGTTGAGGCTTCATCCGTTGGATTTACCATTTAGGGAGTAAATATAGTTGACATTCATAAGATAGGCAAATTGCATTTGCACCAACGTTATTTTTTCAATTTGTAAATCCGTTTAATTGTTGTCGTTTTAAATAAAAACTTAAAAAAAAAAAAAAAAAATTACGCATAGAATTCCATAATACTTTAGGGGTGCATTTCGAATGCTCGTTGAAATGAAGAATGCGATTTGCTCCCTCTTTCCACTGAACTAAATTCAACTGGATTTCCCGAAAATTTGTGCAAGCAGTGGACGACGTCATGGATTATATCAAGTTCTGAAATATTGCCTCTAAACGCTGGCTCAATTATTTGGTCAGAATATTTGTCGATATTTTATTTGGGATTCAGGACCGTCTGTACTAAATGTCGTCTTTGTGACTGAAATATGTTATTTACGACCTCGCTTATGGTCGCAATCGGTAACAGGTACATTAGCTTGAGATGTCCGATTAGTAATAATATAATTTGGAGGTGCGTTTAGGATGGATGCCCATATAAGGTTATCATGCTTTATCATGGTCAACAAAATTGTTTTTCACCTTATAAAATTGTGAAAAAATATAATGTAATTATTTATTCGCTTACGCTAGTTTACACCAAAAATGGGATTCTTTCTAACCCACCTATTTCCATATATTTTTGGGCGTAGATAGCCACCAAAATTTTTCTTAAGAACCGTTTAGGAGATATCTTCAAAGAGCCGTTTTTTTGTTGATTTTCTTAGTTATTACTAAAAACCTCAAGAATCGACAAATTTATAAAGCTGAACTTTTCAAGGGTTGGACGATATTTTTTTCCCTTACACAACGATACGCTTTTTGGGTACAAAGAGTCGAAACACATAAAAATGTGTATTTTTCATGCTTTTTTTGAAAATTTAAACTTTTAATCCAATTTTCCAGGAGAGAAAAAATTTTTATTTATTTTTAAAGTTTGTAAATTAAGACAATTTCATTGCGAAAATATGAAGCCTACAAGAGTCCGATTCGGATAAGAAATGTGGAAGCTATAGCGCCTAAAGTAAAATTAGACAAATACATGTTATGTACTATAAAATATTATTAAAGTTTTTTATCAAAGTTACCAGCGTTAACAGTGTCAAATGGTAATGCTTCTAAAGCTTAACAAATATAAAAAATTGGTCCAATCTCACTTAAGAAATTTTTATTATTTTAAAAACAAAAGTTTTGTTTTGTTTGTGGCAGATATACATACGAGGTGTGTTCAAAAGTATCGCGAATTTTGTGTTTTTTCAAAAATTATTTATTTATTCATGAATATCTATTTTGTCCCCTTCAAGATAATCCCCTCCCGATTAAATACACCTATGCCAACTTTTTTTCCAATCCTCGAAACATGCCAAATCGACTGGAATCGACTCGAAACGCGTTCCCCGGAGTAGTCTCTTGAGTTTTGGGAATAGCAAGAAGTCACACGGTGCCACACGGAGCAAATCAGGCGAATACGGTGTTCGCGGAACGATAATGGTTGGATTTTTGGTAAAAAAAGTCACGAAAAATCAGTGCAGTTTAAAAAAATCAGCTATTTTGGTACCAATCGAGACTCGACGTTTGAGGCCCAAAAACATCTTTCAAAATGGTATTAATTGATCCTTTCGATACGCCAATTTCATCAGCAATGTCTCTCATAGTTAATCGACGGTGTGTGTTCTATTACTAATTCTATTACTCTTAGTCGTTCACATCTTCTCGGCCTTCTGAGAACATTTTGTACCACCGAAAAACGTTGCTTCGGTCCAAGATAGCTTCTCCGTATGCAGTAGTCTACATTCGAAATGCATCCGCGCACTTAATTTCGTTTTTCACACAAAATTTGATACAGGTTCTTTTGATCCATTTTTTTGAATAGGTAAAAATCGAAGACGATCCAAAACACGTGCAAGCAAAGCAGCTGTCAATAATTAAGTGAACATTCAAAATGGCCGAGCTTGTCGGCATAAGTGAGTGACATGAGTACCAACCTAACGCCACAAAAAAATCGAAATTCGAATATACGTAAACCGCGCAAATTCGAAAAAGAACCGGTAAGTTTGTATGGGGGCTATACCTTAAAATGGGAGTGGCACTTTCAGTCTCGAACTTAACCTAGTCGTTGTCGAGAAAAGCTTAAGTTTAAAATTTCAATTAAACATCTTTAAAACTAAGCGAATGAATCGCAAACAGACAGACGGACAGATACACAGACGGACATGGCTAGATCGATTCGTCTCATCGAGCTGATCAAGAATACATATACCTTATGGGGTCTCTGACGCCCCCTTTAATGCGTTACAAACTTTCCGACAAACTGAATATACCAGTTTACACTATGTATAACGGGTTTAAAAAGCGGCAGAATGAGTTAAAACGAAAACATTCTTATTTTGGATTTTCAGCAAAACACGTAAATAAATTGTGAACAACTAATTCATTTTGTAAATCGTTTTACAATAGATTGCATGAATTTGGATGTGGCAAGGATAGTTATTTGTCTTTTTGGAAGCACGGTGTTTTGGCGTAATCCTATTGACCACGCTACGGACTTGTATTTTTGCTTAACAAACGATGTAGAAAATATTGCGAAAATATTTACCCCAAAGTGAGATCTGTAAAAAAAAGACTCAGTCACACTCTTCTATGTATCAATAAAAGCTGTCTAACACAATCAATTGATTCGGATAACAATCCAAGCAGTGATATGGAAACTGAAGAATCAAAAATAAAACTAATGAGTCAAATCTTAACTTGTCTAAAGATAGATCTGAACTGCTTCCATTTCGTTTACAGCAATATGAATTTTTTGAGCAGCAGACACGAGTCACATATTACCGTAGACGCAACGAAACAAAGCACTTTTGTTAACGCAACAATGTAAATAGTTTGTTTGGTGCATTTGCAAAAAAAATATGATCCTGTAGATTGGAGGCTTTTATTGATGACAGCAAATATAGTGTGAAACCTGTCTAAAAGAAAAAAATTCAGTTCCGATTGCCCATTCCATAAATGTAAAAGAATCTTACAAAACAATGAAAGATCTTTTACAATTGATAAGCTACTTGCACAACTGTAAATTTTTTTGTGATTTAAACAAGTTTTGCTTTACCACTGGCTTGCAAGGTGGATACCAAAGCACAGCTGTTTCCTTTGTTTATGGAATAGCAGAGACGATTTGAACCACTTCATCCAACGATATTGGCGGGAGCCGAGTGACTGATCTTTTGGAGAAAGCCAATGTTGTAAATCAATGCCTTCTAAACAAAGACGACGTTCTCTTTCCTCCATTGCATATAAACCAGCGGTGGAATATATAAAGAAAATTTCACAGACTATCCATCGAAAAATTAAAGCTGGAATATTTGTGGGACCGCAGATAAGATTTTTATTACTATAAAAAGTTTTTGTATACCGAAAATTTAACTTAAAAAACATTTTTTTGACATACAATTTGTACGGGTAATAAAACATTTGGACCACATAACATATATTTGTCTAATTTTACTTTAGACGCTATAACTTCCACATTTTTTTTCCGATTTGGACAGTTAATAATTTTTGGTAATGAAATTGTCTTAATTTACAAATTTTAAAAATAAATAAAAATAGTTTTTCTCGCCTGTAAAATTGGGATTAAAAATTAAAATTTTTCAAAAAAACATTAATTTTCATAAATAGCATATCGTCGTGTAGAGGAAAAAATATTTTCCAACTTGTGAAAAGTTCAGGTATTTTTAGGTATAGCCCCATACAAATTTATTATTTATGAATATATTCATTTCAATTTGGGTAAAAACACTTCTTATGCCATCCAATGTCAAATCCAAGGTGCCACGCCCATTTTCAGGTATAGACCCCATACAAATCTACCGCCCATTTTCGAAATTTTCTATGAAAATTGGTATTATTTATGACTATATTTAGTCCAATTTGGGTAAAAACACTTTTTATGCCACCCAATGTCAAATCCAACGTGCCACGCCCATTTTAAGGTATAGCCCCAAGCAAACTTATCGCCCATTTTAGAGTTTTTGTATGAAAGCACTTATTTTTTCTGAATGAATCCAATTAAAATTTGGTAAAATCAATTCTAATGACCACCTAAGTGAAGACTATCGATATGGCAAGGATCGGGCTTATATTACGTAAAGCCTCCATACAAATTTTACCAATTTATCGGGAAATTTAATCTAAGAACCTGGTGAAGTTAACATTTTTCCTTGTTATTTGGTTTTTTCTAATTGGAAAAAAAATTTCAAAAACTATATATTCTTTACATAAGAATATTGATTTACTATGTGGGGAGAAAAGTAACCTCTTTGAGAAAAATAATTTTTTTTTTTTTTTTTTGTTTGTTTATTTTATTCAACGTAGTCCCCGTGTAGCTCGATTCACTTATTCCAGCGATTTTCGTAATTCTTGATCCCATCCGAAAAGTTATTTTCCGGAGGGTCTGCAAAATGTTCCTCCGCGGCGTCGATTTCCTCGCGTGATATGATTTTGTTTATTAAAGAGCCATATGTTGGAACGCGGAAGCAATTGGAGCCCTAAATTATAATATTAATTTTAGCCGTAGTTGCGACGCCCATGTGCGCCGGCGCATTGTCTTGCAAAAATAAATTTTTTTCCGCTTGATGTGAGGCTGTTTTGCACGATTTCGGCCTTTAAACCCTCCAATAATGCACAGCAATACTCGCTGTTGACGGTTTTTCTTTTTTGGAGGTAGTCCACGAAGAGTATGCCATGACAATCCCTGTAAACCGACGCCATAAAATTTCTGACCCATCAAGCTTACCTCGGCCGCTTCGGTCGGCTTCAGTCCATTGCTGGGCACTCATTCTATTTTCTTGTGTGTTTCCAGGTTTTATCAACATTTGGACTTGCTGATGCGGCATCGGGCATTTTATGCCGCATCAGCAAGACCATACACTCTTGCGAAGGGCTTTCAGATTTGTGGTTTTGGTCCATAGTGAGCAATCGCGGCACCCAGCGGCAGGATATTTTTTCATATGCAGCCAACACCATTTCATATAATGTTTCGACATTGTCCTTTGTAACCGCTTTAAGAAACAAACCACGGACCGACAGACAGAGTGACAGACAGAAGAACAAACGGACGGTCTTGGCTAGATTAAATCGTCTCGTTGAGCTGGTCAAGACTATGTATGTATATACCTTATAGGGTCTACGCCCCTTGATGCGTTAAAAACTTCCAACAGAGTCATAATAATATCAGTTCAAACTGACGGGGGGAGGGTATAAATAGACCACGACAAAAGACTACCGAAGCTTTGACTAAAATTTGACTTTCACTTAGTTTAGGCATGAGTAGAAAATAACTGTTATACCTGCAACAGACATTATCACTTTTTCGGAAAGTTTGTAAAACATGAAAGGAGCTTTCGCAGACCCTATAAAGTATATTCATTAGGGTGGCCCTTATTTTAAACATTTTGATTCCTATGCTCCCAGGGGCTAAAAGGGTTCGAAATAAATTAAAAAAATGCCCCCAAGTTTGAAGCCTTTATCTTAATATTTAGGGGTGCCCCAAAGCGATCAAAATTTTCAATGTAAATTACATGGGGTTTTCAGCATCGAATAATCAATTAATTATTCCGGCCACAGTAATTGTTCAAAAAATCTGAAACTTACCAAACTTCAACCTTATAATAGTAGCTATTCCCTCAGAATTTTTACAGACATTGAGGTATTTTAATTATATTGTTACAGGTAGACGAAAATTTCACTTTTTCTAATTTTTCCCTGAATTTGTTAAAAAAGAATTATATAGCCCCGCTAAGTGTACATTCAAGAATTATTGCTCTATTTTTATGCAGCGTTTTTGTGATAAGAACGAACCTGGCTTTGACGAAACTGTAGCTTTTCTTTATTTGATGAAAACGTTCCTGCAGCAATTAAAACAAAGATGACTCAAGTTTTGCTGGAAGCAGAAAAAAATTTAGATGTGGTACAAGAAAACATGAAATGAAAAGATACATTCTACGTCCAAATAACTTTTCTTCTTTTACAGACATCGATTTTCCGTTTTTTGTAACTCCTGCTACAAAAGCTTCTTTACACGATTTTCAATTGGTACCAGTTTTCTCGACAAGGATCCTTCAACATGGAAGAATAATCCGGATTATAAAATGGGAATTGAAAATTAAAAAAAATTGTTGTTGTAAATGATGTAGCAGAAAGAGGTGTCAAACTCATTCAAGATTACAATAACATCATCACGAAAGATGAAAATGAAAAACAGTATATTTTACAAATTGTAGCTGACGACCGAAAACAACATCCAACCGCAACTAAATCCTCTCTTAGAAAAAATAATATTATATGTTGAATCATTTAAAATTATATTATTTCATTATATGAACAATTAATTAAATCAATGTGAATTTACAAAATTTGTTTTCATTTTGGAAATAAATATTATTTAAAACTGTAATAAAGCCTTCACAAAACTGTCATGAATAACGTGTTTTGTATTTGTTTTTACGAATAACGGTTTTCATCAAAGATTCATCAATATGTTTAAGGGACTTCTAGAGATTGTCGAATCGAACTAAAACTTTACGCCTATTGTTTTTGTTGATACTTTTGTAGAAAATTACAAAAAATTAAGTTAACAAGAAAATCATTAAAATAGCTAAAATATTAATTATTTGACATTTAAGATGAAATAACCAAAAACCTGAAGTATTGGAGCATTTTCAAGGCCAGGTTCGTTCTTATCACAAAAACGCTGCATAAAAATAGAGCAATAATTCTTGAATGTACACTTAGCGGGGCTATATAATTCATTTTTTAACAAATTCAGGGAAAAATTAGAAAAAGTGAAATTTTCGTCTACCTGTAACTCTATAATTAAAAT
Organism: Leucophenga varia; assembly: GCA_018903435.1. NCBI lineage: Eukaryota > Metazoa > Arthropoda > Insecta > Diptera > Drosophilidae > Leucophenga > Leucophenga varia. Next base: position 176,933 of record JAEIFJ010001894.1, on the reverse strand, counting down.
ACCTCAATGTCTGTAAAAATTCGAGGAATAGCTACTATTATAAGGTTGAAGTTTGGTAAGTTTTCAGATTTTTGAACAATTACTTGGGCCGAAATAATTAATTGATTATTCGATGCTGAAAACCCCATGTAATTTACATTGAAAATTTTGATCGCTTTGGGGCACCCCTAAATATTAAGATAAAGGCTTCAAACTTGGGGGCATTTTTTTAATTTATTTCGAACCCTTTTAGCCCCTGGGAGCATAGAAATTCAAAAATGTTTAAAATAAGGGCCACCCTAATATTCATATATACTTAATCATCTCGACGAGACAAATCGATCTAGCCATGTACATCTATCCGTCTGTTTGTTGCTGAGCGATGCATTCGCCCGGTTCTAAAGATATTCGGCTAAAATTTTAACCTTAATTTTTCTAGGTTCTGTGTACTGTTAAAATAAGTGTACCAAACCCACTTTTAAGTGTATCACTCTACATTAGGGCGGGTCGTTAAAAATTTTTTTCGAATTTGGGACGCTAATAGGGCTCAAAAGCTGGGTTCATACATCCAGACTTTGTGTACCCAAACCGATTGCTGTACGACGATGCCTTCCGTCTGCGCATTGACGATGAAAATCGAAAATTTTAGATAAATTCAATTTGCATCGTCAATGCGCAGACGGAAGGCATCGTCGTACAGCAATCGGTTTATTGATAGTTCGGTAAGTCAGCTGGTCGGATCCTTTTTAGACGTCGTCTACTAGTTAACTCTAGTATGGGTAAGTTACTCATCTCGTTGTTTGAATGTGACAGGATTCTGGTGTGGTAACTTTTACTGACTGCTACTATTTCTTCTTTAACGGTCTGTATTTTGAGATCTCTGTGTATATCTGCGTTAGAAATATACCATTCCACTGTTGTAATTTGTCGAAGTATTTTTGACTGCTGCCGTCGTGTTATATTGATGTTTGATGTTTTAGATGTACCCCAAACTTGAAGGCCGTAAGTCCAAATTGTATTTATGATGCTTTTGTACAATAGAAGTTTATTGCTCATAGAGAGCTTCGATTTTTTGTTCATAAGCCAGCTCAGTTGACGACATTTCTATTTCATTTGATTTCTCTTTTTTTCTATGTGTAACTTCCAAGTCAGTTTATTGTCTAAGTGAATTCCCAAGTAACATATTTGGCCGATTTCTCAATAGATATGTCTACATTATTTATTTTTAAAGGAATGGGCACGAAAACTCTTTTGGTTGTAAAGATAACTTGTGTAGTTTTGTTTTCGTTAATTTTTATGGCCCATTTGTCAAACCATTTTTTGGCTTATAAGAGGCTGTAGCTAAGTCTTTATGTGAATAAAGAAGAATTGTGTCATCTGCAAAAGTTGCTATCATAGAAGAGGGTTCTATTGGGATAGGTAAGTCTTGTGTAAAAAGGACGTATAAGAGTGGTCCAAGAACGCTACCTTGAGGTATACCTGCTTTAATTGGCCTTATTGTAGAGTGAGCGTCTTTAACTTTTACCTAGACGTGTCGATCAGATATGTAACTTTTAAGCATGTGGTAAAATTCTGGTGGAAGTTGTTTTTTTAATTTATACAATAGACCAATGTGCCATACCTTGTCGAAAGAAATACTCTTGTACAATACTTTTTATCTTCTAGATCTCTAGAAATTTTGTTAACTACTCTATGAATTTGTTCAATGGTTGAGTGATGTTTCTGAAACCCAAACTGATGGTCAGGTATGATGTAGCTATTATCAATGATGGGTTGAAGTCTGTTAAGGAATAATTTTTCAAAAACTTTTGATAGTATTGGAAGAAGGCTTATCGGACGGTAAGACGCTGCACTTGTGGCATCTTTACCAGGTTTTGGAATAGCTATGACATCTGCTACCTTCCATGTCTTGGGAAAATATTTCTGTCTTAATATTGCGTTAAACATATTCCGCAGATAATAAATAGCATTTATAGGAAGTTCTTTAAGCAACTTTCCAATTATCATGTCATAGCCAGGTGACTTGTTAGCCTTGATATTGTCAATAATATTTTTAAGCTTCCTTAGTAGTTACATCTCTAATTTTAATATTTTGTGAGTTTCTAGATGTTTCTGAATTATTATAACAGGTTTGTGTGTCATTTGTCAAGGCATTTTCATAAAAGTCAGCTAGTAGGGTCGATTTATCGCGTTCTGTTTTAGCCCAAGTACCATCTGGTTTCCTTAATGGTGCGGTAAAGGTTGTCGATTTTCTGAGTTTTTTAGTGGCTTTCCATAGGGAAAAATTTGTGTCTCTGGTTGGGCTTAAATTACTCAGATAATTTTCTATATTATTATTTGTATTCTGATTAAGCTTTACATTTAGATCCCTTATTGCCCGATTAAGTCTCTTTTTTATCTTCGGGACATCTAGTAGTTTGCTATATTTTCATAAGTCTTCGTTTATTCTGTATAGTATTTGATTTCGAATTGATGCAGGTGTCAATAAGTTTTTAGTATCCCTAAGTATATGTTAAGGAGTTCTTTGTACGCTTGCCAATCTGTTTTTGGGTTATAGAGGCTGGGCGTCGGCTTGTTTGTGGCAAGCGTTTCGATGTAATCAAGTTGAACTGGTGAGTGATCTGAAGATAACTCAAAACGCGACTTTATCGAAAAGTTATTAATATTAACATTTTTAATAACACAGAAATCAATAAGATCTGGCACTTTGCGCGGGTCTGTTGGCCAAAAGGTAGGCTCGCCTCGAATGAAATTTTTGTCTGAAGAAGATGTGAAATTTTATACACATCTTTATTGTTTTCTTCGCTTTGAAGTTCAATTCAAAATAATGGATGAGGCACCTTTGTGGTTCGTTGTTGGATATTACAAATATGTTTAACATTGTGACTCTTGAAGTTCAGCTTTAATTTCTTCAATATCAGCTGAAGGATGCATATTTCGTAAAATGATTTTGTAGTTTCTATCTTCCTTAGCTTTATGCGTATAGTATTTGGTTTCTTTCTGTTTTAACATATTTATAATATTTTTATAAAAAGTTAGAATCTGTGGCCTGCACTCTTACTTCGTTGTTAGCTAACGCTTTTAACTCAAAGTTTTTTTGAGCCACTTCTTTAAGGGCATCATATAAGACTTTAATCTGGCCGAAACACAAAGTGCAATTTTAATACAAAAAAAGTTCTTAGTAGGGCTAATGGTTTGAAATATGGTATCTTATATCTACATCAAATATTGCCTGATGCGTATTTAAGTTTCTGTTTTATCACAGTAAAGTTCATTGTTTTAAATTTTAAATTCAGAATCAATCATATTATTATGATTTGATGTAGATAATTCTTCGTGTCCAACATTCGTATTATATTTTAACTTAAATTACTAAAAAGACTAAAAATGTTCTTAAAATTAAGAAATTTACGGTTCGATCAAATTTTATACTGAAGATTTGTCTAGATCGATTCATCGTCAAACTGATCAAGAATATATATACTTTATATTTTCCGCGATGACTCCTTTACTGTATTACAAACTTTCCGAAAAACTGATAATACCTGTTTCACGCAACGTGTGACAGGTATACAAACACTTACTATATTTTCGGCAAGCGCACACACAAAATCTTTCGCTTATATGCTCGGTTTCATGCATGACAACAACACATCAAATACTCATAAATTTGATTCTTATAAGAACTTTATGATATAGTCCCCCTAGGTGTGTTCAATATATATATTTACCTGATCCATATCAAATCTATGCTGTACACATGGATTAAGATAACAAAAGTTTTCACCATATTTACAGCATTTAGCATGATTAAGAACCATTTTTATACCATGTACCTAAAGGGTAAAAGGGTATATTAAGTTTGTGCGAATGTATGTAACAAGCAAAAGGAGGCATGGTAGACCCTTTAAAGTATATTTATATTCTTGAGCAGCATTGAAAAAGGAGTCGAACTCGCTGTGTATGTCTGTCCGTCCGTCTTCCCGTCCGTCATGCCGTATGAAAACGATTAGACTTAGACTTCCTAGGCCTCCTAAGACTCTCTCAAGTGTGCACTTGCAAAACGGTTTTACTGTAGAATAATTTTAAGGAGTACCTCCCATACAAATCTACCCCAAGCTTTTGGGTTTTCCCATAAAATCTTCATTGTGTCTTATTTCCTAGTTTAGTAAGTCTTAGTCTATAATAGTCCCAACAAATTATCGGAATAATATGGGAAGGACACCCCTGGCAGTTTTCTGACATTTCAGATCCTATTTTGTGCATTTTCAAGGCAAACGCTTTTTCTTCAAATTTTTCAACTTTATTGATGTTTGGTTACACTTTGAATCTTTGTACATCTACAGTTCAACGTTTTTTTTACGAGAAAAATGGATGATAAATGTTTTAAATCGGACAATAATTGACGAAGTTATTACATTTTTAAAACAAATTTTCATATAATTAAAATTGATCATAGAAATTCGAAAAATCTATTTATGTGTAAGTAAAATACATAATTTTAATTTTGTTAACAGCATAAATAGTCTCCAAGATAATTTTTTCACATGACAGATGAACCGACAGACAAAAGCTAGATCGCTTCTCCTTTCAGTGCTGATGTATATATATATACTTTATAGGGTCTATCATGCCTCTGTTTGCCTGTTACACAAATTTGCACAAACTTAATATTCTCTTTACCTTTTGAAAAAAAAAAAAAAAAAAAAAAAAAAAAAAGGTACAGGGTATTAAAATGATTTGGCCTAAGCGAAAAATTAAAATTGTAGAAAATGTATTTTTATTTTACTGCGTCCTTAATTAAAAAAATATATTGTTTCATAAAACGTCAAAAGTTTGTGCTTTGACGTTTGCTCGATAAACTGTGGATTTTATATATTTTTCGAATCCATATTCATTGTCAATGGCCACGGTGGTGGATTTCATTTGTGAAGCGCTCCATCCCCAACTCTATATTAACTCACTCAGAGTGGTAGATTCTCCAACCCATTGCTAAGCTTCCACCAATGGGTGCACAGCAAACTTGAGCCCTTCGTTCGCGAAGTATTCGGATAAAAAGGAAGTCCTTCGTAAGCTTGGCGCAGACGACGCTCAACGACGCCATTTCGCTAGCTCTGCTTCGTCGGATGCTTATCACTACCAAAGTTACGCAGCTGGAATTTAGTCACACATTAATTTTGCACCGCGACGGTTGGGCGGACAAATCGAGTAGAATAAAAATTAAACAAAGTAGTGTCGCGTCACAATCTAGCAAATATTTTTACTGTAACATTCGCATATCGAATAAAATAGCTTAATCAAAAAAAAAAAAAAACTGAAACGGCAACAATAATTTTAACAACGAAAAATTTTTGAAAATTTACAACAAAAATAAATATTATAAAAAAAAAAATAAATAATAATAATATATAGAATTATAATAATAATGATAATAGGTAAATAAATAAAATAAGAAATAAAATTAAGTGAAAATTCGTTATCCTTTCATCTGCTTAATGCAAGCAAACATTTAAGTTTTAGAAGAATTCTGTTCTTGCCATCATTTTCCGATTTTGCTTTTGCGGTGACTCTTTGGCGTTGCATCCGGAACGGAACGGAACGCGTTGTAAATGTGCGTTAAACCATTTGAAAAATGACCATTCGTCTAAGAATGAAAAAGTAACGTAATTAATTTTGGTGAATGTGTAAATGTCTGCGCTTCATAGAGACAGAGACCGGCAATGAAGAAATACACAGTCCGCTACGGCCGGCATTGAGTGAGTGACTGTGTTATTATTATTTTTTTTTTTTATACAATATAAATGTATATGTTTTTCTAATATGCTTAAAGGGAAAAGGGCGTGTGCTTCTATGTGAGTTTAAAACTACAAAAAATAAAAAAACGCAGTGAAAAGCCCCTTAAAAAATTTCCAATTACCGTCGTCAATTTTTCTTGCCATGCATTTCCGACGCTTGCAACGCTTGCAAATGAAGCAAACCTGAATTCAAATAGGGCAAAGAAACATATAGAGAAACCGACAATAACGACGAGTACGAATACTAGGACAGTTAGGATAGCAAAGGACAGTGCGTACGCTGGACTGAAGCCACAATGCAACATCGTTTCGCCTCCTCCTCTCCACTCGCCTTGAGAATCCGAGCTGCGATTTTGTTCTGTCTGACACTACCAGCGGGTTTCTGTGGCGAGCATTTTAACTTTGGTTTTCTTCTTTTCTGATGCGCTGCAAGTGGTGTAAATTTCTCATAAAAGCAATTATTTGACTATTTGTACTCGTTTTCTCTTTCTATTGAAAAACTAAAATTTAACCGAATACGAGCATATCTACATAAAGACATATCGTACATACATATATAAACATACAGACTACATACATTTTTGTATGTTCAAAAATACAAAGAAAGAAAGAATACGCAACAAAAAAAAAAAAAAGGAAAAGAAGCTATAATGAAAATAAATAATAATCACAAAAAAACAAACGCTGTTGCCAAATTATACTTATTTTTATGCTTTAAAAACAAAGCAAACTGATTGTAAGTGAGTGTGGCACCAATGCGCGAGCTAACAGCTGAGTGAGTGACACGAAAACGTTGCGAAAACTAAGTTCAAAGTTCAAATTAATGAAAAGTATCCTGTCGTCGTCGTCGCAGCACACAGTATCAAAACTTCGAAATACACTTAAAGGTAATTAAGTTTTAACATCTTAAGTCTCCGGGCGTCCCAAGCAATAACCATGGACTACACTACATACATATATGTTTGAGTTAAATAGCTCTTTATTTTTAAGCGCTATATGCACTTTTCACCCAAGCGGCATTTAAACTTTTACTCTTGCAAGAATTTTTAAAGAAGTACTAAACATATAGTGAAATGCATTTGTACTGTACCCACTTATGAGTTTCTTGCACTCTTTAATATTAATTTTTTCTTGCCATAATGAGGCTATCAGTTCAGTTGTATTTAAATCATATTTTAATAATAGATATGAAAGAGGCATCCATTAAAACTAGAAGCTAGGTATCAGATTTATTATTAAATTGCAATTTGAATTGCAGCTAAGCGAACCATTATTAATTAATGAACATTGGTTACATGGCTAACGGCTTAAAAAGATTGTGCAAACATGAAAAAGTTGGTAGTGCCAAGTACAACGCAATACAAACTTTTAATTCGCCATATCTCAGTAATTTTTAGCCCGATTATTTTAAGTTCGATACTATCGATGAGGTGAATTTTATAGGCTTCATATCATTTTAAAAAATTGGCGTTGCGCAAAAATAAATTCGAAGTAACTAAGAAAAAAGAAAAATTTTACAGTATTTTCCGATGTAAGAATCGTAAAATGTTCACCCTCCCAATAATCAAAAATATTTATATTTTTCGGTATTACTCTTGAGCTTGGCTTCAAAATGGCGCATAAGACGGTAGTTATATAATATTGTATATATAACTACTACTATATGATTTCACACTTCGAGACATTGTTTTCAAGAGAAATCAAAACAAGTCTAGTATGATCGACTTAAAGATATCATGAACCCAATTTACTCTACGTCTATTATTTATTGTACTTTAGTGTTTCTACGAAAAATGTTTAAACAAAAGGAATAACTAGGCTAACATTTCATAAAAATTTTAAATCTTGGGGAAAAAGTGATGGTTATATGTCATAGCGGTTCCAAAAAAAATAAAAATATGCTAGACTAAATTTTTTACAAAAATGCCTCAAAATTGAGGTACATTTGTAAGTTTTGTTGGTCGTACACAAATTGTGAAAATTTATTGAAATTAAGAGATCGTAGACTTCATAACACAGATTTTTTCAAGTAAAAACTTAGCATTTTGCGTTACATTTGTATGGAGGGTACCCCTTAATATGGGCCTATTAAAAACCGTTTGTAATTGAGCTTTTTAAGGCTCCACAGAGTCGAAGTTTAAAATATGAAGGCTCTCCGAGATAATACGTTTCATACGGCATAGAGCGAAAAGACGGACGGGCGAACAGAATGACGCACAGAGAAACATAGCTAGATCGAGTCTTCTTTCAATGCTGATCAAGAATATATATAACTTTTCAGGGTGTATTACGCCTCTTTCTACATGTTACATACATATAGTATGCACAGGGTATAAAAACTTTGAAAAAAAATACAAGTACGGTTGCGACCCGTTTAACAACTCGATAACAATTATCAAGTAAGAATTATTGAATAAGAAATTTAAATGCAGATTATAAAGCTACTTAAATAGTTTTTTAACTTATCAGAGTTTGACAAAATGTAACTCTGTACTTCTTAAAAGTTAATGTATACCTGATTTTTGAAGGAGTCTTTAGATCACTACTACAAAGAAACGCGATCGACGCACTCTCAGACGGACATATGAAAATAAGTCAAAAACCTGACTTATAAAAAACTGATAAAACAGTTAATAGATGAGAACTTTAATAACTAAACTGCGATTTTAAAATATAAATTATTTCGGTCCCTGGAAACTAGTTTCTAAACAATGTATTGCAAAAGTATTTTTGTAAAGAGGGTTTAGAGCTTGAAGATGTAAAAATGTTTTAAACCCTCAAAAAATATGATCGGTTCAAAAACAAAATAAAACTTGGAGAAACGTTAACTTCGGTGGAACCGAAGCTGAAATACCCGTTACACTAAACTTTTAATAGTTTTTATGTTCACTAGGCGCTTAGATTAAATTTCACGATGAATTTGATTAAATTTGTTTTGTAATATTAGCCCGATCTTTACCATATCGATGGAGTTGACATTAGAATTGATTTTAACAAATTTTAATTGAATTCATTCAGAAAAATAAATGTTTTCATACAAAAATTCGAAAATGGGCGGTAAATTTGTATGGGGGCTATACCTAAAAATGGGCATGGCGTCTTGGTTTTGACCCTGGATGACAAAAGAAATGTTTTTACCCAATTGGGAGCGAGTACATTCATAAATAATTACTATTTTTACAAAAATCTAAAAAAAAGATAAGTTTGTATGGGGGCTATACATAAAAATGGGCGTGGCACTCGCATTTTGAACTTAACCTAGTCGTTGCCGAGAAAAGCTTAAGTTTAAAATTTCAGTTCAATATCTTTAAAACTAAGCGAGTGAATCGCATAGCAACAAACTGACGGACAGACAGACAGACAGACGGACATGGCTAGATCGATTCGTCTCATCGAGCTGATCAAGAATATATATACTTTATGGGGTCTCCGATGCCTCCTTCAATGCGTTACAAACTTTTGGACAAACTGAATATACCCGTTTACACTATATGTAACGGGTATAAAACCAGGAAAACGCCGTAGCTTATTTAAAAGCCGTTACACAAATCTTTAAAGAGTTATTGCGGTCCTCAGTTGCTTAAATAAAATTTTCACATAATATTTCTAACAATTTTTAAGGTAAAAATACAGATATAACAATATCTTGCGATTTTTGTATAAATTTGAAAACAATAACTGTTACACTGGTCCAAAATATTTTGCTAAAAGATTAAATCTTGCCTGTTCTGATAGAAGTCTTTCTGCAGATTACAAATTTGTAAATGAAAATATTCCATCACGTTTTTGAGATTTTGAAAAAAATGGATTAAAAAACTCTAAATGACTGTTTTGAATGTTCTTCATCGTATAAAGCAGATTAACCTCTGGTGATAGAATCTCCGAACTAGGCTTAATTATTAAAGCATGAATTTTATGTTACAATAGCAGTGTCGAGAAACCCCGGAATGAACGGTGGAATATTTTTAAGACCATAAAATTCATATAAATATATACATATATTACAGTTTATTATTAGCCTGGGCATCACTTAGGTATTGACCCAGCTGGTATGGTCCAATGCAACTAGGCACAAATTTCGGATTCGAATCTTGCGGATATCTTCCAAGCTCTGATCCTTCCCACGCAGCTGTAGTGCTCCTCTGATTTCGTTCACATTTTTTTTCGGACACTTTTATCGCCGGAGCCAGTTCATCCATTCGAAGCACGTGACCAGCCCAACCCAGATTATGTCGATGTCATCGGCGTACACGAGCAACATAGATTGTTGTTAGAAAATATTGTTCTTTAAATCTGCCTAAAAGATTTAGCAACTATTATATATGTTAATATAGTTTATTTAAGCATTACAAACACATTTTAGTGGGAGACCTGGAGAAAAAATTTGTTCTACTGAGTACATAAAACATGAATCGAACCGTTACACGTATAATTTGTTGTAAACGACTGTAGTCGGAACAGTGAATAGTTTCTCGTAATTCTGTTATGAATAAAAAAATTAATTCGTTGCTATAAATTAAAGTCGATTATTAAATTTATTATTATTTGACTAAGTAAGTTTATTTAATATTTGTTTAATAATTATAAATTATAATATTAAAATATTTTTTTTTTTTTCAAGTCTAGTGCTTTACATTAAGTTTTAATATTTTTTTTATCAGCACGATGTGTTTTACATTGACCCACTTTTTAAACTGATCCGATGTCTTCTAATCTTAACTTAATTAAGGTACGCTTACGCCAGACAAACAATGGAAAACGCAAGAATCGTACGGTAAAATATCACCAATGAAAATTGGTTATTGTTATGCGGATAGAATAGGGAATAGAAATTTACTGTTTTTGACCACGTACTATAAACGGACAAAAGGAACCTAAAGTATTAAATTAGTTAAAGCATACTTTTGGGGGTTTCAGTATTTTTAATTAAAAGAAGTTTCCCCTCAAACAATCGTCCCGATTGGTTCCAATTTTGTGATTTTAAATAATTGGTGTCTAAGCGATAACGATTTTATTTTCTTCAATAAAGTTAATATTACCTTATTATATTTTTCATTTACATTTATAATTACATTGAAATTCTTCTTTTTCTTAACTCAACAAGTTTATTTTACTCTACGTTTTAAAGTTTTGAATTGAATTGTTTTCTTTATTACAATTTTTATTCTATTTCTCATTTTCTAACTTGTTAACAATTTATTACAAATTTTTTTATACCCGCCACACATAATAGTGTAGGGTATATTAAGTTTGTCTAAAAGTTTGTAACGCATTGAAGGAGACGTCGTAGACCCCATAAAGTATATATATTCTTGATCAGCCCGATCTAGCCATGTCCGTCTATCTGTCTGTCTGTATATTTCTAGGCATCTTTTTCGTTGAAGATATAAAGATATTTAGCTGAAATTTGAAACTTAAGCTTTTCTCGGCAACGACTATGTTAAGTTCGAGAATGAGAGTGCAACGTCCATTTTTAAGGTATAGCCCCCATACAAACTTTTACCGTTTTTTTCGATTTTTTGTATAAAAATACTAATTATTTATGAATGTATCCGCTCCCAATTGGGTAAAAACATTTCTTTTGTCATCCAGTGTTAAAACCAAGATGCCACGCCTTTTTTAGGCATAGCCCCCATATAAACTGTCCGTTTTTTTCCCGATTTTTTGTATGAAAATAGTTATTATTTATGCATATATTTTACTCCAATTTGGCTAAAAACATTGTAATGTCATCCAATGTCAAATCAGATGTGCCACGCCCATTTTTTGGTATAGCCCCATACAAACTTTTCGATCATTTTCGATTTTTTGTATGAAAATGGTTATTATTTTTTATGAATTTACGCCATATTTGGTAAAAACTCTTCCAATATCATGGCGCCCCCTCATTTTTAGGTGTTTCTTAAATACAAACTTACCGCCCAATTCCAGATATTTTCGAGAAATATGTTGTTATACATATCTGTATTTTTAGCTCAAAATATGAAATTAATATTGTGTGTAAACTTGGGTGACCACTGATGATTACACATAAACTCTTTAAAGATTCGTGTGGCGGGTATTTAAGCTTCGGTTCTACCGAAGTTAGCGTTTTTTCTTGTTTCATCTTAATTATTTCTTAATTTCAAATTAATTATTTAATTTTAGTTGTTTGTATAGTGTTGGACAAATGAAAAGTAATCAATTTCTAATGTTGCTTTTATTAACTACCTTCCCAGATTTCATTATAATTGTCGAGCCTTTGTTTTCTTTAACTATTTCTTCCTTGTAATGTCTTGAAAGTTTAGTGCCAAGTCTTTTATTTTGTGTAACGAAAATCTTGTCTCTCGGTTGGTATGTCTTTATTTCATCTCTTTTTCTATTGTATTTTCTTGTTTTTTTGTTTGGCTACTAACTTATCATAATTATTCTTCAAAGTTTTTTTTATAATCTTGTGGGCCAAATGTGACTGGTCTGCCAAAAACAAATTTGCTGGTCTTTTTTCCTGTTGTGGAGTGTATGGAGTGGTTATGCTCACTAACAGTATGCTTTAATAACTCATCGAAATCCTCTATATATCTCTCTGACCTGATGTTCCTTATCAAATCAGAAACAGTCGAATGAAACCATTCTATCTGTCCATTCACTTCACTTTTTATAAGGTGGTACTGAACGAATCGGATTGTCGCTGAGCTAAAACTTTTTCGTTGTCACATACGATCGATTTTGGCACATCAAAATAGAAAATAATTTCTCTTAGTGGCTTTCGTGTCGACTCAACATCTTTGCTTAGTAAAGTAATCTATTGCTGTTAGAATTCTTTGAGTATCTATTTTAAAAATGTCAATATGAATTATTTGTCCTGGGTGATTTGGTATCGGTGTAGGTCCTAACATTGGTTTATTTTTATTATTTATTTTTATGCGAATATAATAGGGATTTGAAGTTAACTGTTATTGGAATACGTGATTATTAACGGACAAAAGGAATTGTTAATATGAAATTAGTTGTAGCATACTTTTGGGGGTTTTTAGTATTATTAATTAAATGAAGTATAATATTAGGTGTTAACTTATATACTATATATGGTGAGTAAATGTCACCAAAGATGTAAAAATGAATGAAACACCCAATATACATTCTTTTTGTTACTTTTTGCAAGTGCAGGTAGATTTTATAATTTTATTCGATGCGTTTTTGATGGTAAATTTACGTTGGATTTTTCTAAAAGTATATTTTATTACTTTTAATTTGTTACCATAAAATGTATTCATAGTGAAACAAAATGATGTTCTCATTTTATATATATAAAAGTTGCGCTACAGCCGATTGTTGGCCTTGGCAACACGCAAGGTTTTGCACCAGCGGTTGTAATCCAGTGCCAATCGATACCAGTTCGGATACCGACCATGAGGTTGTTCTCCAAGATCTGGTCCTCCCAAACAAACGGTGGACGTCCTCTCTACCGCGCTCCTCCGCCTTGATTCACTTTTGCTTATAAACTTTTCTTGCCGGAGCCTCAATACCCATGCGACACAGGAGACCAGCCCATTACAGCCTTTTGTATTGGATGTTCCTGACTATAGCTCGTACAGCTCATCGTTCGTGTGTATGCGGAAGCCAATTCCCACTCTAACTGGACCAAAGATTCTTGGAATTGTCTTCATCCTAAACACGACCAACGTTGACTTATCCGATTCTGTCATGACCCATGCTTCTGAGCCATACATTAGGACCGGCACACAGTGGGGCAACAAAAGTAGCCGCAGTTAAATTTGAAAGATTTATGTCCAATAAACGTTTGTGGATGAGATTTTCTTAAGTTAACAAATTGTTGGTAATTTCACAAATTTCTGTTGGTGTAAGGGTACCCCCTTATACAAATCAATAAATACATTTGTCAGATTTTACTTATTATTCTAAAACTTTCACGTTTTAAGCTCGATTTGAACAATCTTAGGTTTTATGTTTTTGTAATTAAATTACCTTAATTTATAAACTTATAAATAATAATGAAAAAATTCAAAAATCTGTTAAATCAAACTAGCTACGGTTAGAAAGATAATTCATAGTTTAATTTCCTTACTGGTGTTGTTGTCGCTGTTTACATCTGAGCCCAGGTAGTAGAAGCTTTCTACAGCCTCAAAGCTGAAGTTCTCTGTCCTCAAAGACCGTCTACGTCGTGTACATTGTCTGCGGGTGGATACCAGGTATATCGTCTTGTTTTGACGGGCTTTTTTTTATGTCTGAGAAAGCCCGTTTACTGTATGATCATTTTATCCGATTTTGTCTATATCGTCGGCATATGCGAGCAGCATAGTTCCTTTGTAGAAAGCATTACCCGTCAGGTCAACGTTTGGGCATTGTTTAAGTATATATTCCATCAGGAGATTAAAAAAAGTCGAACGACAACGCATTGCCCTGTCTGAAACCTCTCTTTGTGTCGAAGGGGTCGGAGAGATTTTTACCGACTCTGACAACGCTTTTGATGTTTGTCAGTGTCATCATACAGAGACGAACCATTTTTGCAGGGACGCGAAATTCAGTCAGTACTTTGAAAAACTTTGATCTGATTGGCGTGTCAAAAGCGGCTTAAGTCGACAAATAGGTGGTGTTTGTCGATTTATTTTTCGTTGGTCTTCTGCAGATTTGGCGTAGTGTGAATATCGGGTATTGTCCAACTATACTTCCTACGTACGGTTTCAGTTTATTACACAATATGCCAGATACGATTTTATAAGCAATTGAAAGGAGACTTACTCCGCGACAGTTTTGCGTAAACTGCAGGGTCTCATATGTTAAAAACTGAGCACAGGTCACTTAGGTTACAGTCACTGGACAGACGCTCATCAGTCCACATTTTACACAAGAGTTGATGCATACATCCAATCAAATCTTCGCCGGCGGTCTTAAATAACTCTGCGGGTAATTCGTCTGCGCCTGCCGTTTTGTTATTTTTAAGCTTTTGTATAACTTCTAAGACCTCGCCGTAGTCTGGTAGCTCCTCAGGAATCCCATCATCGGCCGGGGGGCCCAGATATTTATCAACTCCACTCACGATTTTGTTCCCTTCATCGCCCCAAAGTAGGCTAGAGAGGTGGGTCCTCCATAGCCTTAGCGATTCCTGGACATCAGTTACCATGTTTCCTATTTCATTCTTGCAGAACGAGACCTCTTGTTCATACGCTTAATTTTTTTGTAAATTCCTCGGACCTCGATTCTGTTGCCCATCATCTCAATCTCCTCCACTTCACGCCTTTCCAGTTCTCTTTCTTCAAAATGGGAATCTTTTTAATCGTAGATTCCAACAATGGCCACCAAAATATTTCCCATATTTGTAAACTATTGTTATTTAAACCCCCCAAAAAAAACAAGGAGGAACGCTGAAGTCGAGTATGCTCAACTGCAATATACCCTGTAACTTTATCTTCATGTACCTTAAGATAAGTTCTATCTTTGTAATAAACCTTATTGAATTGGATATTCAAACAAAAACTTTAAAAATGGGGTATATTCATTTGGGGGCTATACCTAAATTGGTTTGGTCCTACTCATATTGCCATATTTTGTTGGGACTATCCTGGACATAATTTATACTAAATTTAGACTTCATAGAATAAAAAAAAGACGTCATACGTATCATACATTCATATATAGTATAAACAATATGTATGTATATGTGAGTATAGGTACCCTTTAAAGTGTACCTGGCTAAATCATTATTTGCTCTTATGTGCTTAAAATAGCTTTTTGTACATTTGAAGAATCGTTGCAACAAAGTGGAAACAACTCTAAAATCTTTCAACTATGCTATTCAAAGAAATTCTATAAATTCCAGTGACTTGAGCCAAAACATTCAAATGAAGAACAACAAAATATTGTAGTAGCTGCTGCTCTTCGTTAAACATTCGCTTTAAAAAGTTCTTCTTCCCTGTGCCGTCGAAGCCATCGCAGCCGTCAGATGAGCAAAAAGCAAAGTTTTACGTGCGGAATTTTAGCACAGAAAATTTGGAATATTTTTTTTTTTTTAATGTCGACGTTGAGATTTCCTCTTCTTATGAATATTAGAACAAAAATTTTTGCAAAATTATTTTACTCAGCTTCTCTTTTTTATCTTTATACCCAACACACGAAATGGAAAACAGATATTGTCAGTTTGTCGGAAAATTTGTAACGCATTAAAGGATGCATCGTAGACCATACAAAGAATATATATTCATATTCAGCTTGACGAGACAAATCGATCTAACTATGCTCATCGCCGTGCCCATCTGTTTGTATAAAATAAAACAAATATTTTTTTACGCATTGAATTGGGGCCGCATAAAAAAAATCGAGTGTGAAAAATAGCTCAAAAACCTCATAAAATCAAGAAAATAGCTTTAAACTTAATCAAAACACAAGTCTTGGCAGCCAATTGCTTACTCGCCAAACCTTTTGGAAATTAATAAGCGAGCTTTCTTGTTGTGAATTATTATCAAATCGCTTTCGTCAGTTGAAGTCTCTACCTCAAAATCGTTTAAAATAGCCATTTTTTCTGGTACGATTTAGTCAGTGATCAAATTTTGCTACGGCGGTTGTTTTACTAGACGCTGATAGCCAGAAATACTTGGTTGAAACTCTCTTTGGAATTTGTAATTTCTTTCAGATTTCTAATCGATTGCAAGAAAATGATTTTCTAATCGACTTCTGTTACAGTATCATCCTAAATCATTTACTCTACATCATATTCGCTAAGATTATTAAACCCGTCTCGACCGAGCAAGCGTAACGATTTTTGGTTTTCTATGAATTTCACATTTCAGCAACCATTTAATGCACCAAAGTGATTTATGTAGTCCAATTTTGAAAACTTTTTAAAATCTTCGGTCAAAGTTCTGCCATCGTTTTTAAGTTTTTCCAGAATGTATCGAAAATCTAATTTTACGTAGCACTTCTTAAAGCCAATGGTTGTTCAAGGCATGTTGTATTGAGTGGTAAAAATAGAACTTGAATATACACTTCTCTAAAATTAACTACTGAAACGAAATAATCGCTGAACCATGTTCTAAAAAAAATTGTTGTTATCCGTGCTTTTTATTGGCCATTATTGACTCTTTTCTTGCCATTCAGCGCACTTGGGTGCAAAAATCTGTTTATCATGAGCGATTTTAACATAATACATTTATTGGTATAAATAATATCAGAGTTACTAATAATATCCGTTTTACACTATTTATAATGTTTTTAATTTTCAAAAAATGTGCGGTCGGTTTCACTGGGGGCTGTATGCCATATTCCCTCGATCCTTATCCAATTTATGCTGTATACATGGATTGACACAATAATGTTTTTACCATATTTAAATCAAAAATATTCGAAAATAGGGTTATGTTTGTGTGGGGAATATACATACGTACTTACAAATGGGCTTGACACCTTGATTGACATTGGATAACATTAGAAGTGTTTATATCAAATTTGGAGTGAATACATTAATAACCATTTAAATTCAAACAAGAAAAAAAGTTAACTTCGTTGGACCGAAGCATATACATATACCAGTTACACATCATTTGACGTTAATAGACCTTCGTGTGCAGCAATTGTATTAAATTTTATTTTAAAATACTAAACAAATTAAAAATATTCTTAAAAATTTAGAAATTCGCGGTCCGATTTGAACACAATTTTAAACTGAAGATTTGGCAGTATGGTATACGAAGCATTTGTACCATATTTGAAGACATTCGCTTTATAAATACATTTTTGGGCGTGGCACATTGATTTAAACATAGAGAGTACCCCGGATCCTAGAAAAGCTTAATTTTAAAAATTTCAGCACAATATCTTTAAAACTGAGCTAATAAATCGCGCAGCAACAGGCAGACAGACAGACATGCTTTAATCACTTTGTCTCATCGAGCTGATCAATAATATATATACTTTATACGGGTCTACGATGCCTCCTTTAATGCGTTACAAACTTTCCGACAAACTGAATATATCTGTTTACACTAGCGTAACAGGTATAAAAATGGAAAATATCGATAAATTTGTTTGTACAATAATATATAATAATAATTTTCATTACAACAGAAGCAATCCTTGCAACTTTAGAAAAAGTCAAGACAAATGTTGCACAAATAAGTTGTTCACAGTTAGTTTATCAGCTTGTCGAAAAGCTTGCAATTTCCTTCCACATTAAAAGAGGCATCGGAAATCCCATAAAGAATATATATATATATATACATATATATATATATATATATATATATATATATATATGTATTATTGATCAGCTCAACGAGATGAATCGTTCTTAGCCGTGTCCGTCTGTCTGTCAGTCTGTCCAAAAATTAAGCTTTTCTCACCCCTAAGCAGTTTGAACCAGCCCCGTACACGTAGCCCCCGTACACACCTACCACCTATTCTTGAGTCTATATGAATAAAGTTATTTTTTATGAACGTATTCACCCCTTATTGGATTAAAACAGTTCTAATGTCAGCCAGTTTCAAAGCCAAGGTGCCACGCCCATTTTAGTTAATGCCCCAAGCAAAATTACCGACTATTTTCGAGTTTTGGTATGAGAATATTTATAATTTAAAATTAATACTCTTTAAATTAGGTAAAAACATGTCTATTGTCATAATATTTATACACCACTGATTTAAAAAGTATTAGGCTACTATAACATATATGTTAACAAATATATTTTAAGCAAATATTGTTTGCTTAAAATTTGACTGTAGACCCCACCCATCCCATCGCTCAACCGAAGTTACCGCTTTCCGTTTTCAGATTTGTAAAACAAATAAAAAAATTATTATTTTCATAATCTTTTAAAACTAGTACGAAAACAACCAAAACAGTACACTATCAGTTTATTTCGTACTAAACTATTGAAGGAGTAAATCAAAACGATAGAACATTTAGAGATCTTTATATGAGCGATAGTTTCGTTCTTGTTCAAAATATATATAATTTATGGGACAAACTGAATATACCCTTTACACTATAAGTGCCGGTTATAAAACAAACCCATGGACCTCCCGAGACAAATATAAATTATATTATTGTCAACTTAATTATATTTTGAAAAAAATTTGGAAAAATTACATAAAACAAGAAAAAAAATTTTACATCGGTTTGACCGAAGCTTACTACTGTGAACAAAAAGTAAGGAGAATTTTCAATTTAAACTTCGCGGACTTAACATTTCGGGCTAGTTCTTTTTTCTTGAGTTGGCAGGACTGTTAATAATATCTGGGCCAAATTTCATGTCAATAACTATCATTATCAGTAATATATTTACGCTTGTGTTTACCAAACGACCAAAAGTGTATTTAGTGATTTTTACAATGTCTGATTTAATTGAGCAAAGAAGTGTCATCAAAAATTTTCTTTTCTGAATGGAATAAATAGAATAAAAATGTTGAAGAAGGCTTATGAGGACCGAGCTCTACCAAAATCAACAACATTTGATTGGTATAAATTGTTGAAAGAAGGTTGCGAACGTGTTGAAGACGAAGAGCTCCCTGATCAACCTTCGACCTAAAGGGAGAAGCCCTCAACCAAAAAATAATAGAATTAGTGCTTGCACACCGTCGATTACCTATGAGAGACATTGGTGATGAAATTGGCGTATCGAAAGGATCAATTAATACAATTTTGAAGGATGTTTTGGGCCTCAAACGTGTCAAGTCTCGATTGGTACCAAAAATGATGATGTTTTTTTTGAAAAACCGTCGATTCTTCGTGACTTTTTCTCCAAAAATGCAACTCATTGCGCAACCACCGTACTGGCTTGATTTGGCTCCGTGTGACTTCTGGCTATTCCCAAAACTCAAGACCCCACTCCGAGGAACACGTTTCGAGTCGATTGAGGAGATAAAAGCTAAATCGAAGAAGGCGCTGATGGGTATACCGGAAAGGGACTATTTGGCATATTGGATCAGTTTAGAGGATTGGAAAAATTACATATTTGAACCTATTAGCATTTGTAAATAAATTTTTTTAAATTAAAAATTTAAACTGACTTTGGCTAATATTTTTTTCTTATAAGAACCTGAGAAAATGTTTGTACGTTTGTATGGGGGCTATACCTAAAACTGGGCGTGGCACATTGATTTTAACATAGAAAGTACACACGACCTTGAAAAGCATAAGTTTAAAATTTCAATATCTCCCAATATCTCTAAAACTGAGCGAATAAATCGCGCAGCAACAAACAGACAGACAGACGGACATGGCTAAATCGATTCGTCTCGTCGAGGTCCTTTAATGCGTTACAAACTTTCCGAAAAACTGAATATACGAGTTTCACACTATGTGTGACAGGTATAAAAAAAAAAAAAGAACAAATAAAAAATCTAAAAAAAAATATATACACAAAATAGACTGCACAAAAACAAGTTTGAGGAACTATGTTAATTTAACTTAATTTACACGCGTTATAAGTGTCTCTAATGTCAAAACATTTGATCAAATTTGAACAAATATTGTATTTCTAAGACGCCAGAAAATATTTAATTTTTTTATTAATACATTTTGAGTTTTTGGAATATGGGCCTCATTTATGCATTCCATGGATCATGGATTTTCAACGCCATTTCCCGTATTTCCAAATTTCTGACTCTCTACGTAGTTTAAAAGCCATTATTTGAATATCCAGTTAAATTTTTACCGAAGGTTATCTGAACGATAAAGCATATTTCGTTCTATCAATGCGTAGTTAATGTTTATTCTTTGTCGGGTTAAATTTTAACTTGTATTCATATCAAAATATTTCATGAGAATCGCATTTTTAAATAAGAAAATATGTATGACCACAACACTTAGGGTATTAATCCAGCTGGTATGGTCCAAAGTTATTAAATACTAATTTCGGATTCGAATCTTGCGGATGTCTTCCAATACCTCATTCCCCCAGCGTGACCAGCCTATGTGCAGTCCTTTGTACTTAATGCGCCTGACTATATCGATCGTCGTTATATAGCTGGTACAGCTCGTGATTTATGATAACATTTAAAATAAGAAAATATTTTGTTCAATTTTTGATCTTGCTATCGAATAAGATTATAAAAGTGTTGTCAACTACAACAACAGCAATATCCAATTTTTCAAATCACTGTTTATGCACAGAGTCATTATTTTACTTCCCGTTCATCTAAGTATACATATGTATGTATGTATATATATAATTTATATCCTGTTAAAATAGATTGCCGTTCAAACAAAATGTTGTCAGCTCAAACAAAAATTTTCATGAAAGACTAAAATGGCTTAAGTGACACTTTTACGAAAGGATAAATTTAACTGGACATTTAATTAATGGATCTATATGATATACCAATATAGACATATCCCGAATATTATATCTGTACTAGCCGAAATACCCGGTTTTGATCGGGTGTTTTTATACCCGCCACACATTTACATTTTGTCGTAAAGATTGTAACGCATTAAAGGAGACATCGCAGACCCTATAAAGATATTTATACTATATATACATATATACATATATATATACATATATATTATATATATATATATATATATTCTTGATAAGCATGACGAGTCTGTCTGTCAGTTCGTCTGTCTGCATTTATGCGTTTTATTCGTTTAGTTTTAAAGATATTGATTAATCCTAAGCAGTTCAAGTGTTAAAATCAAAGTGCCACGCCCATTTTAAGCTATAGGCCTTACAAAATTACCGTTTACATTTTATGAAAAAAACATTTTTCTTTCTCTTAGTTTTATTTGACCATTGACTATTGAGTCCAAGCTTTCCCTTCTCCAAATTTCACCAAAGCCACTGATGATCAAAACTAAACTAAACCCAGATGTGGCGGGAATTTAAGCTTCGGTTCCACTAAAGTTAACATTTTTCCATCTTCTTTTTAAATATTTTTGTATCACAAAACAGCTTTTCCCAGCGCCCAATTTTCCGTTAATAATTTAATACCATGTTACTGAAGAGTAAATGGGTATATTAAGTCTGTGCAAATGTATATAGCAGGTAGAAGGAGACATGATAGGCCCTATAAATTATATGTAATTATATTATTATATGTAATTATATTATTATATATTATTATATGTAATTATTATATGATCAGCATTGAAATGAGAGTCAATCTAACTATTTCTGTCTGTCCGTCTGTCATGCTCTCTTCCGTATGAATTTGATTGTATCGGAGACCATATTTGAAATTTAGATTAGATTAGATTTTTCTGTAATCTAATTTGAAATCTACCCCGAAATTTGTATGGTACTCAGATAAACATTGGATACAGGGAATCTTGCATCGAGCATACTTGCCTTCAGCGTTGTATGTATGTCTTAGTTTTCTATTCTTTAAGCCAATCATACTTCACGGATAGGCCAAACATTTTTTAAAACGCAAAATTTGTATATTTATTTTGGATATTTAATATAATTGATTAATTTGAAAAAAATTATATTTTTTCTTACAAACTTTATAATTTTTTTAGCATTATATTGTTGATATGGACCCCAGTTATTAATTTTCCACGCCTACATATTTACTTTTAAAACTTAAAAAAATAAATGTCAACAATTTTTTGTTTTTCTATAACGTATAACATAAGCAGCATTGCCAGTTGCGTAAAAATGTACGATGTGTGTACGATAAATTGGATCAGTTAATAAAAACAATCCTATCAATCTGTTCCTTTTTGTTTTTTTTTTTATTTTTAAATACTAATGACAATTTGGGCCCGAGTGACCGTCAATAAGCTACAAATGGAACCACTTTAAGAGAAACAAAATTTCTGTTACAAACCATTAATTGGAAACTAAAAACATTGATAGTACTGCGGAAATTTTTTCCCCGAATTTGGCATGGTAGACCCTATATAGTATAGATATTAATTTTTGTACCCGTTACACATAGTGTATATATCGGTGCGCAACTAAATAATTTCGTATTTTTTGTTAAAAAACCATTTATTTAAGTATGAAAGTGAAAAAATATTTTATTCAAAATATTGTCCATCGGAAGCGGTAACTTTTTCCCATCTTTCAGGCAATTATATCAAAAAACTCTCAATCTTCTTTGCGCGAGAAAATCATCAAGCCATTTTTTAATACCTTCAACATTGGTGAACCGGTATTCCAGAAAGGTGATTCTGCATCGACCGAAACAAGTGGTAATCAGAAGGAGCTATATCTGGGCTATAAGGCGGGTGAAGTAGAATTTCCCATCCAGCATTTTCCAAATAATTTTTGACCGGTACTGCAACATGTGGCCGAGCATTGTCATGATGGAAAATCAATTTTTCGTGTCTGGTCGCCCATTCTGGCCGTTTTACGGCTATTGCCTGCTTCAAACGTATCAATTGTTGCCTGTATAGCTCTCCCATGATTGTCTGGCCCGATTTTAACAGCTCATAGTACAGCACACCCTTCTGATCCCACCAAATACAGATCATTACCTTCAAACCATGAATATTCGGCTTTGGTGTCGATTTGGCTGGTTGGCCTGGCTTCACATATGATCTTTTACGATTAGGGTTTTCGTAATGAATCCACTTTTCATCGCCAGTGACAATACGATGCAAAAACGATTTCTTTTGTAACGATTAAGCAGCATTCCAGACATGCAAAATCGTCTCCAACGTCTCTCGGCTTTAATCGTGTGGCACCCAATTTCCTTGTTTGTGAATGTATCCAGCTGCTTTTAAACGTTTAGAAATGGCTTGTCGAGTGACTTCCAATGTTTTTCCAAGTTCTTCTTGAGTTTGACATGAATCTTGATCGAGTAATGCCTCCAAATCTTCGTCTTCAAACTTTTTTGATGGACCTGGTCGCCTTTTGTCTTCTGCGTCAAAATCACCACTTTTAAATCGTGCAAACCACTGCTGACATACTCTAACCTCTGGAGCATATTCAGGATAAGCTTCTGAGAGTAAACGATGTGCTTCTGTTGCACTTTTCTTTTCAATTGAAGAACAAAAGCAAACCCCCCGCAAATGCTGTTTTGTTGGAACGTAACTTGACATTTTGACTGTAATAAAAAAATTTGTGTGTTTACTAATATTCACTGTGACATATCAAATGTTCTTGATTTTTTGGCTTTTTAACATAGAATAGCTGTCACTGTCAAAATATTGACTACATAAATACAATAAATATGAGGTTAAGTTTAAAGTTTCAGTTATGAAATTTATTGAATCGTCAAACAGACAGACGAAAAGACATGGCTCGATCGATTCGTCTCATCGAGCTGATCAATAATGTATATTCTTTTATGGTGTCTCCGATGCCTCCTTCAAAGTGTTACAAACTTTCCGACAAAAGATAATACTCCTCACACTATGTGTGACGGGTATATAAAAAAAAAAAAAAAAATTTAAAAACTAGGAAACTACTACAATTAGTGTATTGATAGTAGAAGTAAGTACCAACTGGACCAATTTTTTTATATTATTGGATTATATGACTTAATTGCGATTATTAAATTTTGAATTTAATTGAACGATTTTATGGGCTACTGCTTGAGTTTTCAGTTTTCTGTGTTATTTTACATTGGAGAAAAAGAATGGCTGATTACATAGCAATTTAAGCAATTTGTTCTGAGCAATTTGCAATTTTTCATATGGGTGGAAGCACAATCACCCCAAATCTGCCAAGCATAAAATATTCTTGGGTCAAAAATTTCATTAAATATTAAAAGTTGAGACTTTCAGTTTGTCTCATTGACTTTATCTATAGTTTTCCAATATGGAGATTGAAAGTAAGTTTTTTGTCCAAATATCATCGTAAATACCGAAGACTATTAATCCAAGTGGTTTAAATATTATCTATCATTAAATTGCTACTAGGTAAATATACACTTTTTCTTTTCCTTGTTAAGAAAATTGCACATGTTTTACTAATATTTTACTTTATTTTTCACTTAACAAAAGTTAAAGATTGTTGAAGCGTGCTATGAATGTCAAAGTAATTTTTATCTGCGCAGTTCGGGGCATTATCATTTGCAAATGTAGATATACTATAGTACAATTATTAAATGAAGATATATCGTGGAAATAAACATTATAAAGCATGGGTCCCAAAGCTGACCCTTGAGGTAACCCAGCAGTTATAGCTTTGGTGCTAGATTGAACACCATTAAGTTCGACAAAAAACTTTTTATGATGAATAAAATTTTTTTCAATTAATTTAAATACACAGGGGTGTTTATAACCATTAATTTGTATAATAATCCGTGTCAAAAGCTGCTTGCATATCAAGGGCAACTTATCTATGCTATCTTTAACCAATTATTTTTAAAATGCTCTTCTAGGTGTAGATTAAGCAGTAGTTTTAATATTTTTTAAGAATTTTTGAAAAACCACTTAATAAACTTACAGGTCTATAGATTTCAGGTCAATCCAGAGATTTTCCTGTTTTTGGAATAGTAATCATTTGGGAAAAGTTAGCATTTTTGAAAGATAATAGCAATAAAACGTATTACGTTGGTTGACAGATTTTTTAAACAAATATTTGGAATGCAATCAGGACCTGCAGATTTTCGAGCATTCAGCGCTTTAATTTTGCGCTATACATCCTCAATGTACAATCAAAGCTGTTACTGAGAAATTTGTTTCTCTGTCTGAAAATTTCTCGGTGAGCTTATGCTTTTCTGAAAAGATATTTACAAATAGGTTTGCTTTGTCTTCACGAGTAAACACCGTTGAATCGTTATAATTGAAGCTTGGAATAAAATGGTTTTTATTTTTTGTTAATTTAGTAATTTTCCAAAAAGCTTTTAAAGTGGCGGTCAAGACTTTAGAGCTTCTGTTTCATCTATTATTATTATAGATATTTTGATCATCATTGAAAGGATGTAGCTTTTAAACAAAATAGTGCAACAAAACATTAGTTCATAATTGACGAAATTATTGCCATATAAGTTAAAAAGACGGGATAAATCACTTTTTTTACCCTAAGTACAGATTTTGGGAGCCATCCGGAAACTCTAAGTATACAGTTTTTTTAATCGACCAGACCTACAACCTATACCATAAAACTAGAATTCAATCATTTTTTTGTCGTACAGAGTAATAATAAATCACTATTATAATTAATAGTAAATGTAATAAGTATGTATGTATGTACATATTAGAGGTGGTAAACTATCGATAGTTGGCGCTATCGATAGTTTTAAATATATCAATAGTCTACGATAGTCCCATCCACCAAGTAAATTATATATATACAGTGAATGTCACTGACAATGACAATATATTTAAAACTATCGATAGCGTCGACTATTGATAGTTTGCCACCTCTAGTACATATATGATTAGGAAAATTGCTACCGCATATCACAAACCTGTATTAATGAAAATCAGATACATTTTCGCCAATATAAATTCTCAAAAAAATCTTTTTGCTTACCTAAACTAATCAAATACAAATCTTAAACTACAAGTTTACTATTATTTGTGTGCTCTGCCTATAATATTAAAATAAAATAATAATGTAATACCAGTGCCGTTTTTGAAGAGGAAATAAAAGGTAGATTCGAAAAAATAAGGGTCACAAACGGTTATTTTTAAATATTTTTGTGTTACCAACCAGCTTTTCCCACAGTACATTTTTCCAATCAATCATACTTTCCTGCTCCGTAGTACCCAGTTTCTGTAAATTTTGGGCCACGCCCTCCGACGATCAATCCAATGGTTCATACTTCTCTCGATCATATTTACATGTACACTGTGTTTATTTCCCTTAGCTCAACACTTGCAGATACGCCCCGCCCATTTTTCCAAAGAATCATGTTTTTCCGATCTTAGCCACACGTATGTATCGCCATTAGACCAAGGCAAAAATAGTTATTGAGTTGCAAATGTATAAAAACGTTTGTTTCCGTTTAAATCACTGTAGTACGAAGTACTTTCACCTAAAAGTTTTAGTATCGTAATATCAATATATTCACGTTCAATGTTGTCAATATTTTAAATACCAAAGTAATCGATTATTGGGAAGATGCTCCGTTTTATACCCGTTATTCATAGTGTGGTATTATCATTTTGTCTGAAAACTTGTAACGCACTTAAGGAGGCGTCGTAGACACTATAGGCTATATATTCTTGACAGCTTGATAAGACGAATCGATCTATCCATGTCCATCTGTCCATCTGTCTGATTTCGCTCAGTTGAAATATTAAACTTTAGCTTTTCTAGGGCCTGTGTACCTTATACGTTAAAATCCATGTACCACGCCCACTTATCTATAGTCTCTATACAAATCTACAACATTGTGTCTAGTTCTTGTATAGCTTATAGAGCTAATGGCTTCAAATATGTTACAAATGCTTCTTATATCAAGCCAAATCTTCAGTTTAAAATTGTTTAGGATCGAACCCCGAATTTCCAAATTTTAAAGAACATTATCTATTCGTTTATCATTTAACGATAAAATCACATCAAATGATGTATGACAGGTAAATTAGCTTTGGTCCAACCGAAGTTAACGTTGTATATACTTTATTGGGCTCACGGCGTCTCCTTAACGCTTTACAAATTTTCCGACAAACTGAATATACATGTTTCACACTATGTGTGACAGGTATAAAAAGATTGACTTTTGGCATTTGACCATCATTTCTAATGTAAAAATTGCTGCTGAATCTAGTTTTTGCTCCGACCTAAAGGAATTACCATGATTATTGTTAATTTTTTCGAATTGTGAAATCCGATTTGTACTTCTATATAACATTATTGAAATTATCAGTGGCTTTCCTTGGGTAATTGAGTGTTGAAGCAACAAAGAGAAAACAGACGGTAATAACATACGCATTCAAAAACGTAATGTGAAATAATAAAGTGAACTTCATATTTAACATCTCGCAGCCTCAAACACATAAAATGAATATAATCGGAACCCCACGTTCACACCAAAAACTATATTTTTGGATTTTCTTCGGTAAAAACTCTCTCACAATTTGTTTTTGAAACATTTTTGAGTTACTTATACGTTCGGAATGTCATTTAACAAATATTTTAACGTTTTTGTATGTAATACGCAGAGCTCCCGAATTAAAATTCTCTTACACTTTTTATGCGCTCTAGCCAAGTCTATGGTAAATAATTAAAGCAGAATTTGCAACATAAAGATTAAAATGAAAATATGTGCATCTCACTAGTTATTTCGGTAACTGACTATCATTGCATACTCTTAGGCATATTATTTCTCACTCTCCAAGATAGTATGCGCTAGGTTCAACTACAAGATTTATCTAAATGAAAAACTATAATTTTGTCAAGGTGAGAGAAAGTGGGAGAGAGAGGGACAGAGAGGGTAAAACCGGGAGATTCAATTTATACTTTTTTATTTACTTTTCGCACATACACAGTATGTTCAATAAATAAGGGGACTTTTTGATTAAATCATGGAACACGTAACGATATCTATTAAACATTGATAACATTAGAAAGGTACAGGTCTCACCTTTCAAACGGAGGCAACTTTATGTAAATTGGTTGACATGTTAAAAAGATACTCCCTTTTTTGTTTTGGGCTTGGGTCAAAAAAATACGTGAATTTTGATGAATTATTCGTGAATTTTTCGTGAACTTACGAGAATTTTATGAAAAGCAGATTTATGTCATCAACCACCCTCCGTATTCTCCTGGAACTATCACCATGCAAATATTTTCTGTTCTCTTAACTGAAAACAGCCATGAAAGGAGCGTTTTACGATGATACCTTCAAGCAGCACGGACACAGGTATTAAAGAACAATTCAGATCAGAAGATACATAAGTGTTTTCATACTAAAAGATTCGAAAATGGAGACTAAGTTTTGTATAGAGGTATACATAAAAATGGGCGTAGCGCCTTAGATTTACATTGGATGACATAAAAGTGTTCTTACCCTATTTGCATTAAATATATTCATAAATAATACGTATTTTCATACAAAAAACGAAAAAGGGCAAAAGCTGACTGCAGCCATCTCTGAAATTGGCGTGGCAACATTACTATTACTCAAAATTGGTCCCATTAGTAACATTTCCCTTAACTGTAAAAAAGAAATCGTTTTCTGTGATAAACACAAAACTATTTTGATAGAAAAAGTACGAATCAAAGTGGTAATTATTTGGGGGCTGTATCAAAAATGGTCGTGGCAACTTCGTTCTGGTATACAAAGTAACTAGGGGCTTTAAAAGCTTAAGTTTAAAATTTTATCAAAACTATAAACTTTCGAAAACAGCCGTCGCAACAGAAACGACGACAGCGGCGGCTAAATCGTTGTCTCATCGAGCTTTGCATTGGTATATATACTTTATGGGGTCTCCGTGTCTGTATCAATGCAATGCAAACCTTCGGACAAACTGAATATGCCCGTTTTAACACTTTGTGATAAACGGGTATCAAAAGCTTAAATTCGTCAAGTTTGTAGTTGGGGGCAATACCTTGACTTGTCTCTAAAATAAGTTCATAATATGATATTCCTAAACGAACTGCTGAGGTCTTCTGAAAAGCGTTACTAACAGTTCTAGTCAATATCTAAAACTAAACGTATAATAACTCTAAATCATGGAGCAGACGGACAGGCAAACGTTCTATGGCTTTCAATATTAACTCGTCTCTAACTAATAACAAGCAAGAACGTTAACTTCAAAGCACCAAGCTCAAATACCCCTTTACACGAAACTTTACAAATTTTCTTGACAAAATAAAAAAACCCTCGACACGTGGTGACGGTATAAAAATGATATGGGGTCTCACTAGTTATTTCGGTAACTGACGATCCTTGTCATATCGGTAGGCATATTTATCGGATAACTCCAAGATAGTATGCGCTGGGTTCAACTATAAGATTTATCCATAAATGAATAACAATAATTTCATACAAAATCTGAGAAAAGTGGTCGGTTTGTATGGGGCCGAGAGGGTCAAAACAGGGAGGGGCACTTTATACTTTTAAATGGATGTCATTAGACGTCTTTTACCCATATTTGTAGTAAATACTTTACAAATAATATCAATTTTCATACAAAAATCGAGAAAATTCGTAAGTTAACAAATGGGCTATATCTAAACATGGGCGAGGTACGTGTTTTATTCTGATATCTTGAAGGTCACTTGATTATTGATACACACACTGTGTATCTTATTACCCGATTTGTAGTCAAAACATGTCAAAATAACTAACTATCTTCACATTACAATTCGTAAAAAATGGTAAGTACCCGTTCTGTATGGGGGCAATATAATAACATGGACTTGCATGCATATGGCTTTTCTAATAATTTTGCTAAACAAAGCTGTCCTAGACGCTTAAATTTCAAGTTTTAGTTCAATACCTTGAAAACTTGTCTCTTAAAAATAAGTTCATGAATATATATTCGTAAAAAGAATCAGACGAGGACATCGGTAAAGCGTTACTAACAGTTCTACAATAAAAAATAAATATAATTACTTAAGTCATGGTTAGCCTCGTTAAAAAGTTACTATGTTTTTTTCAATATTTATAATATCTTAATAATAAAAGCGTTTAGTAAACACGTTTCATGTTTTATTTCATATTATTTAACATTTATATACAACTTTAATATTTACACTAAGTTTCAGTAGGTTTAATTTATAGCTACAGAGTAGAGACTTACACGTATTTATTGAATAGACAAGTATGTAGCAATATAACAAATGTATCGGCAGTGAAAGTATGTTTTCGCAACAAATTTCAATTAAGCGCTCATGTCGAACATGAGCTGCAAATACTGGCAAAAGAGTATTTTGTACTGAACTTTGAATCTTATACAACATAATCCTAAAACACATTTCAATTAACGTCCTAATTGCCACAAAACGACGTCAGCTCACTGACAGCTTGTGTGTACTTATATGTATATATATATATATATGTATATATATATATATATATAGTAGACTAGAAGCAAATGAAAGAGAGTAACTAAAATAGTTGGTATCCATTCCATTCGCAGTGTTATTCACAGAACGACTTACAGATTACAGACAGCTTTTAAACAGAATAAAAGTGGCAAATGAAAGGATATCTATTGACTGCCTGGCATACTTTACGTCGGGTTAGCATATAAATGTACAACCTGACTGTGTTTAGGTTATACAATAATATTCAGCATTTGTACCAAATTGTAACATGTTCTTCCGACTATCATTTGGCATTCGTTATATCGCGCTGTGACGCTATTCACGTCCGAACTATTTTCAAATACTTGAAATCATGTTTTATGTTACCAAGTGGTCGCTCGTTTGGTTTAAAACAACTCTCGTCTACTTGACTCATCGCGGCGGCAGTGACGGCATATTTAAAACAAACCATAAAATATGCAAATAGACGCCCAACTCTTTTATGTTGAGAGAATAACGAATAAAGTGGTCTTCTTATTTGCGTTATTGCAAGATTGCACTACTTCAAGCAATTCCCACGCTCCACCCACTTAGTCTAGTCCAATTCTCCCTTTTAAATGCGACCTAAACGAGCATTACCAACTCGTACAAACACGCTTTACAGTCGTCTCATGCCCAGCAATCTTCCTCACTCTACAAAAATACGTAGACAGCCCACGAGGCAATTTAGCTCTACGCTACTCAACTCAACTCAATTCAACTCAACTCGACACCACTCGGCTCAGTTTCTAATGTAATTGAATTAAGTGGCAACTTGTTGATAAGAAGCAAAGTCAACAGGCAGTGTGAGCACGCTTCATATCTCAATTGGGTGCGAAACGTGCCGGACGACCGAACCTGCTGCCAAATAGCTGGCAATGTTTCACAGCAAAAAAAGTCATTTGAATGAGGATGTGCCAATTGGTCGCGCAAAACTTTCAAAATATGTATGTCTACCTCTACCATGCCACTTCTAAAAATGCCGACGTCATACTTTAAATAGTCGAATACATTATTCGAATTGTGTGACTTCTTTTCTCTGTGAATCCACAGAAATAACTCAATAGTTACTCAGGTATGTATGTATGTGTGTGTGTTCATTGGACTACAATGGAGAACGTAGTGTTGCGGAAATAGCGCTGCAGTCAAAGTTTGATGTTTCCTTTTGCCGCTTACAAATTGTTAACATTTGCGGCGATAACGCAAAATCAACGAGTGGCCACAACTAGAACATAAAAGAAATATGATAGGCATACAGACACACTGATAGGCAGACATATAGACAAAGGGACCGACATAGACAGAATAATAGAAAGCATACTGAAGAGTAGAAGGTCTGTCAACTGTTCGTATGGACTTACAACTTTTCTGTTAAACGCGAACTTAGCAAATACAATACCGGTTGCCCGTTTCCGTTCGACATTATCACTAACAGAGTTTAGCTATTCGAGCTTTTTCTACTGCCTTCTGATTTTTATTTGCCTCATTTTTGTCAGCTTTCCGGCATGTTTTGCATAATTTTTAACTGCGTCATCGTCACGATTTCTTTCCATACCCCAACCACAGCTAACAATTTGATATCGTTTGTTTAACACTTTGCATAATTAAGCTTTTAATATCTAAATCAAAAATGTTTAACAACTAAATATTTTTAATTCATTTTCTAACGATGATTTTATACATCTAATTTTTGCATTGTAACTCGACATTTACATAAGCTATCGTTTAAATACAAAAATTCATAACGATATACGAGAGGTAGACTTCAGCAAATATGCACTTAAGTTATTATATCTATTGATTTAAATTTATGAACTTCTAAAAAAAAAAAAGTAATAATGATAATAATATAAAGAAATAAATTAAATTCGATAAAACTGAAGTTTCAATACCTTTTACAAAAAATTTCAAACAACATACATTGCTATATATGTTGCTTAAAAACATTAGCTTACTTAATAAAGGGCTGACCTATTTCCATGCATTTTGGGGCGTAGACTCCAAAAGTGGTCACCACAGTCATAATTCTTTCTTTGATAACACAGATCGACACGAAAAATTATTAATGAATGTAAATCTTGCCATAAAAATATTCCATTACCTAGACACTTTAATAAAAATGGGCTTGTACATTCCGTTAAAAGAGCACGCTCGAGACTACATTCTTAATATGTTTTAAAAAAAATATTCTTCTCCATATCAATTCTTAAACCTGTTATTCATAAAAAAATGTATCAAAGTATGAGAACAAGGAACAACGTGTACTTCGGTTTAAATAGTTAATGAGCTATCATCAGTGGCTTAGGCTTAAATAAAACTTCGAGATGGGATGGGAAGGGATCAATGGGACAACTCAAGTTTAGACACAGTATTGGTTTTAAAATTTTTTAGCTAAAAATAAAGATATTCAGAAAATGTTCAAAAATAATCGATTAGTTTGTGTGGGTTCTATGCCTTAAAATGGGCATGGCACCTTGGTTGTGATATTGGATGATATTAAAAGTATTTTTAGCCAATTTGGAGTCAATACATTCCTAAATAACAACCATTTCCATACAAAAATTTTAAAATGGGCGTTGCACCTTGGTTCTGACATACAAACTGCTTAGGACCAAAAAAAGCTTAAGTCTAAAATTTGAGGTCGCATCGCAACAGACAGATAGACAAACATACGGAAAGACAGACAAACAAACTTTAGACAAGCTGAGATTTTTGGTGGGGGTACCCCCCCTTATATAAATCAACAAAAAATGTGTCTGATTTTACTTAATACTCTATAAATTTCATACTTGCCTTTATCCTTAAATTTGTATTTTAAATTATAAAGTGTTATAACCAAAAATGTTGCAATTTGAAACTTTTTAGTGACACAATTTTTAACTATCCGATCGGCTCCAAACTTTTTATTCTATATTTAGCACAGAGAATATTTATCTGCATGGCGCACTTTTGTTTTTCAAGGGCCAGTCTAATGTACACTTGGATAGACTAAAAAGTATTTTCTCTATATATTATCCAAGTAGCTTCAATTAGTTTGTATTAGAGCTATGCCTAGGGTTGAGATAAGCTTAAGTTTTTAAATTCAGTTCAATATCATTAAAACTGAACATATGAAATGAGTAACTTAGACCGATGGACATGACTTATAGTGTCTATGATGCCTCCTTTCATGCGTTATGACAGATATAAAAAATTAGAAGCTAAAATATCCGCCACTCGAAAATGTAATCAGTTCATGTATGATCATCAGTGGCACAGTTGATATATCGATACAAATATCGAATTTAATCGCTAAGAAAAGACACTTAGAAAAAAACTTAAGTTCGATACATAGTATATGAAACAATACTCGTTAAAGAAAATTTCAAAAGACTTACATGCCATTTATGTGGGTAAGATTGTTTCACCAAACAATCAATGGTCTTTAACAAATTTTAATAAAAATATTAAGCCAATTTAAAGCTACCAGGAAAAACTTCTGTAGAACCAAACCTGGGTTTACCCAGTTAGGAGTGAATATGTTCAATAATAAGACCTATTTTCATACAAAAACTCAAAAATAGGCGCTAGGTTTGTATGACGGCTATATCTATGGGCGTGGCACCTTCAACCGTCTACTTATTCGGTTTTAAACATACAAACTAACTACTATTAAAAAGGCTTAAGTTTAAAATTTCAGGTCAATATCTTTAAAACTTTCCGAGTAAAACGCATTGCAACAGACGGACGGACAGACAGGGCAGTCATGGCTCAATCGATTCGTCTCGTTGAGCTAATCTTGAAGCGTTACAAACTTTCCAACAATCTGATAATACCCTTCACTCGATGTGCGCCGGGTATAAAAAAATGAGGTAACCATGGGTTTCGTTTTTTAACCCAGTGTCAAGCAAAGAGTTGCATGGCCAAAAGCAGTACGAAAATCTAACTGCTACAAAACTAACATCACTAGAAAAACCCAACAACAACTTAAATTTAAATTGACCTTTAACGAGCAACTGTTTTGCTTTTGTTTAATTTTTTTTCTGTTTCTTATTTTTTTTATTATTAAAACATTACGCTTAATACTATAAAATATTTCAGAATAAATTGTTCGCACTTTTTAAACATCATTTTTGTTGTTTGGAGAACGGCATAAGCTAATTTATGGAAACCAAACTTAACAATAACCTCGTATCTGACCGAATAAGCACCTGACAGACGGTCTGAATTTGTCGCGTCAAGATGATGAATAATAATATTTATACATTATAGGTTATACCAATTGTATATTAAGATGTTTAGTAAAATAAATTTCAAAAAATGATGGTAATTCAATTAAAAGACTATCGAAAATCTCTTCCAAGGGATTTTGTTTAAAGATATTCTAGATGGCTTGACAGCCCAGCCAATTTTCCTTTTGGAAAAACGTTAACTTCGGTGGGATCGAAACTTAAATACCCTTCACACGAATCTTATATAGCTTATATACATTTATTAATATATATTATATTATCGAAAATTAATAGGGGCGTAAAAATACTTTTTTAAAACAAAAGTTCGAAAATGGGCGGTAAATTGGTATGGGGGCTACACCTAAAAATAGGCGTGGCATCTTGGTTTTAACACACAAAGTTAGTCATTGCCGAGAAAAGTTTAAGTTCCGCATTTCAGCATAATTTTTCTATATCTTCACCGAAAAAATGCGTAGAAAAAACCGATAGACGGACAGGACAGACAAACAGACGGACATGGCAAATCGATTCGTCTCGTCGAGCTGATCAAGAATATATATGTATAAATATACTTTATGGGGTCTGCAATGATTCCTTTATTGCGTTACAAATTTTCAGAAAAAATGAATATACCCTTCACACTATATGTGGCGGGTATAAAAATTGGACCTTTGGGATAAAGTTAGGCACACGACATGGATTTGTTTAAAAAACCTAACAATCAAATCACCTAATGTACCAGTTTCATTTATGTAATAGTTTTGTCCTAAATGAAACTTTGATGCGATTTTGCAAAAAGATTTCTTATTTTCAGCTGTTATCGGTATTCTTTTGACATTCTGCGTGTTTAATTATATCGATTTCGCGTTATAGTCTTGTCAAACGATTCTAAAATAAAAACGGTTCACCATCGATCGTAAGGTTTTTGATTTTATTTTATTAAACAATCACTGCAATCATTGCTTTTCTTTCTTCAAAGTTAAATTGTTCCTTATGATATATGTTAGGGCCACTACGAATATATCAGAATGCTTTGTATATAAAGCAATTCAAAATTTACATTAACATTCCATGCAGTAATCGCCAAAAAAAAAAAAAAAAAAAAAAAAAAAAAAAATGTCACATCATGAGGAACTGAGCAGCAATTGAAGTTCACATGTTCTGAAATATTTTCGCACAACTGTCTTCTAACGCTTTTCATGTACCCCGTTTCGTTCAGTCTCCGTCTGTTGAACTCTAAGACAATTTCAATTTCGGAATAGTTTTCGTCCCTTGCTACTTTTGTCAACACTTATGCACTATGTCAAGCTGCATTGAGTACAAGCAGGATGCATTAACTTCACTTATGCATGAACATCTCCAAACAGATTTTGTGAGAATAAACACTCCGCACATCCGCTAGTATACAATACATTTTATATTTGCCTTTTACTTAACATTAAAGAAAAGCAAATGGGGTACTGCACTGACTTGACTGTCTGCTGTCAGTCGTTACATTTGGGCGTCACTGATTTCTGTCAAAATACGCGACGCTAGGATTCTTACGAACACATAAACCAAGAGCGGAAGCTGACTAAGAATACAATAAAAGCACATATTTTATGCATATGAACATTTAAATATTTTATTATTGTACATATTTTCTTCGCATTTATTATTTGATTGAAGTGGTCTGAAAATTAATGCGATCAATGCTAAAGCTGCGATAAATTGCAATTCTATTCTTGTATCTTTTTTAAATTTTTTTCGCTGAATAAAAAACTAACCGATTTTTGAACAAATCTTGAATGCTTACAAGGACACAATCAAACAGACTATATACATATAACAACTATTTGCATACAAAAACTCGAATAAGGGTACAAAGGTTGCCGAGATAATCTTTAGTTTAATATCTGATCGACTAAAATGCATAGAAATAACAGAAAGGCGAATGGACTTGGCAAAATCGACTTTTCTCATCGAGCTGATCAACAATATATATGTACGATAACACTTTTAACACATTGCGATACAATAAGAGCTTTTGAAATGCAATATGGATTCGTGAGAGCTATGCCGAAAAGAATGTGGCACATTGATTTTAATATATGAAAAAATGTCGCGGCACAGAAAGTTTGTTTCTATCTACTAAATATGTGTAGATGCGCACAAATGTAATTAAAACCAAAAATAACAAGAAAAACGCTAACTTCAGTTGGACCGAAGCTTAAATATCTGTCACACATCATTTGATGTACTAGGTGGGGTGAAAAGTAACCTCCTTGGGAGTAAAAAATGTTTTTTTTTTAATTTTTGTACCCGCCACACAAAGTGTGAAAGGTATTATCAGTTTGTCGGAAAGTTTGTAACTCATTAAAGGATGCATCGGAGACCCCATAGGGTATATATATTATTGATCAGCTCGACGAGACGAATCGATTTAGCCATGTCCGTCTGTCTGTCTGTTCGTCTGTCTGTTGCAATGCGTTTTTCTCGGAAAGTTTTAAAGATATTGACCTGAAATTTTGGACTTAAGCTTTTTGTGCTCCTAGGCAGTTCGTATGTCAGAACCAGGGTGCCACACTCATTTTTAGAAATAGCACCCATACAAACTTACCATTTTTTTCAATTTTTATACACGCCACACATAGTGTAAAGGGTATATTCAGTTTGTCAGAAAGTTTGTAACGCATTAAAGGAGGCATCGGAGACCCCAAAAGTATATATATTATAGATCAGCTCGACAAGACGAATCGATCTAGCAATGTCCGTCTGTCCGTCTGTCTGTCTGTCTGTCTGTCCGTCTGTCCGTCTGTTTGTTTATTTCTACTCATTTTTTCGGTGAAGATATTAAGATATTGAGCTGAAATTTGAAACTTAAGGTTTTCTCGGGAACGACTACTTTGTATGCCAAAACCAAGGTGCCACGCCCATTTTTAGGTATAGCCCCCATAAAAACTTACAGCTTTTTTTCAAGTTTTTATATGAAAATAGTTATTATTTATGAATGAATTCAGTTCAAATAAGATGAAAACACTTCTAAAGTCATCTTATGTCAAAATCAAGGTGCCACGCCCATTTCCGGGTATAGCCCCCATACGAACTTACCACTTTTTTTCGATTATTTAATGAAAATAGTTATAATTTAGGAATGTATTTGCTACGAATTGATTAAAAACACTTCCTATGTCATCCAATATCAATACCAAGATGCCACGCCCATTTATAGGTATAGTCCCAATACAAATATACCGCCCATTTTTGTGTTTTTGTAAGAAAATAATTCTTATTTATGAAGATATTCACTCCAATTTGGGTAAAATCACTCCTACTGTCATACTTTGAATGTACTACCGATATGACAAGAATCGGGTCGCTATAACATACAGACCCTATACAAACTTACCATCTACTTTTTTTATTTTTTCAAGAAAATTTTTGTTATGTTATGTTGCGGAAAATAATGTAGGTCACTGATGATTATACAAGAACTAATTAAAACTTTGTGCGGTGGGTATTTGAGCTTCGGTTCTACCGAAGCTAACGCTTTTTCTTGTTAGATATAACTTACCGTTTTAGAGGAAAATTCGACGAATAACTTTTGTAGCACACATGGGATCGATGGGGACTTGTAAAACTTTATTTGTAATGGTAAACCCCAGCTCTCTACCAATTTTTGGCTCTCCGCGAATTTTTGTTATTTAAAATGTCTATATTGACCAGACTACACTACGCATCGGCTGGAAACTCTTTAAATTTTTATGTGCCTCTCACTAGAGCATTTGATCATATGAAATGGATGTAGTCTAGATATCGTAAAAGCTGGACTATTTACATTTGAAAAGATGTCAAGAGTGAAACCAGATTCGGTATACCATAATTATAGATCACCAACAGTATTCATTTTCGTTGCTTCTGGAGGATTACGTCTATTTTTTTTGCTTTTCAGCCAAATGTGATTACATCCGAAGTAATTTGATCACATGCGGCTATTAAAACTAGTTTTGCTTCTGCAGAATGCAAGTGAAATGCCGACTTTCTTGAACTAGGTATTCGCACTATAAACAACTTGTCTAAGACTATAACAATTTCCGAAAAGTGATATACTAAGAGCATATTACCTAC
Organism: Leucophenga varia; assembly: GCA_018903435.1. Taxonomy (NCBI): domain Eukaryota; kingdom Metazoa; phylum Arthropoda; class Insecta; order Diptera; family Drosophilidae; genus Leucophenga; species Leucophenga varia. Next base: position 137,987 of record JAEIFJ010001894.1, on the reverse strand, counting down.
GTGTGGTTAAATCACAGAAAAACTTTACGTCATTTACAACATGATTCAAGTTACGCAGTTGCTCCTGACTATAGAGATGTCATTACCCACTCTGACTGATCCAAAGATTTTCCAAAGAATCTTGCAACCAGAAACAACATGGGGTTTTCTATGTTTAATTAGCACGTCATGAAATTTTGATCTTATCAGGGCCGTGCGCAGGATTTGCGCGTGGAGGGGGTCTTTGATTTAAAAAAAGGAACTATATAAAGAAAGTTACGGATATATACAAAAAAATGATATGTTATAAAATATAACACATCAGCAATATACATTTCCGTTTTTTTTGTATATCGAGTAAAAATACAAAACTTCGAGTGAACTATTCTTTCAATAATTTAATGCGTCGAGGTACTGAAAACATATCGTCCAATACTGTGTCTTCATCAACTTCAATGTCCCAATGAATATTAAGTGCAGCCAATCCATTCAGTCGATTTTCGATCATAGTAGAACGCAAAAGGATAGTAAGCGATCGCGCTGAATTTGATCCCGGCGTAGATCTCCATCTGTTTCATCTAAAAACACTAAATTGTATGTATAACTCTCTTTGTTTTAAAAACCTCCCCTGATTTTTCAATGATTAAGAGTTGAATAAATAAACTAATATAAACTATTTTCTAGTAGTTTTAAATCAAATATTCGTAGACTTTCTCATATGTACACATTATATGTTATTTTATTTTTTCCCGTTTTTTTTAAAAAAGACTTGAGGCTTCTGCGTTTAAATAAAACTTGCAGGACAAAGTATCCTGCAAATTTTTTGAAGTATCTTATGTTTTACAGCAATAGTATTGCACAAGCGGCGCTATGACAAAAGCCGCTCAAAAAGTTTCTCAAAAAAGTTTTGAAACTGCAACAATGTCGAACTAACGCCTTCAAGTGGTTTTTATAGACGACGACACCACACTCCACACAATCGCTGTCTGGCATATAAACGAAGGAAAGCATGAACTCAATGCCCACATACGCCCATCTTATTTTCTTTTCTCGTTCAAGATGTATGCTCCATTCGTCCACTTTTGTCATTCTCCTTTTTTTTTTGTCTGTGCGCATCCGAAGATGTTTTCCTAATATTTTGCATGTCGCTGGAATTCGTTTCCCCCGCTACCACGCTACCCTGCCCCCTTTCTCAACATTTAAAATTCTAGACTGTCTGTGTAGCTCACACTTCCGCCCATGTGGCTTTTTTCTGTGTATTTGTCTGTCTGTCTTGAGGGTTATGTAAAACAATCAAAATTACATTTACAAGCAACTTAATTTCATTAAATACATTTTCTGCTACCACAAATTAATTATGCACAAACATACACCGACTTTGTTACATCGGGGATTGGTGAAAATCTTGAGCCTAGTCATGCGACTGTTAAAACGACATTCTGGGACAACTTGTAAATTTATTCTATAAATTATACAAAGGAATGTTTAAAGCTTTTCGACTACACCTCCAATATTTTAATTGAATAAAAATTGCTAACATACAGAAACCAAAAAAAAAAAAAAAAATAAATCGCAAACTTGTTGCACGCAAGTTGCAGCCCTTATACAGAAACGGAAATAATAACAATGTTGTTTTAGTTGGTCACTGAAAATATATCATTTGAGTTACAGTTATACGTATAGTACAATGGTTATTTTATTGGTGAAAAGTATTTTTGGCGAGTGATAAGACGACTTTTGAGGTAAATAAAAACTGGCGGTAAGTGTTACTGGTGAAGATTTTGTAAATGAAAAGACGTGTCAGGAATAGTTTCAAAACTACAAGAGATATGATATCAAAGACAAGGAGCATTTCGAAACCGTGAAACCTTCATAGGAGCTCTATATATATATTTATCTATATCTAAACTAATATATAAAAGGAAATGTTTGATTGTTTGTTTTGAATAGGCTCCGAAACTATTGGACCGATTAAAAAAATTCTTTCACCGTTGGCAAGCTACTCTATTCCCGAGTGACATAGGCTATGTTTCATTTTCAAAAAAATTAGGGATGCTTACTAAAACTTGAATAATCTAACCAAATGGGGGAAGGAATGTATATATATATATATATTGGGTGCGCAACTAAATAATTTCGTATTTGTTACTAACCTCATATCTATTTATGTAGTCAATATTTTGACAGTGACAGCTATTCTATGTTAAAGCGCGCCAAAAAATCAAGAACATTTGATATGTCACAGTGAATATTAGTAAACACACAAATTTTTTTTTATTACAGTCAAAATGTCAAGTTACGTTCCAACAAAACAGCATTTGCGGGGAGGTTTGCTTTTGTTCTTCAATTTAAAGAAAAGTGCAACAGAAGCACATCGTTTACTCTCAGAAGCTTATCCTGAATATGCTCCAGAGGTTAGAGTATGTCAGCAGTGGTTTGCACGATTTAAAAGTGGTGATTTTGACACAGAAGACAAAGAGCGACCAGGTCCATCAAAAAGTTTGAAGACGAAGATTTGGAGGCATTACTCGATCAAGATTCATGTCAAACTCAAGAAGAACTTGGAAAACATTGGAAATCACTCGACAAGCCATTTCTAAACGTTTAAAAGCAGCTGGATACATTCACAAACAAGCCGAATATTCATGGTTTGAAGGTAATGCTCTGTATTTGGTGGGATCAGAAGGGTGTGCTGTACTATGAGCTGTTAAAATCGGGCCAGACAATCACGGGAGAGCTATACAGGCAACAATTGATACGTTTGAAGCAAGCAATAGCCGTAAAACGGCCAGAATGGGCGACCAGACACGAAAAAATTGATTTTCCATCATGACAATGCTCGGCCACATGTTGCAGTACCGGTCAAAAATTATTTGGAAAATGCTGGATCGGAAATTCTACCTCACCCGCCTTATAGCCCAGACATAGCTCCTTCTGATTACCACTTGTTTCGGTCGATGCAGAATCACCTTTCTGGAATACGGTTCACCAATGTTGAAGGTATTAAAAAATGGCTTGATGATTTTCTCGGCGCAAAAGATGAGAAGTTTTTTTGGGATGGAATCCATAAATTGCCTGAAAGATGGGAAAAAGTTACCGCTTCCGATGGACAATATTTTGAATAAAATATTTTTCACTTTCATACTTAAATAAATGGTTTTTTTAACAAAAACAAGAAAAAAGTTAACTTCGGTTGGACCGAAGTTTATATACCTATTACATCATTTGACGTTGATGATTTCTTGGTGAGCATTTTTATTAATTTAATTTTAAATTATCAAAAAAATTTAAATTTCCTCTAAAAAATTTTGGAACTCGCGGTCCGATTTGGACCAATTTTAAACCATTTGGCATGGTATAACGAAACATTTTAACCATATTTGAAGCCATTCTGCTTTATAAATACATTTTTTCATATAAGAACTTGAAAAAATGTTGTACTTTGTATGGGAGCTATACCGAAAAGTGGGCGTGGCACATTGATTTTAACATAGAAACTACACAGGACCTAGAAAAGCTTTTTAAAAATTTCAGCCCAATATCTTTAAAACTGAGCGAATAAATCGCGCAGCAACACACAGAACAGACGGACAGACGGACAGACGAACAGACGGACGGACGGACAGACGGACAGACAGACGGACATGGCTAAATCGATTCGTCTCGTCGAGGTGATCAAGAATATATATACTTTATAGGGTCTACGATGCCTCCTTTAATGCGTTACAAACTTTCCGGACAAACTGAATATACCTGTTTACACTAGTGTAACAGGTATAAAAAAACGAAATTATTTAGTTGCGCATTTATATATATATATATATATATATATACATATATATGTGGCGTAATGTAAAATAGACTGAAACACGTAACGTAGGAACTAAAAGTTTTACAGTATCAGTGGGGTTTTAGACCAAAGAAGTCAACCATCGACTCCAAATTTACGCTTCGCCAGATCCTGGAAAAAATCAACGAGAAATAAAATCAACACACACCACCTATTTGTCGACTTCAAAGCCCCGGTGACTGCACGATCATTTTTGCGGATTATGTCTATATCATTGCCATATGCGAGCAGCATAGATCAACGTTAGGCCATCGTTTCAGAGTATATTTTATTAGTATATTAAAAAAAAATCGTACGACAACGCATCGGAGAGCGCTTTACCTACCCTGACAACGCTTTGAATGTTTGTTAGCGTCATCATATAGAGACGGACGATCTTTGCAGGGATACCAAAATCAGTCAGTGCTTTTAAAACTTTGATCTGATTGGCGCGTCGAAAGCGGCTTTAACTCGACGAATAGGTGGTGTTTATCGGCGTGTTTTCTTTTGTATTCTTCAGTATTTAGCATAGTGTGAATAACGGGACGATGGTCGACTTCTTCGGCCTGAAATCACACTGATGCTGTGCAACTATAGTTCCTACGTACAGTTTGAGTCTATTACCCAATACGCCAGATGGGATTTTTATAAGCGATTGGTAGAAGACATATTATCCTTTTCTTAAAAACTGGGCACAGGACTATAAGGCTCCAGTCATTGGGCATACGGTCACCAGTCCATATTTTGCACAAGAGTTGATGCACACATATGATCGATTCCTCGAGGCCGGTCTTAAATAACTTCTTGTTATTTTTAACCTTCTGTGTAACTTCTAAGACGGCTTGCAACATCGTTCCAGTCATCGCCAACAAGTAGGGTAGAGAAGTAGCATATCTGCCTTCGATATTTAGTATATGCAATAACCTCTTTGCTTGCCGTAGCTAATAAGTTTTTAGATTCGCTTCCGCTGATCGTTAACACAGTCGGATGCCGGAGTATTCTCTTGGAGTATATGGGAGACCCTTATTGAGTAGGCAGCGACTGTCTGGTGTGATTTTATCCTATCAACATCTAGCTTTCGTTGAATGATAGCTCGCTGGCGTGCACTGTGCTGAGTTTAGTACGTACCTTGGCTAGAAAAAAGGTAGTGGTCAGAGTCGATGTTAGGACCACTGTAGGCCTGTAAATTTAGCACGCTTGTAGAATGCCTAGTGTGAATCATCACATGATCTATCTTGTAAATCTCGAGATGTGGGAATCTGGTACTACTTATGATAATGCCCGCAGCAAAGTGGATTAGCCTTTCTCCATTACTGTTGGTGGTGTCATATAGGCTAAGTTCACCGATGGTTGGGCGAAAGATTTTTCTTTTCCAATTTGTGCGTTTAAATCACCGATGACAAATTTGATGTCATGCATGGGTCAGTGGTCGTAGAGGCTTTCCATTCGGTTATAGAATTCATCATTCTCCGTGTCATCTTTAACATTTGTCGGGGCGTGTACACATATAAGGCTTATGTTGAAAAATTTTGTTCTGATGCGTATCGAGGCCAGACGATCATCTACAGCTGTAAACCTGGAGACGAGTCTACGTAGTTTACTACCAACCACGAAGCCACATCCGAATATGTGTTGCCTCTCATGACCACTGTAGTAGATGTCACAGGTTGCTAAGTTTATGCAACCGTGACCAGTCCATCGCATATCCTGGATAGCAGTAATGTTTTAAAGTTGTCGAGAGTGGTAATGAGTTCTTCTATTGCACCACCCCTGTTGAGGGTTCGGACGTTCCAGATGCATATTCGTGTATCGTGATCCTTACATCGTTTTCGGGGTCGTCATGTTTTTTTTGCTCTAACGGAAGTTGGGGCCTCCAGAATCCTTGCCAGTGCCGCGATATTATCCACGGGTGGACTTACACCTCTGTGTCTGCCATATGGACTTCTTCAAAGCCATCAATGCTTTTTTATACTATGTGTGTTTTACGTGCTGCGCGATTTATTCACTCAGTTTTAAAGATATTGGGCGGAAATTTTAAACTTAAGCTTTTCTAGGTCCTGTGTAGTTTCTATGTTAAAAATCAATGTGCCACGCCCACTTTTAGGTATAGCTCCCATACAAAAGTACAACATTTTTTCAAGTTCTTATATAAAAAAATGTATTTATAAAGCGAATGGCTTCAAATATGGTTAAAATGTTTCTTATACCATGCCAAATCTTCAGTTTAAAATTGGTCCAAATCGGACCGCGAATTCCCTAAATTTTTAAGAGTATATTTAATTTGTTTAGTATTTTTAAATAAAATTAAATACAAATGCTGCACACGAAGTTCTATCAACGTCAAATGATGTGTAACAGGTATATTGTACAAACTTCGGTCCAACCGAAGTTAACTTTTTTTCTTGTGTTTTTGATTTACGTTTGGTAAACACCCTCAGACCAACCTCAACTCAAGGAGTCGCTTTTAAGACGGCTTTTACGTCAAGCTGGTCCTGCTGTGATAGTATTCTGGACCGAGGAAAGCTTTACCCCCTCCAGTCTGATTCTATATCCAAATACTACCTATTCCAATTTATGAGACGTGGCTTGGTTACGCTGCACTTCCGCTCTTTTGAAGAACAAAAAGTTGGGAGAAAGTTATATTTATACCAAAAAAATTTTTGCTTGTGAGTCTTATGAGAATCGGGTAACTATAGCATATAACTCTTATACAAACACTTTCTGTTTTTAAAAAAACCTTCCGCGATATAGCTACTCCAGTGATCACACAGCTACACAAAAAAAAGTCTTGTCATGTGCGGCGAACCAGAGGGGTTACTTTATATGTATTTTGGGTTACCGAATCCGAAATGACTATCCTGGTCCACTGCAAAATTTATGATTTTTTTTGAGTAGGTGGGTACCAAAAACTTTTGTTTTTCTGAGCTTAGAAGGAAAACGCTAAGTATCTTTGATATTCTGACGTCAGATTTAGATTCAGCCACCCAAAATACATGTGAAATGACCCCGCACATGACTTTTTTTGTGTGGCTGTGTTATCAATTGATGGCAATGTTTAGCATAGTTAGAATGATCCGATACGCTCCGTTAATATTTTTCATTATTGTTCTTATTCGCACTAGTGACAATGGTGCAGATAACTACAGAATGAAGCGAGAGACTTACAGTTCAAACCATTTTAAGGGAAAAAAATCATAGAATCCATCCAGACACAGAAACGCATTTTTAATAGCAAATCGTCTTTGCAACTTTATACCCTCCTACCTTAAAAACATCAGTAAAACTTTGCTATTCAAATTAAAAACTACATTTTATATCAATAGGAATTTGTAAATATAGAAAAGTACAAAAACAATATTAAAAATTTATATATAAAATTAAAACTTTATAATATAAATTAACAGTTGTTCGGACGTTTTCATGGCTAAGAGTAGAGGCACAACTAGTCAACATGGCGACCTTCAAACAAAAACTGCAACGTGTCTGATTATGAGTGGCTTCATCCATCATAAGCAAATAATTGTTTAATATTTAAAAGCTCAAGTTTTTATATTTTTATATTTGTGCTAGCCGAATTACCCGGTCCGTGTCGCAAATAGTTATTTTCAAATATTTTTGATCATTTTTTATAATTTAAAATATATTTTTTTTTAATGTCGTAGTAAGTGTACTAAATTAAAAGGTCGCAACCTGCAACACTAGGAATATTTTTTTAATAAGCTAATAATCAATTTGCTAATATTTATCAATATGAAATCTATACTAATATATTTATAATCGCCCTTATTATGAAAGGCGTCGCGACGTCGACTTAAAGTGACGACGACGACGACGACATCGACGACGACGTCGACGACGTCGACGACGTCTTTCATAATAATCACAAATATTTGAAAAGTTTGTAAATTTGTTTGTAGGAGGTTATCAATGAAATTACTCATTCGATCTAAAAAAATTTTTTCACCTTTAGATAGAATGGAATTTCAGACTAGTAATAGACTAAAGGCTTCGTGGTAATCGAACTTAAAAGGTACGAAAGCAATTTTCTCATAAACATTTCGGCATTTAGGAGCAGAAAAAGTAAGATTCATTGATTCAATAAGAATAAAAATAACTTTTGGCGTCATCAGAGCAAAACCAGGCATATCGGCTAGTCGTTTTTTTTATAGAATAGCTCTACAAAAAGGTTAAAAAAAGAGTTAAAAACATTTTAAACCTCTTTGACGTAGTACAATATATGTAGTTGCTACATTAATATTTGCTTGGATGGTTCAAAAGAGAGGTATTATTTTTGTCAAAAATATTGCAAACACTGATAGAAAAACTTGAAAAAGAATTTTTCTACTTCTCAAATTAGTAATTTTGCAAGTGTGTGTGCTAATTTAGCTTTTGGAAAATGGTTATGGACTTTTATCTGGCAAGCTCATATTCATATCTAATTTCAGGTTAATAACTCTCAAACTAACCGAATAAAATGCTTAGAAACAAACAGACCGACAGACAGATATGACTAGATCGATTCATGGGGTTGATCAAGAATATATATACTTTAAAGGTTCTACGATGCCTCCCTCCCCTCCACAAAAGAATTATATTAAAAAGTACCATGTAGCCATTATCAAATCGAGATTATTGTTATTGATACATAGACTTTATTGATCAACATAGACTTTTCTCAGTCATTACTTCTTTATGTGTAATAATATTAAAATGGATCTAAACGCATGACTTTAAAGATATTACCAAAATCTAGAGAAATTTTTGACTGTGTTAACTTGAGCAGTATTTTGTTTGAAAGGTATTAACTTGAATGTTAAGCTTGTGCATAAGCGGCGCTAGGTTTCGTTACGTTTTGTCTACTTGAACCATCATTTTGCTAAAACGTGACATAACGGAGTCTTGGCCTATCAACACTAGTTAGACAAAGATGACCAACGTTACGTTGCGTTTTGACTAATTCAACCCTTATGGTACGTTCAGACAAACAAATAATTTTAATCAAATTTTTGTCTAAAAAGTTTGATGAATTTATTGAGTTTCGATCAAACTCAAGTTTGTTGTTCAGACTTGCAACAAACTAAAAAAAATATTAAACGATTTACGAGTTTGTCATAAACATTTTATAACATTTGGTTACATTTACATTTACAGCATTTATGTATCAAACTTATTCAAACTAATTGCAACAAATTGTTTAATACAAAAAATTTGTTTTTCAGAGTTCAGATGAAATATTTTGTGACTTTTTAAAAAATTTGATTCAAATTACACTATTTTACAAATTTTGACTTCCCATATATCTTATGCCCATGAAGGATCATTCTCGAGATATTCTCAAAAAAGCTGTTTTTTGGGTTACTTTTTTACATCATGTAAAGGTACTCGGCGATATACAACTTGTGAATATCAATTGAATAGTTTTGGTATTACAAGCGATGAAACATAAAAATATGAAAATTATCATGCTTTTTAAAAATTGTGGCCATTTTTATAATCAACGGCCCATTATACATGGGAATAGATCTATGAGAACCCAGAACGTTTTTGGCTGTAAACTTGTGTTATTCAGACACACAGAACGTACCTTAAACAAACAAACTTTGCATTGATTCTGATATTGAAGTCTATAAGTACGCTTACTAATTTACAAAATAAGATGATAATATGAAGCCTTCAACGCAACTTTATGTTCTCAGTTTACATACATTGAATGTAGGGTATCTCATATTTAAGATTACTCGACTGTATTATTTTTTTGCCTTTTATCTTTTTTTATATTGAAAGTTAATTGCGACTCATCCGCGTTCAGATAAAAAAAGCAATATGATTTGCGATTATCAGAAAGAAAGTTATGCATCTGTCTTACTTTTTAAACGCTGCGAAATTATTCTTCCATCAACAATTAATCTGACAGAGGGAAACCGCCTTACTAACTGTAAAAGAGCGTTCAAAATAAAAAAAAAAAAAAATAAAAAAATAAAAAAATATGCAAATGGAATTTTCCATAGTCAACGACTTCAATCAAAGGATTTTACAAATGACCAACGCCGGCTGGCTAACTGGCAGTGTTCGTAAAGCGATTGCATAAAACGGTTTAACCGCATTTTATTTCAACTCTTCAGTCTCGTTTATACATCCTTTTGTCTGTCCTATAGTCTGTCCGTGCGTTTGTTCGTCCAGTTTTGTTGGTCGTCCCACACTACTTTCATTGCCATGGCCTTTCGTATTTTGTTGAATTCAATCCGGCTGACTGTTGGTTAGTTGCGTTGTTGGTGAAAAAGAGTAAAAGATCCGCGGTTGTGGATGTGGAATTTCGAAATTGTATGCCGAGTAATGCGAAATTCCGTTAGCCACAATTTTTAATCAGAAGTAACTGGTGTGGTCGAGGATTTTCGAGCGGCCTAAAATAAAAATTCAAATAAAAAGATTTGGGCTCGAAATCTCATTAAAAACAATTCTGTTTTGTTCTGTTCTGTTCTGCTCTTCTCTCGATCTCTTTAGCACATATGTAAATACGGACAAACACGCACACTTACACATTTGTATGTAAGAATGTACATTCACACATGTCCTCACAACGATTCCGACTTCCGATTGTTTGCATGTTACAAAATTCCCAAACGGCTATCGTCCCTGTCCGACAGCCTCTAGAACCCATCAACCACACCCAAACCCCCATTCTTGAACTCACTTGTTTTCGTAATTTTGCATCGGTTCGTTCATTTGTTCGTCAGTTGTCAACCACATTGGCGCTCCGCTTTCCTCGGTAGGGATCGCTACAGATTCATTTCGTAGGCTCGTTTGGGGGCGTCTTAGCGATGCAATATGAATGTGGCGTTCGCTTAAACTCATCTCCTTTCGAGCAAAAATACATAATCCATTTAAATTGTTTGTGGCTTTCTTATTGTTTGCATCTCGTTCAGCTGTCACTCTTTCTCTAGTTTACGTTCTGTATTTGTTTTTATCATTACTGTTGTTTTTATTATTGCAGTCGTTCTTTTTTTTTTTTTTTTTTTTTTTTGTACAGTTGTTTTTTCTAGAAGAAAGAAAGCAAATTGGGTTAATGTTGGCAGCAAATTCGCCATCGTGTATATTGCACTTATTTTCTGTTATTTTTCTTTTAACCCTTTCGTTCTTTAAATAAACGAAATCAACAAAATGAAACAACTATGAGCATCGTACTATATATATATATCATATATATATATGTGACTTGTTTATACAAACAAAAACATAACATTTTCATACTTACACGTTTCAATAGTATCAATTTTTTCACGAGTTGTGACTTTTTTTATTAATATGAACGAAAGTTACAGTTTTCTTGAAATTACGAGATCCAAAAGTTTTGATTGTGCGTAAGCAAGATAATTGCAAGTTTCAGTATCTTTTTTCGCTTTTGGTATTATTTTATGCTACCATATATAAGTACGTTTGTTTAAAAAACTGGCAGGATAGAGAGTATATAAATAGTAATAAACTTCTTTCATTTAATGTAAATCTTAAATCTCGTGGCAACACCGTATTATTGGGTAATTTTTCAATGTTGCTTATTGATAATTTCATTTATCTCGCTCGTCATAAACGAACTATATAATATATGGTTTTGTTAAACTTTAGGTAAGTCTATCATTGGGACACAGTAGTCGGTATCCTTCCTACACCTGAGTTGCCCCACATTTCGCAACACCTGAGTCCAAAGCTATAGAGGCTGTCCGCTTCGAAACCTAAGAGATTTAGTAGCGGTAGGGGCAAGATAGTATTGAATGCTTCAGTTTTTTTTTTTTTTGCAAAAAGAGTTACTGCAAATAGTGATAAAATCTTAGTTCGCGAAAAAATAATCAGGGATAACATAACATTTTTACTGTTCGCGAAGAGAGATCGACGTTAACTGAACTGTTTCGCTAAGCCAAAACAACAAATCGTCTTGGTTTTGATTCATTAAAACATAGGTGAAATAATTTCCAGCGTTAAAGGTTTTTGAAAATTTTCAAAACTACGTCAGCTACGCCATTTTTAAAATCAAAGTAGTGTTTTTTTTATACCCGTTGCACATAGTGTAAACGGGTATATTTAGTTTGTCCGAAAGATTGTAACACATTAAAGGAGCCATCGGAGACCCCATAAAGTATATATATTCTTGATCAGCTCGATGAGACGAATCGATCTAGCCATGTCCGTCTGTCTGCTTGTCTGTCTGTCTGTGGCGAGGTGATTCATTCACTCAGTTTTAAAGATATTAAGCTGAAACTCGAAACTTAAGCTTTTCTCGGTCCTAGGCAGTTCGTATGGTAAAATTAGAATGCCAAGCTCATTCTAAGCGTTGCCCCATAAACATTTAACGCCCATTTTCGAATTATTGTATGGAAATAGCCATTATTTATGCATATATTTACTCCAAATTGGGTAAAAGTACTTCTTATGTCATCTAATGTCAAAACAAAGGTGCCACGCCCATTTTTAGGTATAGCCCCATACAAAATTATCGCCCATTTTAAATATTTCGAATGAAAATACGTATTATTTATGCATGTATTCGCTCCAAATTGTGGAAAAATTCTTTTTTATGTCATCAAATGTCAAACCAAGGTGACACGCCCATTTTGAGGTGTTGCCCCTATACAAAATTTATGCCCATTTACAAATTTTTATATGGAAATACATATTAATTTTGAATGTATTCACTTCAAATTGGGTAAAAACACATCTAATATCATCCTAAGTCCATTCCACCGATATATTATAATACGGATCGGGTCAATGTAACATATAGCCCTATACTGACATACCTCTCACTTCCTGATATTTCTAAGAAAACTATTGTTATATCTGTATTTTTTTTTTTAAAATTTGATATTAATATTGTGTATAATTGTGAGTTTTATCAGACCACTGATTCCCATCCATCCCATCTCGTAGTGCTATCTAAGCCAGTCACGGTTGCATATAGTTGGCATCCTGTGCCAATTACTAGAGTGGCCATAAGAGGCAACACATATTTGAATGTTGCTTCGGGGTTAGTTAGTAACTACGCGGTCTAGTCTCCAGGCTTACAGCTGTAGATGAGCATCTTGCCTCGAATACGCATTAGAGCTAAATTTTTCAACATAAGCCTTATATGTGTACACGCCCCGACAAATGTTAAAGATGAGATGGCGAAAGGTGAATTCTATAAGCTAACGGAAAGCCTCTACGACCACTGCCACATGCATGACATCAAATTTGTCATCGGTGATTTAAACGCACAAATTGGAAAAGAAGAAATCTTTCGCCCAACCATCGGTGAACTTAGCCTATATGACACCACAAACAGAAATGAAGATCCACTTTGCTGGGGGCAGAATCTTTATCATAAGTAGTACCAGATTCCCACATCTCGACATTCACAAGGCAATATGGAGCAGTGGCGACCTAAGTATCGGCACCCAAATAGATTACGTGGTGATTAATGCTAGGCACTCTAGTCTACTAACATCGACTCTTACCATTACCTTGTTCTACGACTCGGCAACCTGTACCAAGATATTCCTAAACTCAGCACAGCACCGCTAAGCGCGCACCCAGGCAACGAAAGCTAAATGTTGATACGTTAAAGTCACAGCAGACTGCCGCTGCCTATTCAATAAGGGTCTCCCATCTACTCCGAGAGAATCCGTCGGCCTCCGACTGTACAACCGATCAGTGGAAGCGTATCTCAAACTCATTACTTAAGGCAGCCCAAAAGGTTATTGGCTACATTTAACCTCGAAGGCAGACATGGTACGATGAGAAATGTCAAATTGCTATTGCAAAGGAGAATATAGCACGACAACGGGAGCAACAAGTGCTGTTTTGAGCGATATAGGGAGAAATGGAGAGAGGAGAAACGCCGAATCAGACGGAAAAAAAGATAACTGGAAATGCTTGGTGTGGAAAAATTTACCAAAATATCAAGTGTTTAACGGAAGGATATAAGTAAGGAGCCCCACTCGGCAAGGATGAACAAGGAAACATGGTACCAGATGTCCAGGAAAAAGTAAGGCTATTGTGGAGCCACTTCTCTACACTACTTGGGGCGATGACGGGAACAACACCGCCAGTGGATATGATGAATATGAGGGTCCCCGGACCAATGATTTGATCCCTGTGGAGACACCAGACTATGACGAGGCAATAGAACTTATACAAATGCTTGAAAATAACAAAGCGGCAGGCGAATTATCCGCAGAGTTATTTAAGACCGCCGACGAAGATTTGATTGAATGTATGCATCAACTCTTGTGCCAAATATGGACTAGTGAACGTATGCATAATGACTGGAATTTTAATGTCCTAAGCCCAAATTTTATAAAAGGAGACCCTGCAGTCTGAGCAAACTATCGCGGAATAAGTCTTTTTCCACTCACTTTAAAAATTCCATCTGGCATATTGTGTAATAGACTGAAATCGTACTTAGGAAGTATAGCTGGACGGTTCAAGTGTGGTTTCAGGCCGAAGAAGTCGACTATTGACCCGATATTCACACTACGGCAAAATCCTGGAGAAGACCAAAGAAAAACAGATCGGCCCACACCACCTTTTTGTCGACACGCACTACCTATTTTCGACACGCCAATCAGATAAAAGTTTATCAAAGCACTGACTGAACTTCGTATCCCTGCAAAAATCGTTCGCCAATGTATGATGACGCTGAAAAACACCCAAAGCGTTGTCAGGTTCGGCAAAAACGATCCCTTTCATACCAAGAGAGGCTTCAGACAGGGCGATGCGTTGTCGTGCACCTTTTTTCAATCTTCTGATAGAATACATACTTAAACAATGCCTAAACGTTGACCGGACGGGTAATATTTTTACAAAGGAATTATGCTGCTCGCTTATGCTGTCGACATAGACATAATCGCTAAAATGATCGAAATGATTGAGGCTGTAGAAAGCTTCGACTACCTGGGCTCAGATGTAAACAGCGACAACAACACCAGTCAGGAAATTAAACTAAGAATTATGTTTCTAACCGTAGCTATTTTGGTCTCGGTAAGCAAATGCGAAGCAGAGTTCTGTCCAAAGAACCAAAAAATAAACTCTGCAAGACGCTGATAATGCCTGTTCTTATGTATGGCTCAGAAGCATGGATCATGACAGAATCGGATAAGTCAATGTTGGGCGTGTTTAAAAGGAAGATACTTCGAGAATCTTTGGTCCAGTTAGAGTGGGAAATGACTTCCGTATATACATGAACGATGAGTGGTACGAACTATATGCAGACCTCGACTTAGTCGGGAACATCCAATACAAAAAGCTGTCCTGGTTTGGTCAACTGTGTCGGATGAATACAGATGCTCCGGCAAGAAAAGTTTATGAGCAAGAAGTGAATCAAATCGGAGGGGCGCGGCAAAGATGACGTCCGCTGATGCGTTGGGAAGACCAGATCTTGGAGGACATCCGGAAAATCGGCATCCCAAACAGGTATCGACTAGCACTAGATTACAACCGCTAGTGCGAAACCCTGCGTGCTGCCAAGGGCAACGATAAACAAATTAAAAACAGTTTAATTTTATATTAGAATGGAAAAAAAGTTCTGAGTTTTGACAAAAAATACTTAAAAAACATTTTTTAAAATAATTTTTTTGTAAATTTTTTTGTGTTATCAAACATGTCTTGATTCCTTTTTTCATTACCTTTCTTTTTAATAAAAGGAAGAATATGGAAACTTTAATAGTTCTCGAGATATTGCGACTTTAGTTCACGTTTTTCGTTGTCTATAGGTCGACCAATTATCATTTCTATAGCTGACCGAACGAAATAGTTTATTGTTGCCCGATTCATTCAGTTTCTCAGCTAAATCCAAACTAGTAAAGAAGTTATTTGTAGTAACGTTTCTGTCAGTCATTTTATGTTTTACTATTCAGTCTAATACTGTATTTTCGTAAACATTTATATGTCGTGGTCCATCTTTTAGTTTTCCAGTACAGAGAAAACCTTTCAGACGGTAGCTAGTTGACAAATCGCAAGCTCAAAAAAATCTGTATACCATATTTACCTGGTTTGGATGGAATGTATTGTGTAAATTTCGCATGTCCCTCTAAAATGAAAATAGTTGTTCATCAATTGTAATGCATTCATGTGGTTTATACATTCTCTCCAAATGGTCATTAACATAGTCCAAACATCGCGTATCGGTGCTGCTTTATCTTTTTTGCCCACGGTTTGCTTTTGTACTTTCATTGTCAAATCTAATAAATCCCAAAGCCATGTTTTATATCTATTACGTAACATTTCTGTTCATATAAGAGGTAAAGCACCAATGATTCACATTGCAACTAGTCTGTCTCTATTATTTCTTTGTACACCAGCTGCAATGAGTATTCCAAGAAATGGGAAAATTTCGTTTTCAGTAAATTATTTTGGGGATTAGGAATAGAGGAGTTGAACGCTTCAATGCTACTCTTTATCATTCGATAATATTCACGTAATAAACTATTCCAAATGTCAGAATTGATTTGAACAAATCTTTGGCTGTATAAAATCTAGTTGCTTGAGTAGGACCACCTTTTTGTCTCAAATGAGAGTTCTGTCTTTTGCAATAAAATTGATGGATTTTCAGTTTAGTGAGCACCGCTTCCTCGTTTACTTCATCAGAATCATAACATAGCTTCAACTTCAATATCAGACATTCCTCGTTTACTTGAACACGATTCATGGAATTTTGAAAATTTCATACAAAAATCTACTATATTGCATAAAAACATAAATATTATTTACCGTTACGTTGTCATCTTCTGGTTGCAATTCCAATATAATAATTCGAGATATAATAAGCTTATAAACAAGCCATTCAAACCCAATAGTTAAGACAAAATATGAAAAAATGTCCTATGTAGGATCTATGGCTTGTAAAAGATATACAAATAATTTTACAGCTATAGAAAACACAAAAGGTACAATTGTACCATCTCAGTCAAACAAAGGTTAAACATGTTTTGGCCAAAGTTCGAATTTTTTTGGTCTAATAAAAATTAAACGTATTAAATTTACTACATGACTGTAATTTAAATTTTTATTAAAATCCATTAACAGTTTCGAAACTATTGATTTAAAAAAACACTGTTACTTTTAAATGGCGTAGCTGACGTAATTTTCAAAATTTTTCAAAATCCTTTTACGATTAAAACTATCTCACCTAAGACAAGAATTTTCCAAAGTTACAAAAAAATTTTTTTAATTAATTTTTTTTTTTGGTGGGGGTGTCCCCCCCCAAAAAGGGGAGAGGGGAGAGAAAAGCTTAAGGATATTTTCAGAAGGGTTGTCCCATGTGTGTCTGAAGTTGCGTGTAAAATAAAATATCGCTCAAACGTTTGGCTTTCTTTAAAAAAGAACAGTCACCCTGAGATAGGATGTTTTTCTTTAAAATACCTCCTTGGCTTTTTAAAACTCAAGATAGGATGGTTGAGGACCAACGGTCTGATACAACTCAAGTTTATACACAATATTGGTATCAAATTTTAAGCTAAAAATTCAGATAAAACAATAATGTTCTTGAAAATATAAAAAAAGATGAGAGATTAGTTTGAATAGGGCTATACGTTAGTATAGTGGTCCGATCCGTATCATATCGGTAGTGTGTATATGGAATGGTATTATATATCTTTTTATACAATTTGAAGTGAATGCATTCGTAAATATGTTTGTGGGCTTGTGGGTTTGTATTGGGGATGTCATCCAAGAAGAGTTTTTACCCAATTGGGTATGAATACAAAAAACTATTTTCATACAAATATTAAAAAAACGGGCGGTAAGTTTATATGGGGGCTATTCCTTTAAATTTCGAATTTGGCTAACTTGTCAAGAAAACTTTATCGAATTTTATTTAAATATCTAAAAATTAAGCAAATGAATCGCAGAGCAGTAAACTGATTTACGGACTGACGGACACGAGGCAAGATTGATTCGTCTCATCGAGCTGATCAAGAATAAATACACTTTAAGGGGTCTATGACGTCTCCTTTAGTGCGTTACAAGCTTTCTGACTAACTGAATATACCCGTTTACACTATGTGTAATGTGTATAAAAATGGCCATGATATAAGTGAGTCTTGAAGCGACAAATAAACAGGAGCGAGAAAAAGGTATTTGCAGACCTGTGATATTTTTGCATATGTTTACTATTAACAAAAACATAGTCATATATTGCTTTGACTTGTCTTGAACTTTGCCTTAGGAAATATTTCACCAAAAATGATATAGTAGTGTGGTTCGTAAAAGAAAGATTCACAGTGGTTTAAAGACGTACAAAAAATTATCTGAATTGCTGAAATACGCACATACTTTGGAATTGATATATCAAAGTCATATCGAGTCGCTTAATTTCCTAGATCGTAGCTATGATTTTGTCAGCCACTTTTTCCTTTTTTGTTTTTCACTGTGGATAATGAAGAAAGCAAAAATAATTCGATATATTTTAAGAATTTGCGCTCTACTATTAAGCCATGAAGAATATGTAGATCGAAACTATAATTTTTGATATTACCGAAATTAGTTTTGTTGCCATTAAAATTAAAGGGTTGAAAAATTAAATATCATTTGAACAACATAAAACATAGCGAGAAGAAATTTAATAAAGAGCCATTTTGTTCCGCTTGTCGTTCAGCTTTGACCACGGTTAAATGTTCCAAAGCTGCAAAACCCAAACCATCGAAAAAATTCGGTGTCTTTTGTTTTCACTTATAACTTACATACAATATACGTATTGTATGTTTTATAATGTTGTAAGGATATTTATAAGTTCAAATGCAATTCACGTTTTTAGGATAGATACGAGTGTATCCCTTGTTTCTTCTTCGTAAGAATATTTTTCGATGAAATTGTTCGCTGGAATTTTTTGCTGACTTGTGCTCATGCTTTGCTGTTTACTCTTTAAAATAAAAGCAAATTCTTTTTATTTCTGACTTTTTGCAATGAAACGTTTCTCTTCTGGCATTTTTGTGTTTTGTGTTTTTTTTGCTTTTGTTTTAAAATTTTTTTTGTGTTGTTTTTTTTTTTTTTTTTGTTTTTATACTCAATCTGCATCCTTTGTATAATGGCAACAACTGGAACGACGGGTTGAAAATAGTGTAAAGGAATTCCTCCGCAATTTCCGGACTGACAAAGCGAGTTATTCACATTCCTAAAAAATGTATTTCAGTTTACCTTAGGTCGCTGTTGCTTGCCAATGTGCGGTTGAAAATTGGAGCCTGTCTAAGCAGGAAGCAATGAGTAGTCGTACGGTAGCCAAGGGAAACAGCAAAAAGATGGCTGCAAACGGATGCGGATGTGCAAATAGAGATAATTATTGCGTTTGCTTTGAACACTAACAGCGGCAAATGGTCGCCAACAGCTAAAATTCAAACACATGCTACGTTGCAGTACAAAATTAAAGTAGCAAATGAAGAGTTCATTAAAAGAGAGAGTATGAAATAAAATATATAAAAAAAAAAAAAAAAAAAAAAAAAAAAATTGCGAAAATAAAAAGCTATGTTGGCTTGAAAATTATCATCACGCTCGATTGAGAAATTGTGGGCCTAGGCGCGGTCACGGTTGTGTGCAATTTGATCTCAGTTAGTATCTGCTATGCTCCTTTTGGCTTTGCCACTCGTTTAGCATTCTCACCCAATGTACAATGCAGTCAAAACAACATGCCACAGCGAATAATTTTCAGTAGCGACTGGAGCAACTGTTTGTCTAGTGGCTATATCCTTGAGGATACAAGACAACAATATAAGCTTCGGCATCTTCTTTGACAGTTGTACACACTTCAAACAATTTCAGTTGGTGACTTGGAGTCTGAGCAGTAAATGCAGCCAGATAATTTGCTCAAAAGGCTTTTACTGGATGCGGTTGAAATTTCACTTACTTCGTGCGGGCTCTATGTTATATTCCTTTCTCTTTCTGTTCGCAGCATCATTTTCTGTTCAACAGAATATTTTCCTACAATGTTTGCAGTCAACTTCATAAAGGCATTTTCATGTTTGACTGCGGTTTAGATGTTACTATTTCAAGAATATTCGTCCACAGAACGTTATCAAGCTTTTTATGTAAGTTGATTCCAAATGCAAAATGCAATCCATTGCGCGCCATTACCAAATTAAAAAGAATAAAATATTATGAAATACATTGGCATAGATCAATAAACCAGTTGTAAGTTGGTAAACACTTGTATGTGAGGTTGTTAATATTTTTTTTTATACAGAGTTTTCCATTTCGGGCTTCCAAAAGTATGCAGCCCTGCTTTACTATACTTTTCAAACACAGATTACATTTATAGTATTGTGCTTAATTTTAAAAATTTGCCATTGACATTGTTGCATTTCAATAGAATCGGATTCTTAGTTTATACGAACGAAAATTACAATTTCGAAATTATGAATTTAATTAGTTTTGCAACTTTGAGTACGTTCTTCTTTTAATACCCTTTACACATAGTTTAAACGGGTATATTCAGTTTGTCTGAAAGTTTGTAACGCATTAAAGGAGGCATAGGAGACCCCATAAAGTATATATATTAATGATCAGCTCGATAAGACGAATCGATTTAGCCATGTCCGTCTGCCCATCTCTCTGTCTGTCCGTCTATTGCGATGCGTTTTTCTCAGAATGTTATTCAGATACTGACATGAAATTTCAAACTTAAGGTTTCTTGGGTCCTAGGCAGTTTGTATGTCAGAATCAAGGTGCCACGCGCATTTTTAATAATTATTTATGAATATATTCACTTTAAATTGAATAAAAATACTTCTTATATCATCCATTATCAAATCCAAGGTACCACGCCCATTTTTACGTATAGCCCCCATTAAAACTTACCGCCCATTTTCGAATTTTTGTATAAAAATAGGTATTATTTATGAGAATATTCACTTCAATTTGGGTAAAAACACTTCTTATGTCATCCAATGTCGAAACTAAGGTGCCACGCCCATTTTTAGGTAAACAAATCTACCGCCCATTTTCGAAATTTTCTATGAAAATTGGTACTATTTATGAATAATCATTTCAAATTGAGTAAAAACCCTTCTTATGTCATCCAATGTCAAATCCAAGGAGCCACGCCCATTTTTAGTCATAGCCCCCATACAAACTTAGCGACCATTTTCGAGTTTTTGTATGAAAACATTTATTTTTTCTGATTGAATACAATTAAAATTTGGTAAAATCAATTCCAATGTCCACCTAAGTGAAAACTATCGACACAGTTAGGAACAGGCTAATTTAAAATAAAGCCTCCATACAAATTTGACCAAATTCATCGTGAAATTTAATCAAAGCACCTGGTAAACATATAAACTATTAAAAGTGTAGTGTAACGGGTATTTCAGCTTCGGTTCCACTGAAGTTAACGTTTTTCCTTGTTTGAAATGTTTTTGTTGTTTCATACATCTTTTAAGAGACTCGAGTGTAGATAATTGATATTTTATCTCTCGTCCTTATACACGCACTAAAAGAAGAACTAGTAGAAATATCAAAATATCGTTTTTGTATTTTCAAAATCGGCATTATTTTATTTTTTTTACCTATCATATACAGTGTGAAACAGTTATATTCAGTTTGTCGGCAAATTTATAACGCATTATAAAGAAACGTCGTGGATCCGATAAAATATATATATTCTTGATCACCGTGATGAAACGATTCGATTAGCCATGTCCGTCTGTATGTCCGAATTGTCTGTTTGTTTGTTGCTGCGTTCAGTTTTAAAGATATCAGTCTAAAATTTTAAACTTAATCTCATCTAAGTCCTGAGTACTTTGCATGTTAAATCAACGTGTCACGCCAACTTTAAGGAACCCCCAACATTTTGTCAATTTCTTTATATTTACAGAGCTAATGGGTATAAATTGTACATATGTTTCTTATAGCAAGCCGAATCTTAAGTTTAAAATTAGTTGAGATCATACCGCGAATTTCGAAATTTTTAATTCTGAGTATATTATGTTTTAATTTAGTACAAATACTAAAGACGAAGACTATCTACGTCATTGATGTGTTAAGGTATAAAAGCTTCGTCCAACCGAAGTTAATGTAATATAACATACTTTATACATAGTTTAATGTGAGTAGCATATTTGGTTTTGAAGTAGCAATTCTGTATGTAGACCTTCAATGTAGTGTTGGCAAAAAAATAACTTTCGGTGATTTTTTCACAGTGATTTAAAAATCGTAATGTCGCACTGTAACTGAATGTAGTGATTTGCGATTTTCTTGTTACTCAGTGAATATGTTTAGATATCGGCAGTTTTGTGTATCACTCTTCGCGAACAGTAAACCTGTTCAGTTCTGATTGTTTTACATGAAATGGAATTTTATCGCTGTTTGCAGTCACTGCGATTTTTAATTTCGCAGTCGTTAATCATAATGCGACTTAAAAATCAACTTTTTGCCAACACCACTGAAATGCGCTGATTCCTCACTTAACTTAAGCTTTAAATTAATATTTTATGTCCATGGCTCTGCACTCTGTGAGAAACTGTTTATCCAGTTTTGAATTTTGCCGTTTAGTTTTTCTATCGATAACTGCGAATATAACATCCCCAAGTGTTTGACGTTCTTTACTTGTTTTGCCCTTGATAGTGCCCACCAACAAGGTGCCAATCTTAGAATTTGAATGATAGAGTGCATGAAAACTTTTGGCGCATTTTACTGTGAAAAGTATTTATATATAATATGTACCAAAAATTTTAGATTTCGTATTTTTGTATCATATCTATGAATTTATTACAAGTAAAAAGTATGTAATTTAAAAAAAAAGTACATATACGGAAATTTTGGGTGTTCACATAGCCACCGAGCTCGAAATGTGCCTAATCGCTGAAGAAAATTTGATGCAAAATTCAGCATTTTGCTGCTGTTGTTCGTTCACCCAATCGACGATGCCCGACGCATTCCATGGTCACCACGCTCTAATTTTTGTACCAGTTGGACTTATATGATGTAGTGCAAGTATAATGCAAATTCGCCACATGAGACAATCCCACGCTGAGCACGCCGTGGAATCGAAACCGTCATCCTCCACACGGCCGCAACAGGAGCAATATTTACCCGAACACATTACGATGATGCACAGGTCTCACAATATCCACTACGGATCCAGTTTGTTGGAATTTACGCACTACATTAGCAATTGTGTGCTGTGTAGGCCCCATGATGAAGAAAATCCGTTCGAATGCTCGAAAACATTTACCGGTTTTCATCATTTTTATAGTATAACTTAACAAAATTAACACGTTGTGCGATGCTATGTCAAACGGTTGTCAGCGCAGGGCTGCATACTTTCGGAAGCCCGAAATGGAAAACCCTGTATATTTGCGTCACCTGTGAATATATATTTTAGTGTCATATTGGTGTGAAATTTGTAAGTTGTGATAAGGTCGCTTTTACCACTTAATTCAGTTTTAGGCAGAATAAAACTTAAAAATGTAGTCGTTTCTAACTCTCGCATTACAAAATCGTAATTATATCTTTTCCATATCAAGTGCTACTTTTTGCTGCTATTAATTATATTTTACTTTTTTCGGTGCAATGTCAGTTTCTAAGCGCATACTTTTTTTTAATGTTTGGCACAATTAAAATAAACCATTAAAAAAGCTTTTGGATGTTAAGAAGCGTGACATTTTTTTTTTCAAATATTGTTAATAAAAATTATTATTTGATCATTTTGTAAGGAATATTTCTGCTTAAGTTAAATTTTTTTTTTGTTTTTCTTATATGGACTGTATATACACATACATATACAGTTTTGATAAGGAAAGAGTCTATGTACAATTTTTATAGATACGTTTATAGGGTTGCTTGTCGCTTCATTGACATTTTATAAATAAATAGAAAAAAAAAAACGTTGAGAAAAAAATAATAAACGTGCATTTTAAATAAAGGAGCGTTTAGACCCACAACAAATTTGAATAAAATTTACTAAAATATCCCAAAAAATTTTATTAAAAATATTTTGCACTAAAAACTTTGTTGCAATTAGTTTGAATATGTTTGTTTATGGTATTTTTGTGAAAATTATTTATAAATCGTAAACCCAATTTAGACACAAAATTTCTTTTTTGTATAGAAAACGTTGTACCCATCTTAATGAGTTGAGATATGCTCCCATTTATCGTTTATACAGTCGGATGCCGAAGTAGTCTCTCTAAGAGTTAAGAGATCTTTGTTGAGAAGGCAGTGGCGGTCTGCTGCGAATTAAGCCTACCAATATCTAACTTTCGTTGTATGATAGATCGGTTGGCGAGTGCTTTACTAAGTCTGTTACGTACCTTGGATAGAACAAGATAGTGGTCCGAGGCGATATTGGGACCTCTGTTTGCTTTTACATTAATCACACTGGATGCATACCTGAAATCGATAAGCATGTGGTCTATTTGTGTGCTGACGCTGGTGTCATATAGGCTAAATTATCCGATGATTGGTAAGTTGCATTAACTGATGGAAAATTACAAAAAAATGGCAAATCTTTTCGTGTCTGCTGAGGGCGAACATTTGCTCGATATCATCTTTCGTAAATGACAAATTTTACAGGTCCAAATAAAATGCCGACTAACTACATACCAACCTTTTTAAACATTCTGTTTTTTTATGTAAAGACAAATAAAGAAATAAGGAAAGTCCCTCTTAAATATCATAAACAACGTTTCAACCAATCAAATGAACTAGTAAGTTTTAAAGCAACAATTTGTATAAAAGGCGATATTTATTTATTAAGCGTAACTAATATTTTCTACGCGAAGAAACGTTTTTTAAGCAAATGATCAAGGTGTTTTAGTAAAATTGAAAACAAATCAGAATTTGAACTAAATTTAGGACCATTAATCCACAACTATCTACAACGCTAAAGTTCATACATTTATAATTTCTATATAAATACAGTAGAAACTTGATTCTTGCTCGCAACGAAAATCGGGCTCGTTGCATGTTTTGAGGTTGTAGCAAGAATCAAATCTTCGAGCCCATAAAACTAAAAATAGTTTTATAAACAAAACATCTGCACTTAGCTGCTTCAAAATTTCAAATTTTTCTTTAAATGTTTATAAGGTAAAGATTTCATGAATATCTGGGCCCCCGACCGATAATGGGACTATGACGAGGTCTTCAAAGCCATGCAAAGGCTTAAAATTAAAAAAGCCGCAGAGTTATTTAAGACTGCCGGCGACGAGTTGATTTGATGAATGCATCAGCTCTTATGCAAAATATAGACTGGAGATTGGATCCCAGTGCTTTGCAAGTAGTCTGCGCAAACTACCGCGGTATAAGTCTCATACCAATTGCTTATAACATCCTAACTGGCGTATTGTGTAATAGGCTGAAACCGTACATATAAACTATAGTTGGACAGTACCCGTCCCTCCTCTAACAAAAAGAAAAAACCACCATTTTTTTTTTTTATACCGCCCTTCACCCCACAAATATTATATTTCTAAAATCTTCTCCCCCCCTCAAATCTCCCCATAACTGACAAAAACTCAAAACGTTATCAAGGTCGGTAAAATCTCTCCGACCCCTTTGAGACCAAGAGAGGCCTTGTCGAGCGATTTCTTCAATCTCCTGATGGAGTATATTCCCAAGTGCCCGCACGTCGATTTGAAGAACACTATTTTCTTACAACAAACTATGTTTCTCGCCTATGCTGATGATATCGACATAATCGTCAAAAATCCACGTACAGTTAGCAGGACTTTCAATGATATTGAAGAGAACTCCCGCTCAATGGGACTAGCGGTAAACTAAAGAAAGCCGATGTAATTGGTATCTATTCGTACATCCACAACACGACCTAAAGATACTGTGAGTATCGATAATACCCGTTTACACTAAGCGTGACAAGTATAAGAACTGCAGGGTTTAATAAATAAATCTTTTATTGATAGAAATTGTTGAAAAAATACAATAGTATCTGAATGGAGTCTAATTAATTGCCGAACGCTAATTTTACGCAACGCACCATGAGCACTCATGAATTTCAAAAATCTTCATATTTCATAATTTGTTTCCTTAAAATTTTATATTTTGTCGTTGAATTAATCGAGTAAAGTAACTGAAAGATTAGGCTGCAAAATAATTTGCACACATTACAGTAGCTTGTGGGTGTGAAATATTTTTAATATTGATATTTATGTGATGTTAGCGACGGGTTACAAAAGTTATTCAAAAGATATTTGCGAATGAAAATACCTCCATAAAATGCCAAATGGAAGATGGTGGTCTATTCTTTCAATTAAAAAAATAAAACTTCAACCACAGAACGAATCTTCTAGACAATGAAAGGAAGTTGTTAATTTTATCACGAAAATTGCAAAGCATTTTTATATTTTAAAGAGTGGTGAATACTTTTTGGCGTGAAATATTTAATGATATAAATTAAAAAAGCAAATTTATTCACAATTAAGTATAACAACAATTTATTGTAAAAAAAATCATATGATTTAATAGAAACATATGATTTGATAAAGGAAAACAATAAAATTGTGATAAAAATTTAGCAAATCAAGTAAAATAAAATTGTAGTATTAAAACAGAAAGTAAAAATAAATAATTGTTATAAAAATTAAGCCAATTCAGCAAGCTAAAAAATTATATGTAATTGAATTTTACGTTGATCCCCCCCTATTTGATTTTTTATCTAATATTTTTAAAACAAATTAGACTACCTAAAGACAAGCAATGCAAGATCGCAAATGGGGCAGATTTGTATGGGGTTACCGCTTAAAGTGGGTCTAGAGAAAAACGCTGAACACTTAACGGCTCCGGAGAGTCTAAGTTTCAAATATGGTGGCCCTATCTCTTATAGTCTCCGAGATAGTCTCTCTCCATACGGCAGACAGCAGGACAGACGGATGGAGAGACATACATAGCAAATTTGACTCCCCTTCTAATGTTGATTAAGAATATATACTTTATAGGGTCTACCATTTATTGGATCTTCTGCCTGTTACATACATTCGCACAAACTTAATATAACCTTTTACCCTTTATAAAAATTTTACAAAATTTGAGTTTATTTCCATGTTATCTTGTGAAATGAGCAACGAGCTTATTAATTGCTGTTAAAATGTTCATATTGTATATGGGAAATTCTCCGTCAACTGCCCCAGCCAAAAAAAAAATTTTTGTGATTTACTTGAAACTTTGGTAAATTGGTGACCTGTATGATAGCAACAAGAAGACGTTATATAAACTTATTTTAAAACAAGGAAAAAACGTTAATTCGGTGCAACCGAAGCTGAAATACCTGTTACACAACACTTTTAATAGTTTATATGTTCACCAGGTGCTTAGATTAAATTTCACGATGAATTTGGTCAAATTTGTATGGAGGCTTTATGTTATATTTGCCCGGATCCTTACCATATCGAAAGTTCACTTAGGTGGACATTGGAATTGATTTTACCAAATTTAATTGAATTTATTCAGAAATAATAAATGTTTTCATATAAAAACTCGAAAATGGGCGGTAAGTTTGTATGGATGCTATGCATAAAAATGGGCGTGGCGCCTTAGATTCGACATTGGATGACATAAAAAGTGTTCTTTACCCTATTTGCATTAAATATATACATAAATAATAGCCGTCGAATTTTCATACAAAAAAACGAAAAAAGTGGTAAGTTTGTATGGGGGCTATATCTGAAAATGGGCGTGGCAACATTCTTTTGATATTGGATGCCATTATGAAGTATTTGTGTCTCCTACATTGTAGTAAAAGCATTCATAAATAATAACTATTTTCATACAAAAAATCGAAAAAAGTGGTAAGTTTGTATGGGGTCTATATCTAAAAATGGGCGTGTCACCTCATTGTTCTGATACACAAACTAACTAGGAGCACAGACAGACGGACAGACAGACAGACAGACAGACGGACAGACAGACGGACATGGCTAAATCGATTCGTCTCATCGAGCTGATCAATAATATATATACTTTGTAGGGTCTCCGATGTCGCCTTCAATGCGTTGCAAGCTTTTGGACAAACTGAATATACCCGTTTACACTATTTGTAACGGGTATAAAAAACTAGGTGAAGCGTGTAGATTCTACAAATAATAATAGTGTGAAGGCTGTTTTCATATTGTTAGAGAAAAAACGGTAAAGTTTATTTTGTCATATTAGACCCTTTAAAGTATATTCATATATTCTTGATCAGCTCGACGAGACGAATCGATCTAGCCATGTCCATCTGTCTGTCCATCTGTCCTGTCTCTCCGACTTGTCCAAATTGCAATGCGTTTTACTCAGAACTTGTTAAAGTATTGACTTGCCATTTTTAACTAAAGCTTTTTTTGGTCCTATTCAGTTTGTATGTCTGAAGAATGTGCAACGCCTATTTTAAGGCATAGCTCCCCCCACATAAACTTACTGCTCATTTTCGAATTTTGGTATGAAAATAGGTATTATTTAACAATATAGTCATTGCAATTTGGGTAAAAACTCTTCTTATGTCATCCAATACAAACCAATTGGCCACGCCCATTTTTAGGTTTAGCCCCCTACAAACCTACCACCACATTTTCAAGTTTTTCTATGAAAACATTTAATATTTCTTTTTAAATTCAATTAAAATTTGGTAAAATCAATTCCAATGTCCACCTAAGTGGACACTATCGATGTGATAAGGATCGAGCTACTATAACATAAAGATGAAATTTAGTCTTAGCCCCTTGTTGAACATATAAACTATTAAAAGTGTTGTGTGACGGGTATTTCAGCTTCGGTTTCACCGTAATTACCGTTTTTCCTTGTGTTTCAAGAAACTCTTTATTATTCTGTCCTTGGGTTGAAATTTGACCCTTGCTTCTAAACTTTTGTTATATCGGACTATTGACGCCAAGCTTGTCCTTCTCCAAATTTTATCTAAGCCACTGATGATCATTTATAAACTAAAACAAGATTTAGCGGGTATTTGAACTTCGGTTATACCGAAGTTAACGTTTTTCTTGTTAATGGGCGCAATTGTTTTTATACTAGAAAAAAAAGAGAATAGTTATTACACAAATTTTCATCAAATGATTGTTTCCATACATCCTTCGAGTATATTTTATTAAAAAATATTTGAATAAAATATTATTGTCGTTCGTATATCCACTTTTGTAGAAATATCACGCAAGGGTACGGGTGTACGGTATACTACGGTGGAGCACATCCACTACTGCATTTCCATTTCTTTTTTGTTTATTATTTTTTTTTTATTATATATTTTTGTACTACATTGGATTTTTTTTTTTTTTTTTTTTTTGTATAATTTTTTTATGCTGTCAAAATCAAAATCATTTATACAAAGCACACAGCCGCATTTTTCAGTTATCACTGCGCACTAATCTGTATGGCTCTTCGGTTTGGTATCTGCAAGATGTAGATAAACTGAGTTATTGTGTTTAAAAATATCTTTCAACATATACATAGGTTTATAGACAAATGCTTCCTTTGCCAAATCGATTAGCTCCATTTTCTAAATTTTATTAAATTTTAATTTCAAAATCCAATATTTGTACAATCGTGAATCAAAGAGACAAGTTTATGCATTGCGCAAATTTTTGTTGTTGTTGCTGTTTTCGAATCAAATGTTTGTTTGACGTCACAATAGAGAAACATTTTTAATTGTGAAATTGTTGTTAAAAGATTTTCAATTAGGTCTCATGAAAAATACACACAAAAATTGAAAATACTTTTAAAATGACCTAGTAGTATTGTTGGACTGGTTTAGAACATCATTGAAACTTACATGAAAATTTTCGACCACCCCCAAAATCAAAAGTATTACTCATTTAATTATTTTTTGAAGTCGTTAGATAGTATATGTTAATTGTGCCTTTTTCTTGTTTAATAAACATTTATAAAATAACCAAATTATTCAAAGTTTTTCTTGGGAGACATTTTTCTACCCGCCACGCATAATGTGAAAGTTTGTAACGCATTGAAGGAGACGTCGTAGACCCTATAAAGTGTATATACTAGTATATTGTTGATGAACTTAATGAGAAGATTGCCCGTCTCTCTGTTTATTTCAACGTGACTTACTGGAGATATTTAGCTGAAAGTTCTAAAAGAAAGTTCCACCTCCATACAAAATGACCGCCCATTTTCGATTTTTTGTATGAAAATAAGTATTATTTATGCATGTATGCATTCCACATTGGTTAAAATCGCATATAACGTTATCCAATGTCATTTTTATTTATATCCCCATAAAAAACTTACCGTCCATTTTCGAATTTTTGTATGACAATGGTTATTAATTAGGTATGTATTGTCAAAACACTTCTAACACGTCGTTCCTCCAATATCAAAACAAAGGTGCCACGTCTTCTTTTGGGTGTAGCCCCCACTCAAACTAACCGATTATTTTTAAATTAATATTAAAAATATTAAAAGACATGAGACGGTTATTTAAGCTTCGGTTCCACCGAAGTTAACATTTTTCTTAGTTTGGTTTCATACTGTTTGCTCTATTCAAACAAGTTGCAAAGGGTCCGCAAATGCATCGAACCGACACTATTGTACAATTAAACATTAAAAGTTCATACTTCAACAACAAACATTGATTAACACTTGTACTATTCCTGTTAACCATATATTGATACAATCAGATACAGGTAAATTTAGTTTTTCGAGGAGTAGTAGTTTTTTGGACACACCTTCTTTGATTTGGGTTCACTTAATCTGGGAAATATTGACTTTAAGTGTAAAAATGCTTAACTGTTTTTTCTGAGCCGTTTAACAAATTGCTTCATGTAGCCCAACTTTAAATGCAATAGTGGAATTGTTATACATCTCGGTTTTTTTCCAATGAAATATTTGACTTTCTTGATGACTAGTTTCTTTACTTGTATTGAACTTTCGCATGACTGTGCCATTCACATAGATAAAATGGGTAATTAGTATAGCATTCTTTCATTCCGAGTAAGATTCTCAATACTTTCAGATCACAGGCAATCTGATTTTGATTTTTTTGTATTTCATTCATTTTAGAGTTGTGTTCATCGTTTGATTAGTTTCTTAAATATCAGTGGCCTATGCTACTTTAACTGGTGTTAATATTTATTGGGTATAAAAACAGCTTTGAGACCAAACACGAAATGCAGTTTGATAAATTTTGGATTAATTTATTTTTCGTATGTTATATAAATTTCTTTTGGATAGAACCCATAATATAGAAAAAACGAGCTCGTTCAAATATGTGTAATGCTATACTTTGTTCATCACTTTTATAAACTTTTTCAAACGATATGAGGCAGTAAGATAAAATCTTATTAAAAAGAAGAAAAATTTTAACACAATGAACTAGGTTGGCTGTTTATAGCAATAATTTTTGCTACGCACAACTTGAGGAACTCTCAAATCACGCACATGTATAACTCTTAAACAATATTAGAAGACCAGTCACAGTGTTAAACTTTAAGTAAAATAAAAAATTATTAGTAGTACCTACTTGCATTACATGTATATATATATATGTATATATATATATATATATATATATATACATTACAAATTATAAATTACGCTCTGCCGATTGTTGGCATTGGCAACATGAAAGGTTTCGCACCAGCGGTTGTAATCTAGTAGCACTAGATACCAGTTTGGGATGCCGATCTTGCGGATGCCCTCCAAGATCTGGTCCTCCCAACGCAGCGGTGGACGTCATCTTTGTATTGGATGTTCCTGACTATATCGATGTCAGTATATAGCTCGTCGTTCGTGCGTATACGGATGTCATTTTCCACTCCAAGTGGACCAAAGATTCTCCGAAGTATCTTCCTCTCAAAATCTCTCAACGCCGACTTATTCGATTCTGTCATGACACATGCTTCTGAGCCATACATAAGAACAGGCATTATCAGCGTCTTGTAGAGTCTATTTTTTTGGTTCTTTGGACAGAACTCTACTTCGCATTTGCTTACCGAGACCAAATTAGCTACGGCCATCCATTGTAAAAAATATTACCCTTCAGGTCAACGTCAATCAGAAGATTAAAAAAAGTGGCACGACAACGCATCGCCCAGTCTGAAGCTTCTCTTTGTATTAAAGGGGTCGGAGATGAGTTTACCGACCCTGACAAAGCTTTGAGTGTTTGTCAGCGTCATCATATAGAGACGATCAATTTTTGCAGGGATACGAAGTTCAGGCGTTTCGAGAGCGGCTTTAAAGTCGATTTGCCAGGATTTGGCGTATCTGGTTAATGGTCGACATCATCGGCCTGAAACCAATGTTCGGTTTCAGTCTATTACACAATATGCCAGACAGTATTTAATAAGCGATTGGAAGGAGACTTATTATGCGATAGTCTGCGCAGAGTGCAGGGTCTCGTATGTTAAAAACTGACCACACGTCACTTAGGTTTCAGTCATTAGGCATATGCTCGCCAGTGCATATTTTGCACAAGTGTTGATGCATACATCCTATCAAATCTTCATCTGCGCCTGCCGCTTGGTTATTTTTAAGCCTTTGTATAACTTCGCAGTCTGGTGTCTCCCCAGGAATCTCATCATCGGTCGAGGGAACTACATATTCATCATCTCCACTGGCGGTATTGAATCGGCTCCTCCGTAGCCTTAGCGATTCCTGGCCATCTGTGACTATGTTTTCATGTTCATCCTAGCAGAATGAGGCTGCTTGCTTATAACCTTCGGTCAACAACATCCCGTGTTGCTCCCGCCTGCAGAGTTCGTTGTCTTACTGTATTCTTCTTTGCAGTAGCAATACGACATTCCTCATTGTACCATGTAGCTAAAGAGTTTGAGATAGGCTTTACGGATCGTTTATACAGCCGGAGGACTCTCTCTTGGAGTAGATGGGAGACCCTTGTTGAGATGGCAGCGGCGGTCATCTTGGACTTTAACCTAGCAACATCTATCTTTCGTTCTATGGTAGCTCGCTGGCGTTCGCTGTGCTCAGTTTAGTATGTACCTTGGCTAGATACGAATCGATGTTAAGACCTCTCTACACTCGTACATTAAGCACGCTAGTAGAGTGCCTCGCATCAATTACCACATGATAAATTTATGTGCGGATACTTAGGTCGCCACTGCGCCATGTTGCCTTGAAAATCTCGAGATGTGGGAATCTGGTACTATTTATGATCATGCTTCTGCCCGCATCAAAGTAGATTAGCCTTTCCCCATTGCTGTTGGTGGTGTCATGTAGGCTATTTTTGCCGATGGTTGGGCGAAAGATTTATTCTCTCCCAATTTGTGCGTTGAATATTGATGACATGCGTGGGGCAGCAATCGTAGAGGCTTTTTAATCGCTTATAGAACTCATCTTTCTCCATCTCATCTTTAACATATCCAGGGCGTATTGAGGCGATACATTCATCTACAGCTGTAAGCCTGGAGACGAGACCGCGTAGTAAGTTACTAGCCCCGAAGCAACATTTAAATATGTGTTGCCTCTTACGGCCACTGTAGTAAATGTCACATGATGCTAAATTTATGTAACCGTGACCAGTCCATCGCATTTCCTGGATAGCAGTAATGTCTTTTCTGAAGTTGTCGAGAGTGGTAAAGAGTGTTGAGTCTTTTGACGTTCCAGGTGCGCATCCGTATATCGTGATCCTTATATCGTTTTCGGGGCCTTCAAGTTTTTTTTTTGCTCAAATGGTAGTTGGGGTCTCCTTGTCCCTGCCGCGTAATTATCAGCCGGTGGGTTTACACCTCTGTATCTGTCACCTGGAGTACTTCTGTTTAGTCTAGCCATCATTTCATTTGGTACACCTTTGTCCTATGTGTTTCACGTGGTAATTTTGTTTAACCTCGTTGGTGACCACCCTCGGACCAACCTCTCCCTCGAGGAGTCGCTCTTTAGACGGCTTTTATGTAAAGCTGAGCCTGCGTGTGGTAGTATTTTTAAACGCCCGCACACCATACGGGCCTACTTGCATTAGTATCTGAATGAAGTATACAATGACCATTGCATTACTCGTGTATATAAATTATTGTATTATTTTGCAAAAAAAATCATCCGATATATTGCGCTGTGAGGATGTTTACTACCGATAGTCGCCATGAAAAAACTATCGATATCATCGATAGTCTGGCAGCCTAACATAACAACTAAAGAACAATGGGAAAACGGACCGAAACTGATTTGTACAATAAGAGTCCGTTCCTATTCCTATGATTCCGAAAACGATTAGAAACGAAAATGATTGGGGAAACGATTGAAAAAGAACCTATTTTATCATTAATTACGGTCTTATAATAATCCAAATAAAAATAATCCAAATAATTGGCCATATTCTTAACAAAAAAAATAACAGTAGCGAAATAAACCAGACCTCTTGCCAACCTTAGTCTGAAAAAAATCAGTAAATGTTTAGAATTTGGAATTGATATAAACAAATTTTCAATATTTATTTGATAGTTGATATCAAACATTTATTGCAAAAACATTCACATTGAAATAAAATAGTATCCAATTCAAGAACAGAGCAATATGGTATGACAGTATCCAACTGTCTTTATATTTTCATCGTAACAAGCCACAGTAACTAAAAAACGACGGGGGTGTCAAATCTCTCATGTTTTTGCCCAAGATTTGGTAGAGTTTTAGTAAAACACATCTTCAAAAAATAGATTTTTATTATATAAGAAATGTAATTATTTTTCTGAATAAACTTCAGCATTATAATTCAAAATTAAATTGGTTTAATTAGCATTTTACAAAATCTTTAAAATAATTACTTGCAAAAAAAAAAATCGTTGGGTTAACCAACCGAACAATAAGAATGCCAACTTGCGCAAAATGGACTTTAACATTTTCGAGAACTATTTTTTATTAAAGAAGTATTTGCATTTTGAGTTATAAAAGTAAAAAAAAAACTACTATTAATGTTTGCATTTAATAAAAGTATTTGCGTAAAATATTAATGGTATGAGGTTTGCCTACAAAATGAAAACGTGCTAGTAGTGGGAAACTGATATTAAATTCTTTAAATTAATTTTTTATTAAATAAATTAAATAGCGAGGCTAGTGCAAATTCTATTGGACAAATTGAAATCGCTATAACTTTGAAACTATTTATAATTCAGTTACAAAAAGCCAATTTCGAAATATTTCGAATACGATTTTACGCGGTCAGTATTCGATAGTTTTATATATACTTTGTTTCCTTTTTGGTAAATTTACTATTGTTATCTTTGCAGCTTCTGGACAATGTTTTTTTTTCCTTTGGATTTTCGACGGACGTATTAATACCATCAACACTTTTGTTGTTACAAAGATGATAAGTGAATTGCATAGCTAATTACAACTGAAACGATCGCACTGTCTAATGCAAATGACAAATAAATTACTGGAGTACTAAGCACACCAAATTGAGATTGATTTATTTCTTCTTAAACTATTTCGCTGCATCTGAGCGACAACGAATCAGGCTTAGAAGTAGGCGGACACACCCAAAGCTTTCAATAAATATATAACTATGGGCCGAATTAACCGCTGTCTAAGCGCTTTTATATGCGCAATTTTTTTTGCAGTTCCTTAGCGAATTCGGAACGAAGGGAAAATTGGGAGCTGGCAAGTGGATCGCTTATGCACAAGGTAAGCTCATATGAAAGCATACTACCAAACAAAAGAAAATTTCTACTGTTATTATACTATGTATCTATCTATATATATAAAATAAGTCCCAAGTTCTGTTGGTGATCGATGGACGCGAAAACTACTGGACGGATTTTCACGAAATTTTGCATGTGTGTTCGTATTCACACAAGGATGGTTTAGGGCAAAAAAAAAAAAAATTGTAAAATGTAATTTACAACAACAAACCGAAAAAGAAAAACTTTTTAGTGAATAGACGTAGAGACTTGAAACAGGGCTCATTTGAAAGATGGTTAAAAAACATTTTTAGCGTTCAAGGTGTTCAAGGGATTTCCGGAATTTGGACCTGGGACCCATATGTGGACCCAATATGGATTTTTTGACCAATTCCTTTTATTTTTATTACCAGGGGCCTAATGAGAGCCTTGAAAAAAAGATCATACATTTGGATTGAATAAACGTAGAGACTTGAAACTGGGCATATTTGAATGATGGTTAGTCGTGTTTATGGGATTTCCAAAATTTGAACCCACATTTTTTGAACAATTTATATTTAGCCACCAAAGAGAAGCAAAAAAAAAAAAAAAAACGCGAGCAAAGCCACGGGTACCTGCTAGTTTAAAATAAATGTAAGAAATAATGCAGTATCCAAGTTATATGAAGCATAAAGCTTAGAGATTTAACCAATTTTTTTTTTTTTTTATACCCTGTACCCAAAGGGTAAAGGGTATATTAAGTTTGTGCGAATGTATGTAACAGACAGAAGGAGGCAAGATAGACCCTATAAAGTATATATATTCTTGATCAGCATTGGAAGGGGAGTCGAACTAGCTTTGTCTGTCTGTCCGTCCGTCCGTCCGTCCGTCTGTCCGTCTGTCCGTCTGTCCGTCTGTCCGTCTGTCATGCTGTCTGCCGTATGAAAACGATTATTTCGGAGACTATAAGAGGTAGAGCTTTCAAAATTGAAACTTAGACTCTCCTAGGCCGTCAAGTGTGCACTTACAAACGGTTTTTCTCTAGACCCATTTTAAGGGGTACCCCCCATACAAATGTACCCCAAAATTTTAGGTTTTTGCATAAAAAACGTCATTGTTTTTTATTCTAGGAAGTTCAAATTAAGTAAAAATTATGTCTATGATAGTCCCAATAAAATATCCCAATATGGTTGGGACCAACAAAATTTTAGGTATAGCCCCCATACAAATTTACCCCAAAATATTGGGTTTTTACAAAAAAACGTCATTGCTTTTTATTCTAGAAAATTTGAATTTAGTATAAATTATGTCTATGATAGTCCCAATGAAATAGACCAATATGGGTAGGCCCAACAAAATTTTAGGTATAAACCCAATCAAAGATATACCCGATTTTTTAAGTTTTTCTATGAAAATCCAATTCAATGATGTATGGTAGTCAAATAGAACCTAACTTAAGGTACATATAGATTGGGTACAGGGTATCTTGTAGTCGAGCATACTCGACTTCAGCGTTCTTTCTTGTTTTTTATTAAAACAATTTTATCTACGAGCTATCTTTAGATAATAAATAGATTTACAATGACACTTAATTAAATTACATTTATTGTGCTCTTATAGGCACAACAATAATGCTAATCGCTTAGTTTATAATATGTTTAACATTGCTATGTTACTGTAATTAAAATATTAATTTAGACATATGTATAAATAACTAAAATGAAAAGAAAAAAACCTTACAAGTAGTTGAAAGACTAAGGTTTTTAAAATTAAAAATTTTGGGATATGTTTTTAGATGCTTATAAACCAATTTTCAAGTCTCACATAGTGTGAACTTTTCGGCCATTTTTGAACTTTTGTATAAAAATGTTCATTCACTTCAAATTGGGTAAAAGCATATCGTCATATCGGAATGATAAGGAACGAGCTATAACATATATGTATGTAGTCCTATGCAAAAATTACTTCCCAATTTCTCATATTTGAAATTAATTTCGAGAATGAGGGTGCCACGCCCATTTTCTGTATAAAAATAATAATTATTTATTTATTTTGTATAAAAATAGTAATTATTTATGAATGTATTCACTCCCAAATGGGTAAAAACATTTCTTATGTCAATCAGTGTCAAAACCAAGATGCCACGCCCATTTTTAGGTGTAGCCCCATACAAACTTACCGCCCATTTTGGAATCGAATCGAATGAGTTTAAAGAGAAATGTTGGGGGTTTAACGTATAAATTTACGAGGATTATGGGTGAAATAGAACTGACTCTATTGGAATTTCTGACAAAGCATCTTTCAACACTGAACCCACCCATCGCATCTCGAAATTTTACCTAAGCCACTGATGATAACACTAAACTATTCAAAGAATCGTGTGACGGGTATTTAAGCTTAAAGGTTAACGTTTTTCTCGTTTTAATACAACTTTAAATCGGAAAATGAAAAAAAACAACAACAACAAAAAAACAAGAAAAACCGTTAACTTTGTTTGGAACGAAGCTTATATAACATATGTACCTGTAATACCTGATTACACAGTAAACATGATTATACAATACAATAAAAAAATCAAGTTTGCGACACTTCAAGCCTTGCCACTCTATTAAAAATGTAAAATATTGCAACATTGAACCATTTTGGGATTTCTTGTGCCTGTCTTTTAAAATTATTATTCATTAAAATACCTATTCAATAATTTTTTGATGCAGACAAATTTGAAGTTGAACAGACTTTATTTATCAATACGATCTATTTTTACCAATATTAATTTTAGGGTGTTTTTAGCTTTCACTGACGAAATTCTCAGCGGAATTGAAAACACTTGCTTCGAAGTTGGGTATCATGGTGTAAAAGGGTTTTAGCCAAAACTCTAGTGGAAGTGTCTTCGGTGTCTCCCCTGATAAATTGTATAAATGTAAATCAAAAGTTATGCTTGTCTTGTGCCGACCAGTGGATAGTAGGTGCTATATTAGAATTGAAATCATGAGATGAACCTTTTCTGATAAAATGGGGCTAAGAAAATCAAAAGCTACCAGTTTCAAGTCTTTCGAGGTACGAAAAAGGGGAAAACTTCAGAAACTCTTTAATCTGGCTTAGTTTCATGCTTAGCACAATAAAATTTCTGAAATTAGTTAAAATTGAACTACTATTAAATTGAACTACTATCAGCCCGCGCACATAGGAGTTCTTAAACGATCTCGTCGGACAAATTTGCTTTTAAACTTTTACCGATTCTGCACAATATTATTCAATGGAATAGAGTTATTCTTTTGTAAATGACAGACATATTTAAAAAGTAAAGATAAATTTAGGGCTGTGTGATTGTTGTTAAATCGATTGCTGCTGATTAATCATGATTATCACAAAATATTTTTTTGATATAATTTTTTTTTTGATTTTATGTATTATATTTCATAATATTAGAATAACCTAAAAAAGATGAAAAGTGAAGACCTTTTTGTACCCGTTACAAATAGTGTAAACGGGTATATTCAGTTTGTCCAAAAGTTTGTAACGCATTGAAGGAGGCATCGGAGACCCCACAAAGTATATATATTCTTGATCAGCTCGATGAGACGAATCGATCTAGCCATGTCCATCTGTCTGTCTGTCCATCTGTCCGTCTGTTGGTTGCTATTCGATGAAGATATAAATATATTAGGCTGAAATTTTAAACTTAAGCTTTTCTCGGCAACGACTAGGTTGAGTTCGAAAATGAGAGTGCCACGACCATTTTTAGGTATAGCCCCCATACAAACTTATCGATTTTTTCTCGATTTTTTTGTTTAAAAATAGTAATTATTTATGAATGTACTCGCTCCCAATTGGGTAAAAACATTTCTTTTGTCATCCAGGGTCGAAACCAAGACGCCACGCCCAAGTAACGGGTATTTCAGCTTCGGTTCCACCGAAGTTAACGTTTTTCCTTGTTTTTATCTTAAACCGTTTTTGGGGAAGGAAAAACGTTAACTTCGGTAGAACTTAAGCTCAAAAACCCGCCACACAAAACTTTAATTAGTTCAAGTATGATCATCAGCGACGTAGATTATACTCCGCAAAGGGTTTGGGTGGAGAAAACTCAAGTTGGGACTCAAATTAAAAGCATATGTATTAGGTTTAAATGAAGATATATCAATTTTTCTTGGAAAAAATAAAAAAAAGTGGAAGGGTCTGTATGATATAGCGACCCGATCCTTGACATAGCGGTAGAACGTTCAATGGATGACAGTATGACTGATTTTACCCTGATTGGAGTGAAAATCTTCATAAATAAGAACTATTTTCTTGACCGTTGACCTTAATTTCTACAAGACGCTCACATGCTATCGTAAGTAGGTATTAAGACAAGTTTAAGGACACTAAAATAAAGGTTTCCAGCCGGTTTCCAGCCGGTTATCTTATATTCCGAGGTGAAACCCCTAATTTGACTGGACTAATAAGAAAAACTGAAATTCCACAATACACAGCAGATGCGAAATGGAAAAAATCTGAAAGAGTGGCCAAAACGCCCGGTTTTTATACCCTGTACCCAAAGGGTAAAAGGGTATATTAAGTTTGTGCGAATGTATGTAACAGGCGGAAGGAGCCAAGATAGACCATATAAAGTATATATATTCTTGATCAGCATTGGAAGGGGAGTCGAACTAGCTATGTCTGTCTGTCCGTCCGTCCGTCCGTCCGTCCGTCTGTCTGTCCTGCTGTCTGCCGTATGAGAGAGACTATCTCGGAGACTATAAGAGATAGGGCCACCATATTTGAAACTTAGACTCTCCAGAACCGTCAAGTGTTCACTTGCAAACGGTTTTTCTCTAGACCCATTTTAAGGGGTACCCCCATACAAATGTACCCCAAAATTTTAGGTTTTTGCATAAAAACGTCATTGTTTTTTAATGTAGGAAGTTCAAACTTAGTATAAACTATGTCTATGATAGTCCCAATAAAATATCCCAATATGGGTAGGACCAATAAAATTTTAGGTATAGCCCCATACAAATATACCCCAAAATTATAAGTTTTTGCATAAAAACGTCATTGTTTTTTATTCTAGGAAGTTCAAACTTAGTATTAATTATGTCTATGATAGTCCCAATAAAATATCCCAATAGGGGTAGGACCAACAAAATTTTAGGTATACCCACATAAATTTACCCAATTTTTCAATTTTTTTTTGTAAAATTCAATACAATAAGGTATATACAAAGATAGGACTTGATTTAAGGTACAAAAGATTGGGTACAGGGTATCTTGCAGTCGAGCATACTCGACTTCAGCGTTCTTTCTTGTTTTAATTAATCCTATCCTATGACAATTTTTTTAGGGATAGTAAATTAATAACTTCCAGTTGTTTTGAATTAATTTCAAGTATTTGTCCCAAATCTGGTAGCATTCGAACTTTTTCATTTTTATTTTTTTTTTTTTTTCAAGGTTAATACATAAAAAAAAAACTTTGATTTAAAAAAGGCTCGATAGCTTTTAAAAAAAAAAAAATATTTTATTTTTAAGCTTTAATTAAAAAAATAAAAAAATCGGTTAAGAACTGTGCACTCAAAATCAATTTGTTTACGGCTATTTTTTTGATACTGTTATAAGAACCTAATATTAAATTATTTTTTAAAGGACACAACGATGCAGATGAGCCGGGTCCAGAGTTCCTGGAGCAGCTGACAAACATCACTGTAACGCAAGGTCGTGATGTCTCTTTTTACATGCGTTGTAGACAACTTGGGACAATATCGCGTAAGTAATTGTGAACATAATTATCCTAATGTTGTCCTCTTGCTGAGAGAATCCGAATTCGGGGCCCTGACTGAGTACATGAAAGACGGTTCCAGCAACGAGTTTCACTGCACCTAATTTAACTTGATGCAATTCATGAAAATTATATGTACCAAACATTAAGTCCTCTGACCAGACAAAGCCCATTGTTTAAAAATTGTTCAACGGGTTGAGCCAACCCCCAAAGCAATCTGGTTGGCTTGCCAGCTGCTTTCGTGCGCACTAATGCAATAATAAGCCACAAAATCTCAGTCATGCCATTCATGTATTCTCAACTAAAACAGACAGGACGAGGGACAGATAAATGGACAGGCAGTTGGCTAGTGCTGTATAAAACTTACTCTCGTAAAATACTTGCACACATTGAAACATTTACTAAGCTCGTTTGTGCGTCTTGTGTTTGTATCTACAATACATACATACATATATACATACATACATACATATGTACGCTTGTATCTCTATCTCAGTGTACACTTGTAATTTCAGGTGGCATGGATTAAATCCGATTCAAAAGCAATACTCGGCATACATACACATATGGTCTCACTAAACCCGAGATTATCAGTGACACACAATGGCCACAACACCTGGAAACTTCACATATCCCACGTCCAACTCAACGACTCAGGCAGTTACATGTGCCAAGTGAACACGGATCCCATGAAAAGTCTGGTGAGTACATAAATACTCCATGCCTTACCTTTAGCTTGTCGTCGACAACAAAGCCGAAAGTACGACATTATTTGGAATGTCCAGGGAAGCTTTGCGCTTGAAGTGTGTCCAGCTTCGACACAATTCGGCTTATTTATTTACCTTATTCAAAATCATAAACAATCTTAGTGGCATGAGTGGTCATGAAAAGCAGTTTGTTGAGGTTTTGGTCATTGCCGCTCTACAGGTAGTGTCAATTTTTATGTAAAAGATAGCATCAACATTAATGAAACCAATAAAACCAATTACATGAAAAGTTGTTTATAAAATATTAAAATGTTAAAACTAAAATCACAAACAAAATGGACACCGTCATAGTTAACAATATAACAAGGATTTTTAAAGGATGAACATAAAATATTACGATAACTCCAATTAAATCAACAGAAAATCATTCCTTTTTTTAATTTGAAACTTATGATCATCCTTTACAATCTACAATATAATAATTACAATTTGACTGAAAGTTTGTAACGAATCATTTAATGTCATGTTTACAATTTAGGGTTATGGGAAAAACCTGTCTGACTTCACTGAGATGCCATTTGAAAATAAGTCACATAATGATTTGTAGACAGAATTTAGCTTTGTTTGGATTGCAGCGAATGTAAGTTTTCTTTGTTTCTTGTGTTTTTGTTATATTCTTCGTAAATTGCTCGTTAAGGTGGTCCAAAAAAATTTGTATGCGCTCTCCCCTTAGTATTGTGGAAACTTTAGGGGCTTTATGGGTCTTCTTATTTTCCTAAAAAACAATCCTAGAAATTACTCGTCCCATAAATAGTAACTTAGAAAAATGGGGAATGAGTGTGAAGTAAACATAAGAAAAATTAAATCACTATATTTTTTTTTAATTTATGAATATATACGGTTGTCAAATATCTCCCTTCCGCCTTTTTGTCTTTTGAATTTCGCGGCTATGTACAAAGCGCTACAGAGCAGGGCAATACTACACATCATTCGAAAGGTCTTGACATAAACGACGCTATGCATGATTAGTTTGGATGCTGCGTTCAAAAGTTATAGATGTGTAAACAAAGAGTTCACTAAAGCCGAAATTCGCGCTATTTCGAAGTTTTCCTTCGTTAAAGGCAAATCCGCTAGAGAAACGTTCCGTGAGATTAATGGTATCTTTGGGGTATGGTACTCTATCATTTCGAACAGCGAAGGATTGGTTTCGACGATACAGAGCCGGTGTAAACGACACCATGGATAAGCCAGCCGCGGAAGACCTGTGATGACGAATACCGATCAAATCATGGAAAGCATCGAGTTAGATCGGTATGTGACATCTCGTGATATCGCCCAGGAGATGGAAGGGTTTTGCTGTGTGTTTGGTGGTATTAGAAGGGAGCTGGGAAGAGCTGCTCCCATATGGCCGGTCGCTTAATTCTACCATCTACAGCGATTAACTGGACCGCTTGAAGCAGGCGATCGAAGAGAAGCTTCCAGAATAGGCCAACAGGAAGGGTGTAGTGTTCCACCGGGACAACGCCAAGCCACACACATCTCGGATGGGAGGTTTTTCCGCATCCACCATATAGCCCGGACATAGCGCCAAGTGATTACCACCTGTCCCATGGCGAAAGCTCTTGATAAAGTTAGCCTCAAAGTAACTAAATAATTATAATATTAAAGCTGCCTATGCTATTTGATTGAATTTGTTGTCATTTGAAAATTTAAAATTGTAAGTTCCGCCCGAGCTATTTTCATCATTTTACGATATTAACAAAACATCTTTTACATGTACTGATGGCGCCGTGATTATAAGAAAACTGGAAAGAACGCTGAAGTGAATTATGCTCGACTGCAAGATGCCTTGTACACAATCTATATAATGTTAAGTCCTATCTGAGTACCATGCCTTATTGCGTTAGATTTTCATTCAGAACTATAAAAAATTAGGTAAATTTGTTTGGAGGCTGTACCTAAAATTTTTTTTGATACTAACCATATTGAGATATTTTGTTGGGACTATCATAGGCATAATTTATACTAAATTTAGACTTCCTAAAGGGTGTCCCAGAATTAACGCAGGATTTTCAGAAAAGTGCTGGCAACTCTGAAAATGAACAATTTGACAGCTGAAAAGTTTAGGTCAAGTAGAAATGAAGCTTACAATATAGAACAAATCTTGCGTTAATTCTGGGACTTGCGTTTATTCTGGGACGCACTTTAAAATACGAAACAAAAACCTTTTTATGCGAAAAACTCAAAAGACATAGCTAGCTCGACTCTCCTTTCGATATTGATCAAAAATATCGTCCATCTGTCTGTTACATACAATCCCACAAACATAACCTATCCTTTCACCCTTCGGGTACAGGGTATAAAAAGACGAGTTTGACAATTTAAAAAAAAATGGAATCAATGTTCCTTTTTTTCATTGAATAATTCATCAAATTTGAATCAAAAACAAGGAAAACGTTAACTTCGGTG
This sequence comes from Leucophenga varia, assembly GCA_018903435.1. Classification (NCBI taxonomy): domain Eukaryota; kingdom Metazoa; phylum Arthropoda; class Insecta; order Diptera; family Drosophilidae; genus Leucophenga; species Leucophenga varia. The sequence goes on along the minus strand of JAEIFJ010001894.1, from coordinate 93,728 downwards.
GAACCGAAGCAGAAATACCCCTACATGGGTGTGGCGTCTTTTGTTTAGACCTTGGATGAAAAATAAATGTTTTTACCCAATTGGGAGCGAGTACATTCATAAATAATTACTATTTTGAAACAAAAAATCTAAAAAAATCGATAAGTTTGTATGGGGGCTATACCTAAAAATGGGCGTGGCACCTTCATTTCGAACTCAACCTAGTCGTTGCCGAGAAAAGCTTAAGTTTAAAATTTCAGCCCAATATCTTTATATCTTCATCGAATAAATCGCATAGCAACAAACAGACGGACAGACGGACAGACAGACAGACGGACATGGCTAGATCGATTCGTCTCATCGAGCTGATCAAGAATATATATACTTTGTGGGGTCTCCGATGCCTCCTTCAATGCGTTACAAACTTTCTGACAAACTGAATATACCCGTTTACACTATGTGTAACGGGTATAAAAACTCGGAGCAGAATTAATGACAATCACTTAGATAATCACCCCACTTTACTTGATAATAAAATTGAATTTGAAAACACATAAAATACCAAAAAACGTTTTTTTTTTCAAATTTTGTTTATTTTATTTTAAAACTCCACTAGGCTGTGGCTCAACCACGATGCTTAAATCCGCAAATATTTTTATATAAGACGCGACCGGCGGTAGCGGAGACGAAAAACGAACCCAAACATTTACAGCTGGAAATGCCATTGCGGTAGCCACGAATTGAGGATTGTTTGCGGTGGTGATGAGAAGCAAACGACTTTATGCAGAGGAGGGGATGCGAACTGTTTTATATGCTTTCCTCCAATTCTATATTATAATATATCTATTGTTTAGTGTAATGAAAATTATATGTATTATAATTGACAGTATATAACTATATAAACCATTACTAGCCGATCTGTGTAAATTTATGCTCCGATACAAGCATTAAAAATGACCTTCGTCAAATATGGTTGTTATAGTAGCTAAGAAAGAATAAGAAACACCTTCATTGAATCCATTGGTTCGAGCACCTATCTAGTAAACTACCAAGAACACAACACACAGAATACAATGTTGTTCGATTCATATGAGCCGATTTTCTAAATGGGTTATATGCTACAGTGATCCGACCTCAACCTTGGGCCTTTTTCTTAACATGGGTTAATATAAGAAGTGTTTTTTTAGCGTATTTGGAACAAATCGCTTCATAAATAAATTGTCTTTCTTAAATGTAAAAACTCAAAATTTGGCGGTAGATTTGAATGGGAGCTATTTTCTATAGTGAACCCACCTCAACTATGGGCCCTTCTATAATCATAGGCTGCTATTATGAGTGTTTTTTATGTAATTTATACAAATCGATTCATAAAATAAATAGTTTTTAATTTTGTATAAAAATTAAAGAACACTGAAGTCGAGTATGGTGGAATCTTTATGTACCTTAAGTTAAGTCTAATCTTTGTAATGTACCTTATTGTATTGGATTTTCAAACGAAAACTTGAAAAATAGGGTAATACAAATATGGGGGCTAAACCCTATTATAATATTTCATTGGAAATATCATAAGCATAATTTATACTAACTTAAGACTTTCTAGGATAAGAAACAATTACGTTTTTAAGCAAAAACCAAAAATTTTGGGGTAGATTTGTATGGGGGTACGTCTTAAAAATCGTTTTTAAGTGCAAACTTGACAGAATAGGAGAGTCTAAGTTTCAAGCTCTACCTCCTAAAGTCTCCGAGATAATCGTTTTCATACGGCAGATAGCATGACGGACGGACGGACAGACGGAAGGACATATGTAGTTCGAATCCTCTTTCAATGCTGATCAAAAATATATATACTATATAGGGTCTGTCTAGCCTCCTTCTTTGTGTTACATACATTCGCACAAACTTAATATACCCTTTTAACCTTTGGGTACAGGGTATAAAAAATTTATCTGCGAAGGACTGAGAAAAGCTTAAGACGGACTTTTTTTAGACAATTTTTCTGCAGACAGGACTGAGAGAAATGCTTAAGACGGACACTTCTCGTCGAGCTGACAAACGGAACATAGGGGTAACGATTGACCCTTCCATCTAAAATCACTAATGCACTAAAAGAGTCATCGGAGACTCCATAAGTCAAGGGCGCCTTAACCAAATTTAAATTAAAAGTTCTTACACCTGGAAAATTATTCGAGATTCTTAATTCACAATGTTGATAGATGGGAAAAATCAAATAAAATAAAATAATCTGTGGAGAGAATTTTAAATAAATCCTCTTTGAACATTTTTGCGCACGAAGTACGATATTTTGGCATTGTTTTATATGAATAGAAAGGAAAAAGGATAAAATAATAATCTTAGTCGTAACTCTTTTAAACTTTTATTATTTAAACATTTTAGTACTAATAAAAAATGAAAATGTAACATAATATAATTATAATTCCATTAATTTAAACATGTGAAGCATTATATCTACAAACAGCGCTCAAGAGGTGTTTAGGATAATCCGGGTAATTCTCAGCAACCTTATTCATTTCCCAGGAAGACTTCAAGAAATCAAAATGTACGGACTCCATCGCCTGCTCCCCAAAAATGCTAATCCTTAACCGTTTTTTTCACAAAACTGTTCTATATGAAAAAACTGCATGAACCTTCGGTGTAACGCTGACACCTAAGTCCATGTAGCTCTTTTTTGAAGTCTTCTATACATGCTTTCCAATTTTGGTCAAGAATTATTTCCGAAGCATGCAGAAACTACTTTTTTGAAGTCGTCAAATACTTTAACATACTTAGGTATTGTATGTTTAAGGGAAGTTTTTTTTTTAAAAAGTGTTTTCTCTTTTCCTTTAAACCCAAAACTTCCTTTATGTGAACGTGACATGCTTTTGCCCATGACAGCGACTCATTTTCACACTCTTTCAACATATCCGTGAAAACAGTGTTAACAACACCAAGCATAAGGTGTAATTCTGGAGGTGGAATAATGTCTAGGAATGTCTTGCCTCCAACAGTTGTAATTAGCGGTGGATGAATGCAGTTGAAATAATCTTTCGCTTTTTTTTTAACCTTTTCCTTCAGTCAGCCATTTTGTATAATACGATGAAATATTTTCGGGGGATCTCAATTCACCACAGCTGCTTAGCTCATCTTTCTTGGCATAACAATAAGTGCACGGGTATGCACTACTGTTCGACATAATACCTACCAAGATATTCGCTAGCTACAAATCGGTCGCAATTGTGCCTTGAAAGGACTTAAATTCAACGTTGAAAAGAGTTGATCTATATTCTTATAATTTTCTTGTGCGCTTGGAACGATTGCTAGAATAAATAGTCGATTAACTCCAGAATCCTTAAATTTCCTTGCTGCTATCCCCTCATCATACTTAGCACGCTTACCGTTACACTCAAACTGCAACCCATTTGATTGAAGAGAAAGACAAATTTTTAAAAATCCGCCTCCTCCATCTATACCCATTTTTAAGTGAACATCCAGTACATCTCGTTTATTTTTCACATATTGAACAAAAGCAGGAACATCTTTGCAGTAAACTCCAAACGCAGTAGCATCCGAGACTTCATTGTCACAAACAAAAGGAAATTCCTTAAAATCAAAATATCGTCGACAGAATGAGCTGTGGTATTAAGTTTTAATTTCAATCCTGGTTCAATTGCTTTTCTACTTCTTGTACACACACGAATGGAAGCTGCCATTTTTAAAGTTGCACGATCACTTAAATTCAAATCGCTTTTGATTTTCAACACATCGTCCACAGATACTGCTGTAGATGAGTTTATTGTGGAAAGGTTTTTATACCCTGTACCCAAAGGCTAAAAGGGTATATTAAGTTTGTGCGAATGTATGTAACAGACAGAAGGAGGCAAGATAGACCCTATAAAGTACATATATTCTTGATCAGCATTGGAAGGGAGTCGAACTAGCTTTGTCTGTCTGTCCGACTGTCCGTCCGTCTGTCATGCTGTCTGCCGTATGAAAACGATTATTTCGGAGACTATAAGAGGTAGAGCTTTCAAAAATGAAACTTAGACTCTCCTAGGCCGTCAAGTGTGCACTTACAAACGGTTTTTCTCTAGACCCATTTTAAGGAGTACCCCCCATACAAATCTACCCCAAAATTTTGGGGTTTTACATAAAAACGTCATTGTTTTTTATTCTAGGAAGTTGGTATAAATTATGCCTATGATAGTCCCAATGAAATATAGCAATATGGGGAGGACCACCAAAGTTTTAGGTATAGCCCCATACAAAGATATACCCGATTTTTTAAGTATTTTTATGAAAATCCAATTCAATGAGTTATGGTAGTAAAATAGAACCTAACTTAAGGTACATATAGATTGGGTACAGGGTATATTGCAGTCGAGCATACTCGACTTCAGCGTTCTTTCTTGTTTTTATTATTGCCTACTACGATTTGAAGTGGTTTGCCGTGGATTTGTGAAAACCGCAAAACTGAAGGCTCTTGATGACCCTGATCTGAAATTTATGAACAAACTAACAAAAAAATATATTTTTTACTTTGAAAACTAGCATGGAACTTTTTTTGCAACTTTGACACAAATTTTAGCGGGTATTTCCCGTGCAATTTCTATAAAGCTTTTCCCATTGCATGAAATTCAAAAGTTTTGCCTGTTTAAATACTGTAATGCGTTTTTACAATGATTTTTACCATACTTAATTCAGTTTTTTATTGATGTGATACGATTCAGCAATTAAAAAAAATGGATATTCAAAATTAAAAGATATATTTATGTATGCGATTTGAACCTTGGATATTTTTTTAATTTTCAAAAATTATTGAAAAAGAAAAAATACTAAATGTCGCCACCTACAATACTTGAACCTGGACTACTCAGACATCAGTTTTGTATCTTAACATGAAGAGTTCAAAAACGTAGAAGCAAAATTTCTTTTTAAAAGAAATGTATGATTGCATAAATTTCTTCAAAAAAATTCTTTGATAAATAGTACAAACGTTAATGTGATAACCTTTATAAATTTATCTGTTTTTTTTTTTTAAATTTGATTCTTATATTATGTGTATAATCACACATAAGCTCTTTTAAAAATTCGTGGGTCTGGTATTTAAGCTTCGGTTCATTAGAAGATAACGTTTTTTCTTGCTTTTTTTTTTTTTTAATTTGTAATCTTGTGTTTTTAGCAATGTTACCGTACTAGGGCGGTATCGGTTAACTTGATCCTATTCTGTTGAATCACAGTTTATATAATGCTTAATTACAAGTACATATATTCTTTTTTTCTTTGTAGTCTGGCTATTTGGACGTAGTGGTACCGCCTGATATACTAAATCATCCGGAAAGCACATTAGAGGAGGGTGTATGCAACGAAGGGGGCAGTATAACATTAATGTGCAGTGCAACCGGGGTACCAGAACCCACAGTACAATGGCGTAGAGACAAAGGCAAAGACATTATTCTACGTACGGAAGCAAGAGACAAACAAGGTACGCATTGGTTTTATTAGTTTGATTGAAATAAAGCCGATATCATAGTTTTTTCGGTGATTACTATCGATAATCTAAAATTTATTTGCTAAATATGTTTGTACATTATTGATTTGTAGGCACAACCTATCAGGAAAGTTAGTTAATATAAAATTGTTAATCACAATATTCTTTCCAGCGGTGAAAACTGTTGAAGGTGGTCGACTGATACTTACAAATGTGCACCGGACAGATATGGGTACATATCTTTGCATCGCATCCAACGGAATTCCGCCATCAGTTAGCAAACGTTTTGATGTACACATAAACTGTAAGTTTTTCATTATACCATACAATGTATTTGCATTAGGGTTTGTCTTATTTATTTATAAAAGTGCCTCTACCAAAAGTCTCAAAGTCTAAAAATCTTCGTTTTGGTATATAACAAGAAAAACTGTAAAGCGGTAACTTGAACAAACAAGATTTAGAGGTGGGGACTTGATCCGAAAGTTTTGTTTGTGCTCGCAATAGGTACTCGTATTGTGAAATTTTAGAAGTTACAACAAATGAAAATAGCAGAATTATGCAGAAGGTTTTGACAAGAAGGTCATCAAAAGAAGATAAAACGGACGCTCCAGCAATAAAATCGCAAATAGGGCGAAGCCTGTTGTTTCATGCAGACATCACATCAGTAAACTGTTTAGGCGTTTGAACCGGGCGCTACAGCTCCATCGGGTACAAATGTCCCCTTATTTGAAAGATTAAAATAATCGTGGAACCAAATGAATCAGAATTAAGCAATAGTTTGGTGTGACGAATGAATATGTTGCCACGAATTTGAATAATAATAAAATGGATATAACCGATTTCTGCCAAGCTGAATTAACAAAAGACCATGCGCGCACTGATTATACGGAACTATTGGAGGTTTCTCTGGTTTTTTACGGGACGCATCATGCACGCGGGATGTTCAGAGTGATTTACTCTTTGAAAATATATTTATTTTGGGAGAAATTTAAACTCCATACGACTTATCTATTTTTATAGTACGTTTTTATGTACGGTTTTGGTTCAGGTCAAATGTTGCTTCTGAAGCTCCATATTTATAAGAGCCCTGTAAAATTCTAATTGTAAGTTAATAGAAGAGAAAATGAATTTCAAAATTTGTCCAAGTTCTAAACTCCCGGCCAATTCTCAACTTTACTATTGGCGCTTTTTTTAGCCCTATGCAAATTTTACCCAAATAACCATAGCCTTAATGTCTAATCTTAGCATCCGCATTTTAACGTGACAATTAGATGTTTCTCAAAAATAAACTACTTCCAAATATTATACCAGTTCAAACAAAATGAGTTGCTTTCCATCAAATCAAAGTAGCTCACGTCGCTTAGCGGTGGACATTTTTGAAATTTGCGCAAGGCAATATCGAACCTCATTTAATTATATTAAATATCGCTGTTGCAGTTGCTCCATGCTTTCCTGGCTAGGCCCCTTATAGCACCGAAATTTGACCATACTGCTTTTTTCGAAGATGCAACCGCAACAGAATCTCAATGAATGCTTCTAAAAGCTTAACCGAGTTTTGCTCTAAAAACGCACACAACGAAAAAAAACGGCAACACAAAATGATTTTTCGCAAACTTTAAGACCCGCCCAAAAACTTTTCTGACTCTTTATAGGGAAGTTCTTGGGCATGTGGCTCTCTCACTAGAACTTGCGTGACTCTTTGCTTTCAAATTGCAGCTAAATATCTTTAAAACTGAGTTTACAAACCGCGCAGCACCAAAAACTTGTTTTGAAATGTCAAAATCCTTACTACCGAAGCTGCTACGTTCCAGTAACTGAATATCCTTGTTTCATCTGTATGAAAAACTTTCTATTTGTCCTGATTTGAGTTGTACAAATTAAATTGAATGTAACTTATTAATACATTTTTCAAGGAAATTCTAAAACAATTCAATGTTGATATGTCCAAGGGTAACTCATTCTTCGTAATATTTATTAGAATTTATGTTTAACATTTTGTTAGTCATAGGCATCAGCATTGCTATGTTTTATTAGATGTCTTCATATATAGTATATACTTGTATGTACTCGTTTATGTTGTGTGTGTGTGTGTGTTTCTTGTGTGTGTGCATGCTTACAATACTTTCAAATTCATTTACACTTTAACAGATATACGGATGAAAACAGTTGTCGGAGTTCGTCCGGTCCCGAGATGAATACTTGTCTGTAATGTCGAACCAACTATATATTATCCTTCCCAATTTGAACCATTTCATTGAAATATTAAAAAAAAAAGTTTTGTTTTTACTTTTTGGTCTGTCCTTACTCTTCTTTTTATGATGCAGTTTTCTTTTGTTTTTGCTGCATGCTGTGCCAAATTTTATATCTGCGAGTTTGTTTAAATGGTCATTTGCTTTGTCTGCTCAAAAGCGATTGGATAGTTACTGAGACGGGAGCATAGTCAAAAAACATGCAGAGTCGGACGAGAGCACTACACAGGAAGGAAGGAAGGACGCCTCTACAATTGCTAACATTGAATTTGCATTTCACTGATTCTGATTCTGACATAGACACATGCCCAAAAATTATATGTCGGATGTCTTATACCTACATACCCGTACATCCGCGCTAACACAAAACAACATAGTTGCTTTCAAATACGTAACATATAGAAATATATGTACATATGTGTATGTGATTATTTCGAAGTTACAAAGCATACTAAAGTATGGGTAAACATAATAACAGAAGTAACGTATTAGAGAAACATGCGCTCCACTTTTCATTGTAGCTTTTAGTTAAACAGCAGACTTAATTTAACGTCGACTATGGAACTGATTTTGTCTTAACAATCTTAAAGTGATAATTTGTGTGGTAGACAACAGTCACCGGAGAATTGAATCTACTACAGCCGTGGGTCAACTACGTACTCAGTTCTTTTCAAATATACTCGAAGTGCATGGAAAAAGACATTATTAATGTATTGGAAGGTTCATTCTTAATATATATTTTTTTTTAATCTATTTACGATTCAATGATTTGTTGTGAATACCCTCTATTTTTTTTTTTTTGTTTCGTTTGCGTACACAATACGGCAATATAAAGGGTGGTTAAATTTCATGGGCCGATGTTGAATGTGAACCACACCTAAACGTCAAGGTTTTTCCTGCATTTCTTTTGACATTTCTCAACTTCAGACTAACTCAATTTGAATTCGTGGAAAAATTTGAGCAAACCGGGTCTGTAGGAGATGGAAAACACCAGTGCATGCTCGTACAGCTCGTACTGCAGAAAATATTGCTGCTGTTCGCGATAGTGTGGCTGAAGAACCGTCCACCTCAACTCGTCGTCGTGCCCAACAATTGCACCTCTCACGCTCGTCGTTGATGAATATTATGCATAAAGACTTGCATTTGCACGCTTACAAGGTTCAATTGACTCAAGAACAGCCCTTGACCATTTCAAGCGTCGTCAGGTCAGAATGGTGGCAAAATGGCAACAGTGGATGATCAATTCGAAGGAAATCATCTTCAGTGATAAGGTACATTTTCACCTCAGTGGATTCGTCAATAAGCAGAATTGCCGCACTGGGCGAATGAGAATCCAAGAGGATTGTCGAAAACCAATGCATCCACAAAGAGTGACTGTTTGGTGCTGACGGCATCAAGGGCTACTTCTTCGAAAATAGGCTGGCCAGGCAATTACGTGGATGGTGTTTGCTATCGTGAGATATAACAAACTTTGGCCTGAATTGGAATGGATATGGAATTGAATGGATGTGGAATTGGAATTGGATATGGATGTGGACGATATGTGCTTTCAACAGGACGGTGCCACTTGCCACACAGCTAACGAAATAATAGCTCTTTGCGCGAAAAATTTGTTGGCCGAATAATCTCACGTCGCGGCGATGTCAACTGGCCGCCAAGATCATGTGATTTGACACCGTTGGACTTCTTTCTTGGGGTTATTTGAAAGAAAAGGTGTACGCCAGTAAGCCAAGAGCTAAAGGATGAGATAATTCGGCACATTAACGACATTGAACCTCAATTATGCCTCAGCGTCATCGAAAATTTAGACCATCGGATGTACGGGTGCCGCCGAAGCCGTGGCGGCCATTTGGCCGATACTTTGTTCCATACATAATTGAGTCATACCAATATATCATAGTAAAAAGAAATGTCAATAATTTCCTAAATAATTCGTGTTTTATTCAAAATCAACATCGGCCCTTGAAATTTAACCACCCTTTAGTTAATTTATTTTAGAAGATGAAAACGGTGTTTTGTATCATGGAATCATGGAGATAATCAAAATGATATTTTCTAAAATTTTGTTTATTTGTTTTTTGAGCTTTAAAGTTTTTATTAAATTATTCTTTTTTTAATTAAATTTTTTTAGTAGGAGTTTGGCTTTGGTTAGTTTTAATGTTTGAAAAAAGCCGCAACAAAAATTTGTTTAACTAACTTTTTCAACTCAGATATGATATATATATAAATACATACAAATGTATGTGTACGTACATGCATACTCATACAAGATTATTTGCATACACGTTCAATTATAGTAAATTATGAAAGTTTCACCTTGATTTAGTCTACATAGTTGTTTTTCTTTAGTAACTTTATTAAGTTTTTTATTTTTATATATTTTTTTTTGTTTGTTTATATCTTTTGACACTTTTATGTTATGTAAAAACTGTGACAAACCTAGTTCATTACATATATCCCATCAACAACATGAGTATCGGTGGTCCTGAGAGGTCATCGCATATGATCAACATGACTCGACTCGTTTAATTTCGATATGACAAAATTTTGAAACACAAAATTATGCCGCATTTTCACTGAGCCGCGTTTTGTTATCGCGTTAACAATTTATCGAAAAACGCGGAACGGTGTTTCCATTGCGTTTTAGCGTTAGCGTTCGAGGTAAAACAGCTGATTTTGTTTCTTATGTAGTAATAAAATTGTACAGGTTCAAAAAAATTTTTTTTTTTTTATTGAAATGCAGATATTTAATATAACGAATGGATGTAGGTGTTTTCCTTTAGTAACTGCTGTCCTATACGAGCATGATAAGGTAATCCGTCATTTGAATATATGCAGCTGAAGCTTTTATGTAAATGTTAATTTTTGCGGTTACTTTGTCAGCTGTTTTCATAAGCATGCGCAACTTACGATTGCCAAATTATTCGAACCGATAAGAGAAATCGGTTAGAAATCGGTTTGAACGCGTGTTATCGAAAGTCGCGTTCAAAATTAACGCGACTTTTCCCATACCTAACTGCCTATCTTTTTGTATTCTATTTAATGCGACTTTGTCGAGTTTTTAACGCTAAACCCCTAAAACGGCCTTACACTTTAAATTTTTTCTGAGCAAATGTTATTCTTTTAAATTTCTAAGATAGAAGACTTCTTCTAAAAACAAGTTTTTCAAAAATTAAACTATTTAAAAATTTTCAACAAAAAAAAAAAATATTTTTAATTCTTTAAATTTAACTCAAAAGCTCTATTGATATGGCTTTTAAACCAAATGGTGTAACCAAACATCGATAGTATTAAAAAATTGTTGAAAATTAAACAAAGAAACTTTTTCCTTGAAAATACATACAGTATAGGTTATGAAATGATATAATATTAAGTATATTGGTCAAGAGGTCAACGTGTTTTTCTTTAAAAATTAAATTTCGAGTCGTAGTTTACTGAGTTATTGCAACATAAGCGGAAAAGGAAATTTTTACAAAAATTTTGTTTAACTTGACCACACCTACAACCCCTACTATAACCTTCCCAGCTATTTGAACTATGTTTTGTCAATAAAATTGAAACACGAAAATTTGAGGATTTATATCTTCGCATTTTTGGAAACTTCAAGTGTATAAGAATACAGAAACAAGTTTGGTTTGGCAAACATTTTCGATCAAACCTAAGTGTATGACCGCTTGCAGCATCAGTGTGAGATATATGCTTATGCGAACGTTCGATCAAATCGATTTGTTACTACTCGTTACACCTAATTTAAACGAGTATATTCCGAAAGTTTGTAAAGCTATTGAAGTGAAGTATCGGAGACCCCAAAAAGTATATATTTTCTTGATCAACTCGATGAAGTGAATCGATTTGTTAAACGTCAAATGCCTTTCCGTCTATCTGACTATCTATTGCGAGCTGCGAGTCAATCGCTCAGTTTCTAAAGGTATTGAACTGAAACTAGAAACTTTATTTTCTCGCTCCTGGGGTTTTTGTTTGTGTAAAATTAAAATTGCCACACCCTTTAAATGTGTACAAATCTAAAGTTGTATCAGACCAATGATTCCCATCCATCCCATCTCGAAGTTCTATCTAAGCCATTGATGGTCACACATAAATTATTTAAAGATTCGTGTGACGGGTATTTCAGCTTCGGTTCCGCCGAAGTAAACGCTTGACATTTTATTAACCAATCATAAAAAATCGCGCTGGCTTTATAGGTAAATGCCTTTGAAGTTCTGAGTTTAAATTCCGATGAGTTCATCGGTTAAGTGATGAAAGTGTTTTGTTAGGTGCCACGCCCATTCTTAGGTATAGCCCCGTACAAACTTACTGCCCATTCTCGAATTTTTGTATGAAAATAGGTATTATTTATAAATGTATTCATTTTAAATTGGGTAAAAACAGTTCTAATGTCATCCAATGTCGAAACCAAGGGGCCACGCCCATTTTTAGGTGAAGCCCCCATACAAACTCACCGATTATTTTCGAACTATTGTATGAAAAAAGTAATTATTTTCGACTATATATTTATAAATGTATATAAGCCAGTGATGATCAAACGTAAACTATTCAAAGATTCGTGTGGCGGGTATTTATGCTTCGGTTCCACCGAAGTTAACGTTTTTCCTTTTTTTTTTTAATAATTCACAATCGGTGTTATCAAAACATTATTTTTAATTTTGAGATATTTACATGAACGTGATAGACTCATACAGTCTATATATATTCTTGTTCAGCTCGACGAGTCGAATTGATCTAGCCGTGCCCATCTGTCTGTCTGTCGGTCTGTCTGTAATTCTGTCTGTCTGTCTGTCCGTCTGTATATTTCTACGCATTTTATTCGGTCAAAATATGAAGATATTTAGCTGAAATTTTAAACTTAAGTTTTTCTCGGCATCAATTAAATTAAGTTCAAAAATGAACTTGCCACACTCATTTTTAGGTATATCCTGCATACAAACATATTCAAATTTGTCAGAGAAGAGTCTTTGCTTCCAAGCCCGGCGTTTGTCCGCCCAGATTATAATAATTTAACATAGTCGCCAAGCTAAACAATTAACCAAGTAGAGACTTATATCAATTCTACATCATTATAGAAAACACTTCGAATTTTTTAACCATCTTTTGAATGCGCCCAATATCAAGTTTTTAGGTATTCTCATGTCAAAGATAATTCAAAATGTTCCCAGGTTGATAAAATTTGGTTTGGTTACCCGCTGGGTTCCATTTCCAAATTTCGTAAACACTTTAAACTAGTCAAACATAGTCTTAAGCCATCTTTCAAATGCGCTTAATATCAAGTCCCTAGGTACTTTCATTCCAACAAATGGGTTTCTCCGGTTTTATGGCCCTAATTTTACCCCAGATTCAAATTTTTCTATATATCATCTTAGTGGTCACCTACAGCAAAAAAAAACCTAAACATTTTTAAATTGATAAAATTTCGGGACCCACCCGCTGGGTGCCGAGGCCAAATTTGGAAATCCTTTGAACATGTCCACAATATTTTTGAACCATCTTTGAAATACCCCCAGTTTCATGTCTCTACGGTAATCATTCCAAAGATATGGCTTTCCGGTTGCAAGGCCCCCATAAAAGATCAAAATTTTTCGAAATCACGTTTCAGTGCATTTTTTTATTTATTTTTTTTTTTTTTTATTTAACACAACTACATTAAAAAAAACAGTTGCTAAAACAAAACAATATTATAATTAACTAAGAATACCTACTTAACTACTAATTGAGCGAAAGAATACGTCCACCGCAGACTACAGCTTGAAGGATTCGTCTACAGATCAATCCTAAAGCTCACCATTGATAATAAATCGTTTAATACGAATTTAAAGCATAAACCTGCTAGAAACACAGAATAAAGTGTACCAAATGTAAAGATGGCTAGTATGAACAAAAATACTTCAGGTGGAGACATAAATGTGAAAAATCCACCCGTAGATAATTCCGCTGCAAGACTCAAGGATTCTGGAGGCCCCAACGACATAAACTGTATATAGTATCAGAAGAAGATTTTACCCCGAAGTCAATACAAGGAGCACCCATTTTTCGAATGAACCTGTGAAAATTTATGCAATCATACATTTGGTTTAAAAGAGAGATTTTGCTACCACTTTTTCGAACTCTTGAGCAGTATATACTGCTAAGAATAAAATCTTGTGTCCGGATAGCCCAGGTTGCATAAACCTGTAGGTACCAATACTTATCTTCTATTGTTGTAATTAAAGGAAATAAATAACCATGGTTCGAATCTTATACAGGTAAATCGTGTCAAGGTTTACAGCTGTAGTTGTACTTTCGCATCCACTAAATTTTTTAACATTAGCAGAATCTTATATGTACACGCCCCAACAGAATGTAAGATGAATGGTAAAAATCATTCCAAAAACCTCATAACAGCATTTAATCAGGTTAAATTGTCATCGGTGATTTCAATGCACAAATAGAAGAAAACTTTAGTCCTACCATCGGTAAATTTAGACTATAAACTTATTTAAATCGATAGTGCTACTTTTCCCGGCAAAAATGATCATAAGAATTCCAAATTGTCGCACATCTCGAGATGCCACAATTTATAAAAATGGCCAGTGGCTAGTCTGGAGCCGCAGAAAGGTGATAGCTGCAAAGGCCTTCTATGTAAATTGTTTTATGTACGAGCTTACAGAGAATATACTTCGACTAGATACACTACTTGCTAAAAAGATAAAGAAAATAGTATAAACGCCAGCAGTTTTCTAAACCATTCTGAACAAAGGTCTCACATCTACACCGAGAGAATCTCCCGGCCTCCGACTGTATAAACGATCAGTGGAAGCGTATCTCAAACTCATAAGCCACGGCAGCCAAAGAGGTTATTGGCTTTACTAATTCTCGAAGGCAGACATGGGTACGATGAAGAATGTCGTGTCGCTACTGCAGAGAAGAATATGGCACGACAAAGAACTCTGCAGGCGGGAGCAACACGAGCTGTTGTTGAGCGATGTAGGGAGAAACGGAGAGGAAAAACGCCTGATCAGACGAAAGAAACGAGAACTGGAAAGGCGTGAAGTGGAGGAGATTGAGATGATGGGTAGCAGAAACGAGGCCCGTGGTTTTTATCAAAAAATCAAACGTATGACCGATGACCATAAGCAAGGAGCTTCGTTCTGCAAGGATGAACAAGGAAACATGGTAACAGATGTCCAGGAATCACTAAGGCTATGGAGGTCCCACTTCTCTACCCTACTTGGTGGCGATGACGGGAACAATACCGCTGGTGGAGATGATGAAAATCTGGGTCCTCCGGCCGATGATGGGATTCCTGTGGAGCCACCAAACTATAACGAGGTCTCAGAAGTCATAGAAAGGCTTAAAAATAACAAAGCGGCAGGCGCAGACGAATTACCCGCAGAGTTGTTTAAGACCGGCGGCGAAGATTTGATTGGATGTATGCATCAACTCTTGTGCAAAATATGGTCTGGTGAGCGTATGCCTGATGACTGGAACCTAAGTGTCCTGTGTCCAGTCTTTAAGAAAGGAGACCCTGCAGTCTGCGCAAACTATCGCGGAATAAGTCTCCTCTCTATCGCATACAAAATACTATCTGGCGTAATATGCAATAGACTGAAACCGTACGTAGGACGTATAGTTGGACAGTACCAGTGCGGTTTTAGACCAAAGAAGTCAACCAGCGACTCCATATTTACGCTGCGACAGATCCTGGAAAAAAAAAACCAAAGAGAAGCAAATCGACACACACCACCTATTCGTCGATTTCAAAGCCGCTTTCGACACGCCAATCAGATCAAAGTTTTTCGAAGCATTGACTGATCTTAAAATCCCGTCAAAAATTGTTCGCCTCTGTATGATGACGCTGGAAAACACCCAAAGCTTTGTCAGGGTCGGTAAAGATCTCACCGACCCCTTTGACACCAAGAGAGGCTTCAGACAGGGTGATGCGTTGTCGTGCGACTTTTTCAACCTCCTATTGGAGTACATCCTGATGCAGTGCCCAAACGTCGGCCGGACGGGCAATATTTTCTATAAAGAAACTATGCTGCTCGCATATGCCGACGACATAGATATTATCGGCAAAAATGCTCGAGCGATCACCGGCGCGTTCTCAGACATCGAAAAACAATGTCGTCCTATGGGACTTACGGTCAACGAGAACAAGACGAAGGACTTGTTATCCACTCGCAGGCAATCTGCACGCCGCAGACGGTCTTTGAGTACAGAGAACTTCAGCTTTGAGGCTGTAGAAAACTTCATCTACCTGGGCTCAGATGTAAACAACAACAACATTATCAGTCAGGAGATTAAACGAAGAATCACTCTTGCGAACCGTAGCTATTTTGGACTCGGTAAGCAGATACGAAGTAGAGTGCTGTCCAGAAAAACAAAGATTAAACTCTGCAAGACGCTGATAATGCCGGTCCTGATGTATGGCTCAGAAGCATGGGTCATGACAGAATCGGATAAGTCAGCGTTGGGCGTATTTGAGAGGAAGATACTTCGGAGAATCTTTGGTCCAGTTAGAGTGGAAAATGACATCCGTATGCGCGATGACATCGACATAGTTAGGAACATCCAATACAAAAGCTGTCCTGGGCTGGTCACCTATGTATGTCGGATGGACACAGAAGCTCCAGCAAGAAAAGTTTGGAAGCAAAACGTGAATCAAATCGGAGGGGCGCGGCAGAGAGGACGTCCGCCGCTGCGTTGGGAGGACCAGGTCCTAGATGACATCCGCAGGATCGGAATCCCAAGATGGTATGACGAGGCACTGGATTACAACCGCTGGTGCCGAATCTTATGTGATGCCAAGGCCGACAAAATGGCTGAAATGCCCTTATATATATATATATATATATGTATATATATATATATATAAAACTAAACAATATTATAATTCACTAAGAATACCTACTTAACTACTAATTGAGGAAAGAATACGTCCTCCCAGACCACGTTAGAGGATTTTTACAATATTTCAAAGCTCAGCATTGATAATAAATCTTTTAATAGAATTTAAGGAAAATTTACAGAAAAAAAGATAAGAAAATTATATATACATATATATATATATATATATATATATATAAATGGTGCTAATAATCAAGGTATTAACCTTAACGAATAAACTGTATATAGTATCAGAAGAAATTTTACCCAAGTTAATGTGAGCACCCATTTTTCGAATGAACCTGTGGAAATTTATGCAATCATACATTTGTTTTAAAAAGATATTTTGCTACCACTCTTCGAACTCTTGTATATATGTTAAGAATAAAATCTTGTGTCCGGATAGCCCAGGTTTAAATCCTGTACGTTCAAATATTTATTTTTTATTTTTTTAATTAAAAATTAAATAACCATGGTTCGAATCTTATACAGGTAATTGTGTCAATTGTATATTTTTATTTTTGCATTCACTTTTTTTAATTGCAGAATCTTATAACATCAATAAAAAAACAGAATAAGGAACGGTAAAAATCATTCCAAAAACTCATAACAGCATTTAATCAGGTTAAATTGTTGAGTTTCATTCAATAGATAACTCTAGTTTAATTTAATTCGACTATAAACTTAGTTAAATCATAGTGCTCTTTTCCAAAATTCTAAAAATTGCAAATTGTCGCAATACATTATTTATAAAAATTTCTGCTAGTCTGGAGCTGCAGAAATATCTGCAAAGGCCTTCTATGTAAATTGTTTTTGTAAAGTTTCTGCAGAATATATTTCTTCTGATACACTACTTAAAATATAAAGAAAATATTATAAATTCGAGTTGTTTAAACCATTATGAACATAGTTTAACGGGAGGCCTGGAGAAACTAGGTTTAAATGATAAAATTTATTGTATAGAACACAAAGAATGCGAAACGGGTCGTTACAAGCATAATTGGTTGAAAATGTTTGTAGGTGCAATAGTGAATAATTTGTTGTAAATCTTGTAGGAATATAAAAATTGAATAAATGTAAAAAGTAGGGAGAATAAACATCACCAGAGATAAGCTTCTGAATGAACAAAACTCCTAACATATTTCTTCGTTTTTCCAATGTGGGCAGATCTATTAGGATCAAACGATGAGTATATGGTGGTAGATTAGCATCTGGATTCCAGCCCAGGTTTTGTAAAGCAAAAATTACAAACTGCTTTTGCACAGATTCTATCTGCGCCTGAAAAACCGAGTACATGAAGCATATTCAAGTATTGGGTGAACCAAAGAGGTAAACAATAATTTGGTGACGTATGGATCATTAAATTCTTTAGACCATCTTTTAATGAAACCAAGCAGTCCCATTGCCTTATTACAAATGATATCAATGTGAGTAGCAAATGAAAGTTTTGTGTCAAAAAGGACACCAAGATCATTTATTGAAGACCCGAAGAAGGACAAAGTTGAGGATTCACTTCATCACCATAAAACGAATCTACAGTAGTCGTGTCTTCCGTCATTAAGTCAATCAGTCACTGGGTCTGGTGAAAGAGATTTATATATATGGACTAGACAAATCCAACTAGTCATGCCAACCGTCTTTTACCAATTTTTACAAAATATGGTAACTCTGTGCCATATTTTTTGTTAGGGTTTATCTGTGCTATAAATCAAAGTACTATTTACTTATTTTTTTTTTAAAGTTATTGAAGAATGCCGAAATAGTGCGTTTTCTTTTTTATATTGAACTAGCCGATGTGCCCGGCCTTGATTGGATGAAGTAAAAAATTGTTTTTGGATTCTTTTTCTTTCAATAATTCATTTTTTTGGCTTTTTAGAGTATTCGATTTTTTTAAAGTATTTTGTTGTATTTTGTATTGCTTATATAGTCACGCACTCCGCACCTTTTCAATGGAACATACGTTATTCAAATGGAGAGATTGATTTCCTTAAAGTAAGTCAAACTTTACCGAAACTCTGTAAAAACGTTAGCTTCACTGGAACCGAAGCTCAAATTCCCGTCACACAAAATTTTTAATAGTGGCAGTAATATTTCATGAAGGGGCTAGGGGTTAATGGCTTAATGCAACCTAGGCTTACCCATTATACGCACGCAGGAGAGTAAAAGAATATCGAGAGTTATTATTTTAATTTTAACGATATAATATCGATATGTCGTTAATGGACCTAGTTCTAATCAAAGAAATGCTTGAATAAGTCTTAACACAGCCCTACAAACATATTTCGTTAGAAAATTTGCAAAAAATAAAAAATTTGATTATGTACACTTTTATTTACAATATTTTTCTTATATGTATGTTAGGGTGTCCCTTATATGGGTCATTTTTTTTTTAGATATCGAAATGCATACCCCTTAATTCTTTATAGACTACCCAGACTTATCCAAATACAAAATTTTATCTTCCTATGTCAACATTAACCCGTGCCGACAGGGCCGTGAAGATTTTGAAAATCGCTAAATAATGTTATCGTCGCAATGTAGCTAAATCAAATGAAATATTTATATTTTATAAAAATAATTATAACAAAGACAGTTTTAAAATTGGAATTTATTAATAAAAAAGAACATAAAATTACACATTAGCAAGAAAATTTTCTTTTAAGGGTCTCATTTTTACAATCTGGATACAGAATTCTATGCTCTGGCACACAGCGTAGCAAAAATTGGTTTTTGCTCTTCCTTTGCAGTGATGAAACCATGAAAATCTTGCATAAGCTTTACAGCTCTTTCAGCTGTATCAATCATTGCCCTCAGAGAAAGATCCTTCCGTTTTGCCTGTAAAAAGCCAGCCTCTTCTTCGCACGTAGATACGGGTATTTTCAAGAAGCTTTCATCAATTGTTAAACGAGAAAATAAATTTTTTCCCTCTACAGACACAAAATCACTTAATGATTTTCCTGAAACAAAAGAAAAGACAACATTATTATATGTTTATTAAAAACTGTGGAAGATATACAACTTACCATACAAATAATCAGACATATCTTCCTTCGTTCGAATGTATCTCTTCCCAGAATCATACAAATTCTCTCTTTGTAAGTTCACTACTATATTTCCTTTGGTTTGTTCATCAACTTCTTCATCAAAGAGTGATAATACAGTTTTCTTCTTACAAGTACCAAAGATGTTGACTAAACTTGTTTAGGGCTGATTTGGAGATCTTTTTGTCGACACTTTCATATTCCTTTAGCCTCTTTAAAAAGCGCAAATCTTGGTTTGGTGCCTTCACCGCCAAACTACATTAACTACATTGCAACAAATATATTTTCAAAGAGTAAATAGCTCTAGCCATCCACCTTTCTTGATGCATTACTCCAGGAGTTCTTATTTTAAATTTTTTCTTTGTATCTCCTCCTAAGAAAAAAATAGATAGTTCAATCAGTTCCCGATAATCGTCGCGGACAGTTGATTATTGCAGTTCTTGATCATAAAATGTCAACTATTCTTCTATTATTGTATTTAAAAAATATTGCGAGCCGATGTTGGTGTATGTTTCAATAGCATCAGTATTAGTGGTCCAAGCTTTTTTAAATATTGGGATATCAGGGCTACTTGTGATTTGGTGGATTTTTCTTTTAAATACACATTTTATTTTCATATTTCATAAACGTAATGGCGGCAAGCAAAGAATAATAATTCCCTGTCTAGCTTTTGTTCCAAGTCTCCCTGTTTGTTTCAATCTCCCTGTATTAGATGCAATTGTGTCACAGCACATTATTTGTACTTTGTCCTCGAGGTTCCAGTCATAAAGTGCGTTTAACACAGCTTTAGCTTGTTCTTGACCGGAAGAGCTCTCCAGTTTGGGTACTGCCAAAAGTTGTTCTTCTTCCTAAAATGTAATAATAACTGGCAGGCGTTCTTCTTTGAAACTAGTAACGTCCAGTCCAGGTAACAATTTTAAGTCCCAGTAAACGGTTACCATTTCAGGCAAATTATTTTGAAAATCTGATTTTATAGATTCCGCTCTATCTTTTCGACTGTGTGCGAATGCGCTGAATAGAGGACTGCTTTACTGTGCTTCTGAAGTAAAGTATATAGACAGAGTCCCTTATGCTTAATTGGCATCTATCTATAGCACTAACTTAGGAGTGATAAAGTCGTTCCTTTTTTTGGTGTAGTTCCAGAAATTACGGTTTGAGATGTCGAAGGCAAGGGTTCCTCAAGGGTTTCATCAGAACTGGTAAGTTGATCGAATGTCCTTGATTTTCAATACAATCTTGTGTAGTTTGCGATGACGATAAACTCGCTGAATACATTTGCTCATATCTTTCTTTCTCTTCTTTTAATTTTCTCTGTCTTGCTCTTTCTTCTTTTTTCGGTTAACTTTTTATTTACACCCGCTAAACATCATGGACGTCCTGGTTCTCTTTGTTTTTGGAAAAAGTTATTATCTTGTTGTATTTTTATCCAATCCAAAGCATTAGCGTGTGCTATATCGAATGTATTATCCAAATTGCTTGAAAGTACTCCTCGGCGCTTGTAAACATCTTGTGTTTTTTTGAAATTTTTTTGCAACTCTCTTTTCAAACATGGTGAAGATCCACAAGTTTCTTTTACAGAGCTAGGAATGGCTCTGGTAGGGATTCTAGCTTTTTCACAGAATATAATACACTGTCGAATGACGAGATTTGCACTTTCACTAACAGTCAATTTAACTTCCCGAATGTTGAAAAAGAGGACTGCAAGAACTTGCCGGTTAGACGGTAACTTTGCTCCAGTTATTTGATGGTTTACGTCACCAACTAAGAAAATACTTTTTTAGTGCTTCTTTATTCCACTTTTTTAAATGTAGAACTTGTGTTAATCACGAGACTAACAAGAACAACTGACAAATACAGCAGAAATCATGTTCTTACAAGTTGCGTGGAAGTAGCGGTCCTTCCACGCAACTTGTAAGAACATGATTCGATGCAAGTCGGCACGGGTTATTGTTCTCCAAATGCGGTAAAAATTTATAATCGAGTGTTTTAAGCACTAATGAACAAAACTAAGACATATACGTTAAAAAATAAAATCTTTAAAAAATAAGGGACACCCTAATGTATGTAGGTATATTATATAGATATTGCGTGTAACATTATCAGAAGTTTTAATTTTTATTGCTTAATTTTTACTTACTACAAGGATTACTTTGTTGCATTTATTTCTAACTAGGACTTTTGTGTGTTCACACAGCGGATTCGCACTGCTTGAATCTCGAATCGAAACTCAAACTACGGCCAGGATTCATAAGCCCCTTTTTTGGTTTCTTTGCTTAGTGACTGTGCTGGGATTTTCTTCCACAGCCTCCGAGCACTTCCTTCGCCCGACGAAGCTATGAAAGAAGAGATGTTTGTCTGTTTATTTGTTTGTTTACGTCGTTCATGCTCCCCGTACAGATTACACAGCGCGCTGAGGACTTTGTGCTCTAGTAAGTGGAGCTGGTTAGTGTGTGTGTGTAGAACAGGGGCGGTGTCATATCTGTAGAGCTGGTAGTGTTTTCACAGCATCAATTTCAAGCTAAGACCCCCTTCTTCGTTTACGGCCATATCTTGAGTGATGTGTGTATGCTTGTGGTGTTTTTTGTACCAGAGCGTGGGCGACGGAAGTCAGTGTGTGATGGGGTGAGAAACAGTCACAACTGGCTTTTGATGCAAGCATTCGTTGTATCGAGGTTTGTTTGTCGTTTTTCTGCTGTAGTCGTTGTTATTGTTGCCGTTGGGCTGCTGCTGCTGTAGTGTTTGGTGGTCCTGTCGCTTTGCTTCGCAAAAGGATAATTTAAACCCATAAATAAAATGGATTAAAGCGCAATGATCCCCTCATCAAAGTAGATTTCACTCACTGCACTCCTTCATTTGAACATTTTTAAAGATTTTCTATTAATCCTGCAATGGATTTTTGCCATGTGAATGTCATTGTACCCAGTAGAATGTAGTAGTATTCGTTCAAAAATAAAAGTATAAAATAAGTATTAAATATATTTGACTTTGCTATTTCGGTCATAATAAAAATAAAGCTACTCATTCAAGCTGGTATTTCAATTCGAACTTCTAAAGTTAATTTAACAGACTGCTTTAATATCGATATTGGCACACATGCACATACGAAACAATGACTCCAAATATGTAAATCGAAACCTTGTTATTTGAATGTAAGCCAATATTTTTTAACCATATTTTGTAAATAGTATTGTTCTTTTATACCCGTTACACATAGTGTTAACGGGCATATTCAGTTTGTCTGAAAGTGTGTAACATACTTAAGGAGACGCCGTGGATCCCATTCTTGACCAGACGAGTCAATCTACCTATGTCCGTCCGTCTGTATCTGTCTTTTTTTTATTTCAAACTGATTTACTCCGATACTACGGGAAAAATTTAATTGAAATGAAACGACTAGGTTAAGTTCGAAAATGAAACTGCCACGCCTATTTTCAGGTATAGCCCCTGTTTCTGACACTCCTTGTCAGAGAGTTGCCGGCGCATACAGTTGGGGGTGGTTATTGAAGATACCTGCAAAGAAACACTAGCTCGATGCACCTCAACAATAAAAACGCGTTACGATTTTAAAAATTAAAAATAACGAGTGCACAAACTCGAATTTATTCCACTTTGAATAAACAATAAATTTAATATTAAACTTTAGTAAAAAAGTTTACGTTGGTGGGTGCAGTTGCGTACGCGGGGAGTTGCAAATTTATACTAACTCAATACAAATTAACTCAAACTTAACAACCAAAGAGAGGCAGGAGAGCAAGACGATCGGTAAAGTCAGAGCGCAATTTTGGGTAAAAAGAAATACACCACGAATTCAAAATTGGCGTTAACATTACCGCCCGCCTTGCAGCATCACTGCAAAAAACTGATCTATAATCTTGCGTACAATCAAAACAATCAAACAAATTGTAAGAAAAAATCTTTAACTAAAATCGCTAACTGCACACCACTTTATTCTCCATCAACGGCACTCCATAGAACGGCACTCCTTCGGACAGCTGCGCGTTTTTCTCGACCCGCGCTTCAACCTTTATATCTGGGCCGGGCCACTCGCAAAAAATAAAAAAAGTTTGCACAAAAAGCCACAAAATCCCGATTTTTAAAGGCTGAAGAGCTGTGCCACACACTCACAGAAAATGGAGTGGGCTTGGTGGGGTCGGCTCATTCTCAACTCCACATTTCTGGATCAGGGCGAAATCTCGTAAAATTTCGTAATATTTGGAAAAATGTTCCATCGTGGGGAGCGACGCCGTACCAACACTCTCCGGTCGTTCAAGAAAACCACAAGCGCACAAATCAACCTAAGCCGATTTGTTTGCTGGGGAACGATTCCGGGCCAGTGCCGTGGACAGAAGGCGTCTCATAGGCACCGTAACACGAATGTGGCACCAACATCCAGCTCCTCTTCTTTTATTCTCTTTAATATTTTAGCATGTCTTGCTGTGTTTTTAAGTGGGTTGACACCACGATAATTTTTCACACTTCATCGCTCTCCAAGCAGAGTGATAGCTCTCGCCGCTCCCCACAATGGTCAAAAGAGGACCGTGGGTGAGACAAGCGAGGAACGATGATAGCGGATCGTATCGTCAAAATCGTTGAGTTCGTCTCAACACCTCTCGTAGACGAAAAAATTTTATTACTGGGGCCAGCAAGTCATTTGGCTTCACTTTTCTTTGCGCTTTTCTCTGTGCTTTTTCTGCGCTTTTCTGTCTCGGATTAGATGGCCATCTCAAGAAAAAAAAATAGGCCAGCGGGGCAAACACACAAAGTTTATCCGAGAAGAGTATCTGCAAATAAAACTTAAAAAGCAGAAAATTGACGTGTCTCGACTCCACGCCCGTTATGAATATTTTCCAATTGCAGCCTTTCATCTCTTCTTGCGTACACTTTATGAATGTGGCTTTGTCGCCTTTTATTTGGGGGGTAATCTCTTCGAATTGCCAAATCATCTCCAACCTCTATAGTCGCTTGGGGGTGTTTTATTTGTCTTATTTTAGAATTATTTCTAGGGGAATTTTCAACACATTCTACCGAAAGCCCTTTTTCGGAGTCTACACTTAGTTTGTTTTTTCTTTTCTTTCTTCTGTTAGTGATTTTGCCAAAGTTTGCCTTACGCAAAACGTTTGGTTTTTGCAAAACATTATGCGAAACTTGCGCACAAAAAGTTTGTAAAACATTACTACTTGTTGCTGGTTCAAAATGAGGGGCACTTGGAGATAATCTTGAACCTGCAGACAAAGTAACGGGGTTAGAAATTGGAACATTGGCTGCTGTGTTCCAGTGAAGCAGTGTATGATGAGGCTTGAGGCACTTGGAACACTTGTGCAAACTCTTACACTCCCTCATCATATGACTGTGTGCCAAGCAATTCAAACACAATTGCTTCTCTTTTACAAATTCTGTTCTTTGCAAAGGACTTAGACCCAAAAATCTGGAGCATCTGCTTAAGACATGCTCTGAAGAACTACACATTTGACACTGACTCATTGAATTATTTAAAAAAGTACGCTTTGGTTTGTGAGTGAATTCAAATGAAGATTTTGAAGAGCTTGGTTTCGAAAAACTGCGAAGACTGGAAACTGTTTCGAGCGTCTGAAACCTGCTCGTTAAAAATGTGTCCATCTCTTTCCAATTCGGGATTGCTCTTTTGTTAACAATAGATTGCTCCCATAAAGTTAGGGTAGCATCTGGAAGGTGAGTGGAGCACAAAAACACTAAAATAGCATCCCAGTTCTCTATACTTATGCTATTAGCTTCCAAACTCGAAATGGCATTGTTTATTTCCCGCTGTAGCTTTTTAATGGCCGCGCCATCCTCTTCAGCTACAGGCTCTAAATTAAACAATGCTTTGAGCTGACTATTTACTAAAACACGTTTATTCTCGTATCTGTCACTTAGATTCTGCCAAGCCAATTCGAAACCATTATTGGTCAGCGGAGATCTATTGACAATTTCACGAGCTTCTCCACGAGTTTTCTGTTTCAGGTGATACAACTTTTCCACTGGTTGTAATCTAGTATTAGACTTATAGATGGCCGTGAACATGTCACGAAAACTTGGCCATGAACTATAATCACCATAAAACAAGTCTGTGTCACATGGGGGTAGAGAAATGTTATGTGACATTATTGGGGTCTCTTCGCTACCACAAGATTTTGTAGATTTATCTCCTACCAGTTCACACGTAATGTCGAGTATAGACCCACAAGACATATATGTACCAAAACAGACGGCCTTTCTGGTTTTTATCAGATCCACATCTAAATCTTCACACTGATCGCACATTAAATTATCATAAGCCTCTTTTAATGAATGCCAAAGACTTCTCAATTCTTCCTTATAAATCACTATTGAAAACGAAGTCTGCTCTTCTGGCTTAATTGCTCGACATTGCTCCTCAAAACGCGAAAGCTCATCAGCGAAATGGTTAAATTTATTTTCCGACATTTTCCTGGTCACACCCAAACTAAAATACTACCCAAATAAAACACGCAGGAAAAATAAAAACGTAAATCTCAGAATTCAATCGAAGAAATATTGATTTTTAATTAAGTATTCGGCAAAACAAAATATTGATAAACAAGTTACGTTTTCAAAAGATGTAAAATAAAAAAAGTAAAATGAAAATCTAGGGAAAAATAAGCTTTCAAATTTTGTAAAACTAAAAAACCCGATTTACCACAACAAATATTTGAAGAGTAATAAAAAAATAGGTAGCTGCAAACGCCTAAATCTCAATAAAAAACTAAATTTGGTCGACCAATTAAATCCCAATTTAATTGTTTCAAATTCCTATGAGATTTAAAATAATTAGAAATTTAAATTTAATTAAAATATTATTAAAAAATATTTTACAAATTTAAACCTAAACTTTTGCGACACCCTGTTTGCTTTTAAATGTTAAAATTACTGTTTTCTTCAAATTGCAATTGCATTGTTGTTGCTATTGTGTGCAGCTTCTTCGCTACAATTACTTTGGGAGTTGTTGTTGTCCGCTATAAATAAAATAAAAATCTAACAAAAATAAAAAAAGAGGGGTGCACGTTCGAGGACAACTTGAAGTATTTCTCCAAAAAAATATGTTCCAATTGAATCCCAAAATTTTCAGAAAAGTGAAAATAAATAAATGTTAAAATTTATTCAGTTCTCAGATGCACAGAACTGACTTCAATAAATTGTTTGTCTGTCCACCGATCGAAAAATTTAAAAGATCGCGACGGACAAAACCGGGTCCAGTTGTTACAAACGCGGAGTTAGAGTTAGAAAAATAATAAAACACTCAAAAAACACTCAAAGAGAAAACACTCAAGAGCGAAGAGGGAAATTAGGAGATGGCAAAACGAAAATAAAAACGATAATGTACGCAAGAAATTTGAGAACTTTTTGATTTTAATTAAAACAAATCGTACGCACCTTATGCATAAACAGATATGGGGAAAAATACTCGCTTTAAAATTTTTAAATCGCACAACGCTCTGTACGCATATCCGGCTCGAAGGACCAAATGTTTCTGACACTCCTTGTCAGACAGTTGCCGGCGCATACAGTTGGGGGTGGCTATTGAAGATACCTGCAAAGAAACACTAGCTCGATGCACCTCAACAATAAAAACGCGTTATCGATTTTATAAAATTTAAAATAACGAGTGCACAAACTCAAATTTATTCCACTTTGAATAAAGAATACATTTAATATTAAACTTTAGTAAAAAACGTTTACGTTGGTGGGTGCAGTTGCGTACGCGGGGAGTTGCAAATTTATACTAACTCAATACAAATTAACTCAAACTTAACAACCAAAGAGAGGCAGGAGAGCAAGACGATCGGTAAAGTCAGAGCGCAATTTTGGGTAAAAAGAAATACACCACGAATTCAAAAATTGGCGTTAACACGTCCTAAGATACTTCTACAAAGTATAAGTGGAAAATTCATTAGTGTTTATTGAACGCTGTGTATATTGACATACAATGCTAAAAAGATTTGATAAAAATGAGGTAGGTATGAATTTTTATTAATCAATTTTTTAGTTTGTTAGTTTCTTCGCAAAATATGCATTAAATTTTAATACTTTCGTTAAATCCAGATAGTCCTAAGTTAGTATAATATTGAGTATACTGATAGACATACGTGTTTTATATTTTTCTTTTAAAGTTTCTGATATTTTTTCAGTATTGAAATACGAAACTTTAGTGCTGAATGAATATATTTGTGGCACTTCACACATGAAGAGTATAACAAGCTTTAACCAATTATCTCATACGTAATGCTACTTATACCTTTTAATATTCTACTTATAACGCATTTACGCAACGCACAATAGAGACAATGAAAACTCATTCAGTTAACATAAAAAGCTTGTTTGCTTACATACATCGCCCACTGTTATGCTTACACATACACATATATAAACAAGCTCTTAATTATGATTTAAGTGTTTATTTTTATTGCGTCAAGGAAATATTTACGCAAGCGTTCATTTATAGTCATTTTATAGTGAATTATATTTCTGTTAAATATGTGTATAAGTCATTTATGATGTTTACTAACGTTTTATTTAAAAGAATTTCATGTAATTACATGTATAAATATTTTATTTACTAACTAGAATTGTATTTTAGTGGTTTCTTAACAATCCTAACCACTATTATTTGGCACTCCTGTATTACACTTTCAATATTTCTAACTTTGAGCTATAGTTATACTTCCCGAACCTTAAAAGTTTGAAGTTCAAACACAAATAAATTGTTGTTAGGGCTAATAGATCTATATATTTCTTATTAAATAGCTTTACCTTTTCTTAATCATATAATAATAAAGTAAAATACACTCAATTGAAGTTCATTTAAATGAAATAATCTAGCATTAACCCTGTTTGTTTCATGCCGCCAAACAGACATGCAATTTAATGTATACAAAACCTGACATTATCATAGTGGCAATCACCACGGGACAGAATTGCTTGGTAGCACAAATAACTACTTATACTTATATTAAGTATATAAAAGCCAGTTGCCCAGACACACAAACGCACACACACACAAAGACAGCAATAAAATGTCATAGACATAGACATGGATATGCAGCACAAAGTTAGCAACATAATAAGTAGCAATTTTTGGTTTCCGTTTCCGGTTGTAGAACTTTGCAATGGCGTTAACCATAAAATAGTTAGGAAAAGTATAAAATGTGATATGGCATAAAGTGGAGTATAAAAAGAAAAAAAAAAATAAAGATTAAATAAAAATTTAACAAAGTAATAAAAAATAAAAGAAGTATATTAAAATTTAAAATAGCATTTACAAGAAAAACATGATCACAACTGGTTAAATTGATAAACAAATTCTGAGAAAATGTTAAAAAGAAACTAAACTAAACTAAAACTATCAGATACGCTCAAAAGTAGTCGGAATTTAAAACAATTTAAATTACGCGGGTTAATATTTTCGCTCAATATATTTTTTTTTAAGTTGGTACAACTGTTACTGACTTCCTTGCCAAATTATATGTCAAAATATTCATTAGTGTTTGAGTAACTCTTGTTTTTTACAATATCTGAAATTCAATAAAAAGTGCGATCAAATTTTGTTTTCTGATTGGAATAAATCCTAAAACGTTGAAAATGTTGAAGAGGGCTTACGGGGAGTGACCTCTACCAAGAAACGGATGATTGGAATAAATTGTTCAAAGAAGGTGCGAACGCGTTGAAGACGAAGAGCGCCCTGGTCGACCATCGACCTCAACGAACGATGCTTACATCCAAAAAGTAAAAGAATTAGTGCTTGCACACCGTCGAGACGAGTAACCATAAAAAAATTATATCGGAAGGGGACTATTTTGAAGGGGACGAAATTGATGATTTCGAACATATTTAGGGTATTCACAGATCGATGATTGTTGTCAAATTGTGGTAGTGTTCTACTTAACTATTACAATTGAGCTGTAAACGCCTCAATTATCATAGTTTGTTTATTTTTATGTTAAAGTTAAATACCACTAAATAGTATTAAGAATCAACAATTTTATTGGAAATTGTAACCATTCATGAAATGGAACTATTACAACTTAATAGTAGACTACAATGACATATTTTAGAAGCATTTGTAGATGCGAGTATTAGTCCCGTGGTGCAAATCTATGCAATAATTGACAAAGTCTTGGATGATTTGCTAGACGACATATTCATGTCGCCGAGATGATATTGTAAATGTTTCAATTAATTAAAGTGAGCAAATTCTAATCTCTTCAATATGGACACCAAGAACTATTTTCGGGGTCAGTAATTTGGACAGCATAAATGAAATAGTTTTTACTACGATATTGCACAGAGTATCCTCTGCCCTAATATAGTTGAGCCTTGAAAAGATGTTTATGGAGTAAAATAAATCTACCCGAAAACTAGCTAAAAGCTTTCAATATTTTTTCTCGTGAAAGAATTTATTCGAATGCAAGTTGTAAGTGACCAAAAGCTGAGCATGCAAAACGCACTTATAGGCAATCTGAGGAGTTACCACAACTCGAAAGATTAAAAAAAATTACTGCCTGCCTGAAAGAAAATATAATCTAACCAAATATCCAAATGAATAATTATATCTTGCGTCAGTCATAATATAAGTTTTTTTCGAATATATTGTTATTACAGTTCTGATTCAAAACGAAATAGCCTCTCTTTTTCAACTGGAATCATTTCGAATTTAATTCTTTGCAACAAAAATTTTTAATTTATTTTGTTATCAAAAAATAAAAACTTTTGTTTGTTCTTCTTTTGCATATATCCTCTTTGGTCAAACCTTTACCACTAAAAATACCAAACATTGAAAAAAATTATGGTTATCTTTTTCAACACTGGCTCTACCGTGGCATGTCGTTCTGCTGGATATTTTGTAGTCAGCGGTCTAGGTCTGGCAAGTTGAGCAGAATTTTTTCATTAAGCACAAATTTATCTGCCATTCTGCCAAACTGCCGGATTATTTGCACAACCTAAATAAATTTAGAAATTGTTATTTATGGTTGAAGAAAAATAAATCAGCTGATTTAATTAAGCACTAAGAACCAAGGATGCAAACCAAATCAATTGCAGCCCTGCTATTATACTTTTTTAAGTGGTACAATAAAAGAAGCTATCGCTACTGCTCGTTTCTCTGCCAGCGTTTGGATTCTTATCATTATTTTCAGTATGAATGCGAATGTCGTAGCTATAGGTCGTGAGTGTTCGGCTACCGACGGCAAAACACAAACCCAACAACAAAACTAAATACAATTATATTTTTCTGCTCGCTCTCATCTATCTCTTTCATACACACGAGCAACGAACAAGATGCTTATTTAATAAAGTAGCGATACCTTATTTAAATGTACCATGAGTGCTACTAGCAGATACCAGGCGCATGATTCTTCGTTGTACGGGCGTTTCGGCTGCTCTTTCAGCTTTTTTTCCGTTTCGTATCTACTGTGTTTTGCGCTATTTCAGTTTTTTTATGGCACTTTTACTATTTTCTTTTTTTTTCTTTGCAAAATGAGCTGGGGCTAACTTAAAAACATACTAAAAAATAACACTTTCTTTTATCTTACCCATAAGGTATTGAGGAAAGCTGCAATCAGCTGTTTTTATACCCGTTACACATAGTGTAAACGGATATATTCAGTTTGTCCAAAAATTTGTAACGCATTGAAGGAGGCATCGGAGACCCCATAAAGTATATATATTCTTCATCAGCTCGATGAGACGAATCGATCTAGCCATGTCCGTCTGTCTGTCCGTCTGTTTGTTGCTATGCGATCTTTTCGATGAAGATATAAAGATATTAGGCTGAAATTTTAAACTTAAGCTTTTTCGGCAACGACTAGGTTAAGTTCGAAAATAAGAGTGCCACGCCCATTTTTAGGTATAGCCCCCATACAAACTTATCGATTTTTTTCGATTTTTTGATTAAAAATAGTAATTATTTATGAATGTACTCGCTCCCAATTGGGTAAAAACATTTCTTTTGTCATCCAGGGTCAAAACCAAGACGCCACGCCCATTTAACGGATATTTCAGCTTCGGTTCGACCGAAGTTAACGTTTTTCCTTGTTTATTTTTGTTTTTTGTTTATGTTAAAAGGTAAAACATTTTTGTATGGGAAAATCGACTTCTTAAATGAACCGAATATGCATTAGGCATTGTTTTAGTGGAATTTCAATTTACTAGCATTGTTTAATTTCATATATAACCGGCTTGGGGCTAATCGGTTGGACGGTTTCAACATAAAGTGCGGACATAGAAACATTTTTATTTAGTTAAATTAGTGTGCTACTTTTGCTTTGTATGTAAAGCAACAACGAAAGTATTACTTTCAAGTAGCACAATATGACAGTTATCATCGATCTGTGAATACCCTAATTGTATATATTTCGTAAGAAAACTTTTGTAGTAAATAAATTTCATAGTTACAAGTTTTTCGCTAACATTTCAGTTTTATGCATTTCAACAAAAAAAATACACAATATATCAACTTAAATTCAAATAAACTAAATATTCTAAAAATAAAAATTGTTCTCAAAAAATAAATTGTATGTATATTTCATTTAGCAATATTGATAACAATCAGCAAATGTGTGCATTATTTGAAATACAAATTGGCTACAAATTTTTGACAGGCAATTTGCTTTCATATTTGATATACACAAAAAAAAATTATATAACACAAATAGACAAACACACTCGATGACATAGACAACAACTTGTATACAAAATGTATATTGAGTGCTTTTAAGTGTGTGACTGAGTGTGTGTCTGTGTTTAGTTTCACTACAATATTTCAAAAAATATATTTTTTCGAAATGAGCAATTTTCACATTTTTACTTTGTTGTAGCAAAACAGGCGCAATATAATTTTTGTTTTTTTATATTTTTTTTTATATTTTTGATATTAAGTCATAAAAATAAATGTTCACATTTATACAAAGTGAACGACAGACAAACTTGCTGCTAACTACAACGCAACAAAAAAAAAGTCACAAAGACCTAACTAAATAGCAAACATTTAGATTTTTGAAAGCACTGAAATAGTCATTGCGACGCGTTATAATAAATCGGAAATGTAATGTACACATGCTACTGTGTGTAACTATGTATGTACTTCCGTTATGACTGTCTCAAAATGGCGGTGATGATGATTATGATGATCATATACAGACGACAGAATCTGTTTATATTGCATATATTTTTAACTTGATTTTAACTGTTGCCATTAGCAGGACAAAGTATCTTTTTATTGAAGAATCTAGTTTTTTCGTTCTTAACAAAGTTTTTTCTTTTTTTTTTTTTTTTTTGTAAATTAGAAAAACTTAGTTGAAGTTTTAAGTTTTGTTATGCTTATTTAATGCAGACAGACGGACAAGCTACATTTTAAATCTGGCTTCAACCTATACAAACCTATTAATTTTCTCTTAAAAAAAAAACTCCACTATACACCATTTTGCACTAAAAATATGTTGTCACATAAATTCCATTTCATTTGTAATCTCATATAACAAGTCATTCTTTATTATTCCAGACGTTTTCCATAGAGCAAAAGAGCATTGCATTGTTGTCATAAAATAAAAATGCAAAAAAAACAAAAAAAATATAAAATTATAACTTTTATCGCGCATAATGAAGTCATAAACATTTCAACAGTTAACCAAAAAAGTCAACAAGTCAACAGCATTGCATAAGATAGAAATCAACGGTGTCATCATGCCGCATACAAATTTACTGCCTCAGAAATGAGAGAGCAGAGCGTGCTTTGCTTTGCTTTGCTTTTAACTTAAGGGAATGAAATGTCAGCTACAAATGAAATAAAGCGTTTGTAAACATAGTCACCCACAAACACATATCATGTAGATAAGCAATCTGAAGTGTTTGTTTTTTGTTTTATTTTTTTCTCATTTTTGTTAGTTTTGTCATACTAGCAAACTGCCAGCTCACCTGATACACGCTGAGGAAGTCACAGTAGCAGCAGCAGCAGCACAAAACTAAAACTTTTTCTCGGTAACTTAACCCGAAAAAGAATGGAAAAAAAAACAAACAAAAAAACTATTCACACTGACGAATGAAATTGCATACAAATGCGAAAAACTCTCAGCGACAAGTCAAACGGAAACGGAAGTGGCAAACGGTTGTGGTCGACAAAATAAAATGGCTGCAGCAAGAGTAAAAATGCGTGAATGCGTTAAAGTTCGAAAAGGAAATGAGTGTGTAACAAATCAACATGCCGGTAGTCAAATTTACTCAACTGTAGCATCATTCATTTAATTTTTTTTCATTATTTTTGGTATGTTTTAGGTGGAATTGGTACATTTTAGAGCAAAAATGGAACACAAAAATTTATATGAAAAAAAAAAATTCATTTAAATTAGAACAGCTGATAAAAATCTACTTAGCTGTATTTAATCAAAGTCTCCATTCATACATGACGGCATACAAAACAGGAAGACAGATATATATGGGCGACGTAATTGTATAGGGCTAAACTTAAAATAGGCGTATTGCTCTGATAAATTTTAACGTAAGTGAAACATGCAGCATTAGACATACTAGACACATAGACTGGTACATACAAGCACGATTATAGTCAGACATATGTTATGTATGGCCAGACAGACAATGCACAGTGGGCGACATCATACGTCAAAAAAGAGTTTTCAGTATTCCAAGTCCCGCGAATAAAAATGAATCTTGAAAATAAAGGTTTTAACTTTAAGTTTAATATGTTATCATGAAATAACTTGTATTTTTTTTTTATAAAAATAAAATATTTCCTAGTGCCTTATTACCAACTAGTTATATTTTAGTTAAAGTTGTAGTTGAATTCTCTCCAATTACCCCGAATGAAACTATTCTCTTGTTAGTCAATATCATTTACATTAGTCGAGTTTGGCACACTTCGCGCAACCCCAGGAATAAGACTGTGTTTAACCGAGCTGCCAAAGCAGTCAAAGAGCTACTGTACGAACACCGTAAGCAGTCCCTGGAGCAGTATCTGGAAAACGTGGAGCCAGGTCATCCTCAACACAAACTATGGTGGGTAACTAAGAGTATTAAAAGGCCTACTAAAAAGAAAGAAGCCGGTCAAGAATGCCAACGGTTCTTTGAGCCGATCTGACATCGAAAGGGCAGCAGCTTTTGTCGAACACCTCCACAAAGTATTTTTCTCCCTTTGCAAGATGCTCTCAACAGGATTCAGATTAGTCGGCCATACGTTGTCAAATGACGTGACTGAGGAGTTGCTTTGCGAGCTAGGGAGACCTTTAGACGAACAAATCCACTGGATACGTTGGAATTGACGTGCCAGCTATCAAAGCCCTGTCTCCAAATGGAATCATGTATTTCCGCAACATCATTAACAAATGCTTCCAGCAAGGTCACTCCCCACCCAGTGGAAATGCAGCCAATCTCTCCTGCAGCCAATCTCTCCTCAAATCGTTCAATTAGTTCATTGGCGGTTCTCTCTTAAGTAACTGAGAGATTACTGTTGCGTAGGATAATAGAGATACTGGAGGAGGCCGCTTTGATCACTTGTTACAGGTTTGACTTTAGGGAATTTCGCGGCATACCGGAACAGTGCCACAGGAAAGTTGAGAGGATTTTGGAAGCTTTTGAGGAGAAGAAGTATTGCACAGCAGTCTTCCACGACATCCAGTAAGCCTTTTACTGGGTCTGGCATATTGGCCTGTTATAAAGGGTGGTTAAATTTCAAGGGCCTATGTTGATTTTGAATAAAACACGAATTATTTAGGAAATTATTGACATTTCTTTTTATTTTGATATATTGGTATGGCTCAATTATGTATGGAACAATATATCGGCCAAATGGCCGCCACGGCTTCGGCGGCACACGTCCATCCGATGGTCTAAATTTTCGATGACGCTGAGGCATAATTGAGGTTCAATGTCGTTAATGTGCCGAATTGTCTCATCCTTTAGCTCTTGAATTGTTGTTGGCTTCTTGGCATACACCTTTTTTCAAATAACCCCAAAGAAAGAAGTCCAACGGTGTCAAATCACATAATCTTGGCGACCAGTTGACATCGCCGCGACGTGAGATTATTCGGTCATCAAATTTTTCGCGCAAAAAAGAACCATTGTTTCGTTAGCTGTGTGGCAAGTGGCACCGTCCTGTTGAAACCACATATCGTCCACATCCATATCTTCCAATTCAGGCCACAAAAAGTTTGTTATCATCTCACGATAGCGAACACCATCCACAGTAATTGCCTGGCCAGCCTCATTTTCGAAGAAGTACGGTCCTATGATGCCGCCAGCCCATAAACCGCGTCAAACAGTCACTCCTTGTGGATGCATTGGTTTTTCGACAATCACTCTTGGATTCTCATTCGCCCAAATGCGGCAATTCTGCTTATTGACGAATCCACTGAGGTGAACGAAAAAAATCACGAAGTACACGATATGCATTTTGATTTGAACGCCCATTTTCGTAATAGGCCTGAATAACTTTAACGCGTTGCTCGATTGTGTATCTTTCCATGGTTCAAATTGAGTTAGTCTGAAGTTGAGAAATGTCAAAAGAAATGCAGAAAAAACTTGACGCTTAGGTGTGGCTCACATTCAACATCGGCCCTTGAAATATATAACCACCCTTTATAAGATAAAGACCGCACTACCTGCTGCGTACATTGTACCTGCGTACCTACGTATCAACTCAAATCATACATTGTGTGTTTAAAATTTTATGTTAAAAGCGTAGATGGTATATCGTCGATCGGGGACGTTAGAGGAGGGAGTTCCTCCGGCAAAGTGTTCTGGGTCCGTTCATATACACCCAATATAACGACAACGACACGGCTTTCTTAGGTAGTGATATCTCTCCTCAAACTGCTACTGATATCTTTTCAGATACAGTTGGATATACTAAACTCCTGGATGCAAAGATGGTATGTAATGGTTAATTATGGCATTTTACATGCTTTTTTCATAATTATTAAATTTTAGTTCCAATTTTTTAGCATAAAAATTGAAAATAAATTATTTTAAAGATTATTTCATTACAAAAGTTTAAGCTTAACATTGTTCAAATCGCTCTAAAAATGTAAAAGCTATAAGGTAATATGTTATGTCAGACAACTTTATTTATTGATTTATATGTATAAGAACCCTTTTTAAATTTAAAAAATTTGTTTTGGTGGCCTTTTTTGGAATCTACCTCCCTAAAGTACATGGAAATAGAATCATGAGTACCCAGAATCTAACAAGGTCACCATCCATTTTCTCTTTTTTTTTTTTTTTTTTAATGGTAATTATTTTATACTTGTTTTAAAAAATTTATTATGTCTAAACTTTGGTTGGACTATTGACTCGAGGCCATCCCTTCTAACAATTTTACGTAAGACACTGATGATCATAAATAAACTAAACCAAGATGTGGCGGGTATT
Organism: Leucophenga varia; assembly: GCA_018903435.1. NCBI lineage: Eukaryota > Metazoa > Arthropoda > Insecta > Diptera > Drosophilidae > Leucophenga > Leucophenga varia. The sequence goes on along the minus strand of JAEIFJ010001894.1, from coordinate 56,688 downwards.
TGAGCTTCGATTTCACCGAAATTAACGATTTTCCTTGTTTGATTAATTAAAAACAAAATGCTTCTATTTTTCTATAAATATATTTTTTTAGTAAGGATGGAAGTGGGTGATTGGAGCTGTTTAATCTTGAACAGTTGACGGTTCATTACTTGTTACATTATATGTGTATGCATGCTGTAGCAAAAATTCACTTTGATATCTTCACTGCAAGTATTTTTGCTATGCAATGGTAAAAAAATGTAAAAGAAAAAAGAAAAGTCGGAGTAAATCTAAATGAAAGCTAACATTTCGAAGATATTAAAATAGTTTCAATTAGAATCAAGTTCTTTTATTATCAATATTATCCACATAATGTATACAATTTAGTACAAAGTCATATGGCAATATAAAACCGATTTTCAGTTCGATTCAATAGTCAATGCACATAAAGCATAAGAAATGAAGTACGAAATTGATGACAGATTTCCAAGGATAGTAAGGCCAATGTAATGCAAAAAGTCAGCTGACAAGTCTGGACATTTGCTGCAAAGCGATGCGATGCGAATCGAATCGAAGCGGTGCGACACCAACAAATGCTGCAAGTAGACGACACATTGCAATACTCGGGTTGTATAATACAAATGTATAATGCGACTTTTTGTTATTCGTTTGGAAAATTGACACTAATCGCTTCCCCACAGACTACATAAACAATTCGTCTTGGCACAAGTCAATCTCACAGCTTTTTAAACGTAAAACTTTCATTTTATTCCATTTGGACACAGTATTTACACATTCCACACACATAGAACTGTAACTTGCCCGCAAGATCGAAGTCAAAGTTTTGGTCGGCGTCAGATCTTGCATTTTCTTTACAATTTTATTTGAAAAAACCATTTTTTGTATGTTTGTTTGTCGGTTAACCTTTGGGAAATTCATATGTAATTTATCTTCAAGCAAAAAAGAAAAATAATATAAAATGCTTTAGTGCAGGTGCGAGACTAGACTAGCAAAAAAAGAGCATCTTAAAAAAAAATTTTTTTACCAAATTTTTTTTTTTTTTTTTAATTTTTTTTTTTTTTATTATTATTTTTAAATTTTTTTTTAATTAAATATATTTTTTTTTTTTATTTATTTATTTATTTGGTATTAAAATTTGCTTTCTGCTATCATCAAATCGACAGCTTAATCAAATTGGTGGTTTTAAAGGTACTAAGACTACATTTTTTTTAACAATATAAAAAGATAAAAAAAATTAGATTATATGATACAATTATTTACAATACATTATTTACAAATTTTTGTTATGGTATTTATTATTATTTTTTTTTTTTTTTTTTTTTTTTTTTTTTATTTTTAAAAGATCGATCCACCAATTCATGAGGATAAATTCTGGTAGGGCCTCTTGGTCGTCGACAATGCCTCTGCCCAGGGTAGCTCGGGAGACTGCACAATCTTCTTGCTAACACATTTGGATGCCTTTGTAGACGTTGATGGTATTGGTTTGCTATTTTTCGAATGGCATCACCGATAGCTGGTACTTTTAAGTCACGCTCTATACTTTTGTTTCGCATATACCAGGGAGAGTTCGACAGCCGACGTAATATTAATGCTTGTGCCACTCTGATTTTGTTAATATGGGTTTTAGCAGCTATCCCATAAATTTGAATTCCATACTTCCAAATGGGGGCTAACATTATTTTATAAATTTTAACTTTATTAGCAAGCGATAGTTTCCTCTGTCTTAAAAGCCAGTACATCTTAGAGGCCTTAGAAAGTAGGGTGTTTTTCACCATAGTTGCATGTCGATTGCACGTGATCCTGCGATCCAATATAAAGCCAAGGTATTTATGGTGAGATTTGTGCTCAAGCGTACTACCTTGCAACGTCACACCCGGGCAATTGGCCCTGCGATTTGCAAATGTCATGTTTATACTTTTTCTGTGTTGATGCCTATGTTCCATTTATTGGCCCAGTCAGAAAATCCGTCCAGGTAATCTTGAAGGTGCTCCGTGGCAGCAATAACGCTTTGGTCACGAACCATTATAGCAGTATCATCTGCATAGGTAGCAACCAGGGCGTCGCCGCATAGATCACTGTTAATTGAGGACACAGATGGCATGTCCGAAGTGAACAAAGTGTAAAGGGTAGGACCAAGGACACTGCCCTGCGGAACACCAGCATTGATACTTCGATGCTGCGATGAACAACCATCAATTACCACTTTGAAGATGCGGTCTTGCAAAAACTTTTAACCATCAGATACAGTTGCGGTGAGACCATCTTTTTTATTTTGTATAGCAGTCCCGGATGCCACACTCGGTCAAATGCTTGCTTCACATCAAGGAATACGGCAACAGCATATTTCCTTGCCTCGATTGCCTCAAGGGCAAAATTTACAACACGATTCAGTTGCTCAGAGGTGCCGTGTTTCTTTCTGAAGCCAAACTGATGTGAGGGAAGGGCGTCCTGCACAGCCGGAGTATCCAAAATACGTAAGAGTACAATGCGTTCAAGCATTTTACCTAATGAAGGAAGTAGGCTAATTGGCCTGTATGAATCTACTTCCGACACCGGTTTCCCTGATTTATGGATCATTGTGACCGCGGCACTTTTCCATGCTTTTGGGAAGTAGCTTAGCCTTAAAGAGCAGTTGAAAATCATCGTTAAGAAAAGTAAAGCCCTGGTAGGGAGCAACTTCAGCGTCTTGTTGTCTAGACCGTCTTCTCCAGGAGTCTTTTTGATGTTCAGATTGGCAACAAGACTTTTTACCTCTGAAAGAGTAACAGGTCGGCAGGGAGGCTCCAATTGCAGAGGCTGTTCAAGGCTCGCAACTATTTCATTATTGAACTCTGCTGAGTTCAGGCTAAATGGGCAAAATCTCTTCTCCAGACTACTAGCAAATGCTTCAGCTCGTTCATAACTGGAATAACACCATCCTCCAGTGCTGTCTTTGATGGGAGCTTTCGCATGACTTTGCCTCTTGAAACATCGGGTAAGCTTCCACAAGGAATAGTTGGAGGATTTATCTGTTCCAAGACTTTCCATTTGATCGTCAATTTCCTTTTGTTTATCAATAGCTAGGACCTTAGCAACTCGATTTGACAGCCGTTTAAAAATTCTGAAAATTCTTGGGTCTCTTGTTCGCGCATATTCCCGTCTAACTCTCTTTTTGAGGTCAATGAGAGCAACAGCGGCAGGTGACAGTCTCATGTTGAATCTATTAGGCAGATTAGCCGCAGGTCTTTCAGCTAAAGCTGCAGCTGTTCTCATCTTGGCCATAAAAAGCTCAACAGCATCATCAATGTCCTCAGGTGAGCTTAATTCCATATTAAGCTCAATTGTTCTCTCCAACTCAGTCTGAAACGTATGAACATTTGAGCCTAAGGACAAAAATTTAGCCCTAACCGGAACACAATTAGGAACTTCAAAGAGAGTGGCAACAACTGGAATATGATCTGATGTCAACTCATAAATATTTTCCACAGCCAGTCGATTTGGTGCTATTCCATTTGTAATAAAGAAATCCAGCGCTGAGGGGGCTGAACGGTTGTTGTACGAGTAAAAGCTGGGATTTCCAGTAGCAAGAACTTGATAAGAAGAACTGCAGATAGCTTCGTGCAGGCTTTTACCTCTAGCACACGTCCTGGCGTTGCCCCACCAAGGGTGCTTGGCATTAAAATCTGCGCCAAATATAAATTTGTTACCCAACCGTTGAAGCACCACCTCAAAATCATGCGTTGACCACCGTAATCCAGGAGGCAAATAAGCAGCAGCTATAATAAGTGGGCCACTGGGTGTCGTTAACTGTACTTGAGTGAGTTGGACATTATTGGAAGAAAAATCACTTAATTTAATATGTTCAATGTTGCGTTTAATTAAAATAGCGGAACCGCCTTTACTAGTTCCTGCAGGATGATCAACTTTGTGACAGACAAAACCAGGAATATAGACTTTTTCCGGCCCTGTAAATGTGTCTCTGTGATAAGCATCACATCAATTGAATTGGCAGAGAGGAAGTGTCGGAGCTCATTAACACACTTCTCGACTCCTCTTGCATTCCATAATCCGAGGCGAATATTATGTTTCATCATTGAAATTTAGAGATAAATAAAGAGATCATATCTCGCAAGGCGTTATTTGATTCAACCGATTGCGTAAATAAGGAGAACAGCTGGTCAAACTTCAAAGTGAGGCTAGTCAAAGCAGCCTCAAGTTTACAAATTTTAATGTCTAACTCACCATATCCTAGGGCACTGTTAGCATCAGTAGAGGATATTGAACTTTGGGTCAGTCTGTGAGACACTTCATGACTCAAAGGCTTAGTTAGAGTGGTAGCCTGCTTGATAGAATTGGGCCCTCGTACAATATCCGAGTAAGAAATACCGCTTCTTACTGTTTGTGCTGGAATAAAGCTTCCTTTCGCAAAGGCAACACGCTTTCTCTGGTTATTGTAACTCTGCAGTCCACTCATTGGAAGTCTTGGCTCCGGTTTCATAAACTTGATCTTTTGCTGTCGAACTTTACAGCCTTTGTAACTGGCTGCATGGTCCTCTCCACAGTTTGCACAACATAGTTTATCCAAAGGACGGATATTGCAATCTGGATGATTAGTTAAATGACCACCACCACATTTTCCGCAGACCGGACGCTTTAAACAATAATTTTTGGTGTGTCCAAAGTCTTGACACCTTAAACATTGAACAATTTCTTTAGATTTTTTGGCTCTCTCCACTTTGACCATGTGGGAACCAATTTTATTAATTTTTAGAGCATCCAAATTATTTTTTGCTTGTTTTATGCTCACGAAGAAGCACGATTGTCTCGTTTGAGCATCATCAACGTCAGTGAACTCCGTACTTGAATCATTTGTCCATCCGTGCTTCCTTGGACAGTGAATGTTAAGGACTTCATGTCCCAAGTCCTTGAAAGTGTTAATTATTCGATCAGGGTTCACAGATGGGTGAATATTGCGAACCACCAAGCGAAAAGGCTTTTCCTCCGAAAGCTGATGGTGCCAAAACTGGCAGTTATTATTTATTAGCACTTTTACAACCGCTCTATAGGCTGCAGAATCTGCAGTGTATATTCTAGTAACACCTGATTTCGATATACTGAAGGAGTAAGCCTCTGGTTTGATGACAGCGCACAATTCCTGTTCAAGTACATCAATCTTTGAGCAGTTGGGGACAAAGATGGGTGATGGCTTTTTGATGCGAACTTCTGTACTAGTTTTGGGTTCACAAGCTGCTTGTTGCTCGGAATCGCTGTCAGGATCCAAATTACCGGTTGAATTTAGATGGGATTCAACTATCTCCTCAACATCCATTTCTTCCTGGGCCAGTGCTGCAAAACGATTGCGGAAAGGTGCCAGCTGTGGGTAGTTTTTGTCATATGGCTGCACTTTGCCTTTCTTATTTGACTTAAACGGAGATGTACTTTTTCTTTTGAACTTAGAAGATTCGTATGTTGTTTGAAATCTGCACGAGTCAGGAATACTTGCGTCAGACAGAACGTTGCCAGTTGAGCAAATGCCACCGGCTGCAGAAGTCGAAACACAGTATGTTGACGAGGTAGTGGACACAGCAAAGGTGACTGCTGTGGTAGTTGCTGCATATGTTGAGATCTGCGCGTAAGAGTCACCTGTAGTGACTTTACAATTGACTGATTTGAGAGCCAGCTCCTTAGCTATAACCGCTCTCAATTCAGAAGGCGAGGCACCCGCTATCTCTTTCATTTTGGTATAATTTGTACTCACATTGGGTTTTGACTGAGAAGACGGCTTATAATTCATATCTACACATACGTGCAACAAACTCCAACTTGCTTCAACCAGATCACACCACAATATTTATGTTTTTAAAAATGAGTCTCTATCTCTTATTAGTACACACACGCGACCGTATCAATTATAACACTTCAATGTTTATGTTAATTGACTTATTTGTTTTTTGAAGCTTGCCCAATGGGCAAGCACACGGATTACTACAACAAACTTATGTTTTCTTTTGTTGTTATCTTAGTTGCAGCACAAAAAAAATTGTTATATTGTTAAATTTTTATGCTTTTTTTGTTTTTTTTTTTTTTTTTCAAATTAATTTTCAATATTTTTGGAACTGTGTGACCGAACTCCAAGAAAGTCAAAAGCCGACAAAAAAAACTAAAAGTTTAAGAAATGCCATATGCAACTACATACATGTGCGTGTAACGTATTTAAGATTATTTTGAAGTGAAAACCTTTTAAACACGTAAGCTGCAAAAATTTAAACTATTTAACGTAAAAGTTTCAAGTGCATCAAGTTGAGGTGCATTACATTATTGCTTACCGCAAAGTTTCTTGAGAACTGATTTGAAAGCATTTTGATAAAATGTGAATGCAGCGATTTAATTTATTCGCTGGCTTCACAAAATTTAACTATGACTTCAGAAATTTTTGAACCAATATCGATAAATATTGATATAAAATAAATATCGATAAATAATCGTAAACTAAATCGATGATATCAATATGTGTATTGGTTTAATCGTTTTGGAAACGAAGACAGAAAACGGATTTATGGCTACGGCCCTGAAACAAATCATTTTAGCAGCTGTACATCATTAAATTCCACAAAATTAAATAAATATCGATAAAAAATTTTCAAAATATCGATTCCATACCAATATTTCGATAAATTTCCCAGTACTATAAGTCTGAGGTTCGAAGTAAAAAAAAGTTGAAATACAAAAAATATTTAAATATATAAAATATTTAAATTGATTCTTTTCTTATAAAATTGAAGGTTAAAATCGAAAAAAAGTTTTCATACTGAGCAGTTTTTAAGAGTTTCAAAGCTTTGCTTTTAAAAAGTTGAATACTTGCACTCTTTATTGTCTCTGTCAGTACTAAGGAGATGACTGTTTTGCTGCACCCAAAACAGTTTTTTTCGCTGGATGTTTTAAAAACAAAGCCCTGCTAAAGCTGTTATTCTAGCTATCAACGTGCCCAAGCATTTGCCATTAGCCTGGAGACAAGGTTTTGCACATTTAGCCTGAACTAAGTGGACTTTGTTAGCCACGTAGGAGATCTTTGGCCGACCTCTGCAACTGGAGCCTGTTACTCTAATACAGGTTAAAAACCTTAGCAATAGAAAGACTCCTGGAGAAGACGGCTTAGTTAGAAAACAAAACGCCAGGAAAAGCAGCGTCGGAATTGGATTCTTACCGGTCTGTTAGCATATTTCTTTTTTCCTTGACCAAATTGCTGGAGCGGCTTGTACTCGTTAGGCTGTGCTGGCTGTGCTGTCCTTCCCTCACTAATTCGACTTTCAGAATCAGCCCGGTATGCCAGAACAACTCAATCGGGCTGTATATTTTGACATGGAGCATTTAATAGGGTGTGGCATTCAGGATTGCTTTGCAAACTAAAAAAACTGCTTTCACCACAGCTGTTTTTAAGGTGAAAAGTTTTCTGCAGAACAGATTTTCAAAGTGGTTACTGTCGGCCAAATTCTGGAGTTCCGCAAGGCAGTGTCCTTAAACCAACCCTATATAATTTGATCACTAGTGATATTCCATATGTAACCTCACTAAGCAGTGATATACGCGACGACATCCTACTTGCCTCAATGCTGACGATTCAGCTGTTATTGTCAGGAATACCTAGACAATTTTTTCTAACTGAGCCAATAATAGGCATTTTCACCACCAAAAGTGTGAATGTGACCTTTGCAAATCGAAGTGCAAACCGTCGTGATGTGACCCAGCAATTTGTTACCCTTAAGCACAAATCGCATCGGCTCATATAAGACCGCAGGAGGATCACGTTCAACCGCCTCACAACTATGGTCAAAAATGCCATGCCCTGTCCATAGAGCGCTATAGCCTTCAAGATGGACTGCCTCTTAAACCAAAAAACGTGTCGCTTGCCAATAAAGTGAAAATTTTTAAAGTAATTTTAGCGCCTATATGGAAATATTAAGTCCAAATTTATGGTATTGCTGCAAAAATCAATATTTAAAAATCAGAGTGACATATTTTCCATCAGCGGCGTCGACGAAGTAGAGGTCCTACAAGAACATTTTCAGTCCATTTAACAGTTCGTTCGATTGAAATAGTAAATATCCCATCCCAAGTAATGTATAAATCATTTAATATGTAATTTTTGTTAAGAATTATTCTCCACCAATTTGATTAAGCTGTCGATTTGATGATAGCAGAAAGCAAATTTTAATACCAAATAAATAAAATAAAAAAAAAAAAAAAAAAAAAAAAAGAATTATTCTAAGTACCTATCATATGCAATCAATTGGATTAAGCTGTCATATGATAGTGATAGCAGAAAACTAATATTTACAAATAAAAATAGCAGTTTGTTTGCATTTAAAAAAAATGTTGCATACCCCAAGGCGATAAATGGAAATGCAAAGCATATGGGTAAAGTTTATTGTATTTAAATACTTTAAAATAAAAATTATTTAATTAAAATATATAAAAATTAAATTTTTAATAAAATATTGCATAAATAGCCAAAACATTTTCTGTAATAAAAAAAAAGTACATGAATACTTTCACAAAAAAAATTCACTTCCTTTGCTACTTAATATTTGAATAACAGAAAATACAATTGCAATTGCATAATCTGTGCATTTTCAGACAATAAACTTCTGTAGCACAGTAGTACACAGACAACTTTTACAGAATATTATCACATTGCATAAAGATATACACAGACAACTAATTTGCAAATATACACAGCGAAAAAAAAAGAAGACGAGGGCGAGAGCGCAGTATGCATTCTATGGAAAAAGTACAGCAAAACTAAATTATGTAGTACAAGCAACAACATAAACTTGCAAAGCGAACGAATAATAGTAAAATGAGAATTGTATGCAAACAAATGCGCTGCGCTGTACGTGCAAAGTTCTTATTTTACCAAATAAAAAAAAAAATTAAAAAAAAGTAAAAATATAAAAAAACCTCGAAAAGAAAAGTACGCTGTAAATGCGCGTATTATGAAATAAATTTTCTATAGTATACGCAATGGCTGCACAGCAGCATAATAATAAGCAAACGCTTCTCACAAACAACCATGCTGCCGACGACGACGAACGAACTCGCAAATCCAATTTTGTGCAAAACTGAAATGAAGAATAAAAAACAAAAAAAAAAAAAAAACAAGAGTTCTGTGCAAAAATTTATAAAATGCAATTTGCGGTAAGCGCACAAACGCCTACAAAATTTATGTAAATATATTTTATTTTGTATTATGCGATATACGAATAAGTAATAAGTATAGTGTGGCATACATTTGGGCGTTTTAATGTGACATGGCAGTAAAATAATGCCATAAATACTTGTACCATATATATATTTATTTGGAAATTTTATGGAAAATAATTGAAGATATATTTTTATTTATTCCTTTTTTTGCCATTTTGATTTTAATTTCAAATTAAAGTTTTTTTTTTTTTTTGTAAAATAGTATTTATTTTTTGTATTCAATGCATAAAAAATTGTACCTTATGAGGATCCAAAATTTTCTACCTAACAGATTTTATGGACCGAAGCTGGCATGGATAAGTTTCCACAAGTCCCCTTGCTGTCTCTATCCAGCGCAGAGTCCCTTAATTGGTTGACATTTATGTTGTAGCCAGAAATCCTGTTACACAGTGGCTTATCTATCAATTATATTTTCATCAATACCTGTAATTTTTTCTGCCAATCCAGGACGTTTAAAAAATGTACGGGCTGTGTTTTCATCAATTAATGTACCACTCCCCCAAACTTTGGTCTGTCTACCAGAAGTCCCATTTTCCTTCGAAACTCACTTTGGAAGCTTTCGTTTTCGTACCAATAGATCATGTTTATGTGTTGAACACCTGATTTGCCACAATTTTATCTCCAATCGATAGTATACATTAAGGAAATACTCAAAAATCGAATATATGCATGTAGAGGTGGTAAGCCAAATTCATACCGACATTCATGCACTTCCTTTTTCAGACAGTTATGTATATTATACATTTTTGTCGGCTTCGTTTTGCATATAAAACACTTCGTTAAAGACAAAAAAACAAATTTGACATTTAAAACATAAATAAGCAATAACAAACACACAAAAGAACACTTACCACGAAAACACAAAAAAAGACACAAATACCTTTTACACTTCGATCAACATATTGCTATGAAAGGGCGGCTAAGGGCAGCTAATTTAGATTTTATTCGAGTCTTAAGATAAGTATCTATTATCAAAACAAATATGAACATATGAATCGGTGGGGAACACAACTAAAAGCTTAAGAGAAGTAAGAAATAGGAAACGAAAAACACTCACAAAACACCTTTTGGTTATTTCATATTTTTTGAACGACACACAACGATTTACAAATAGTTGGTTAGTTTAAATAAGACTTTATACTTGAACGAACGATATCCATTTTACTTCAGAGTTTTTGGCGTTTATTTTAATTATGTTTTTTATGTTGAGAGATTGGTCATACTCTCCGAAAAATCTCAACGCACTGAATTGCCCAGCACCTGTCTTAACTTTACATAATTTTTTTTTGCACAGAGTGTATAATCACACTGAAAAAATGAGTTGGATTCAAATAGCCAATTTATTTATGAGATGAACAACATTATTCAAATTGTAAAATTTCGATATTGGTTTTTTGATTTTTGTCGTATGGGAGCGACCACTGAGCGCTATAGCTTTTGTACAGACATATAAACAGACAGAAGGATGCATAGATTAGTGTTGGCAAAAATTTAAAAACCGCAATTTCACACTGCTACTGGAAGTTTTAATTTGTGATTTTCTGTTCTTCAGTGAACATGTTCAGTTGTCGACAATTTTGTGTAAAATCACAGTTCGCGAAATCAGCGATTACTGAACAGTCGCGAGGAGCGATACACAAAATCGCCGATAACTGAATATGTTCACTGAGGACAAGAAAATCGCAAGACGAGATTCTCAAGTCGCAGTCGCTAATCACACTGCGACTTAAAAATCACTGTTTTAGATAGTTGCGCATAGTTATATCGACCCGAATTTCTATGTTGTTACTAAGCTATGCCACACCAACTTCTGACATTAAATACCTTTGTACGTTCCACTTACTCCTTATCTAAAAATATGTAATCTATCTAAATCTTAAGTAAAGTAGCATTATCTTTCAGATACCAAATATCTATTAGTTTATTCAATTAAAAGTCATCACAAAATATTCTTGAATATTCAAATTTTGCAATCCTTTCAAAAATTGCGAGTTTAGTAATATAATCAAACCAAAATATTAAAGAAAACGCTTCACAGACCACAGCTATAGTCAACAGCATATTGTCAACATCAGCTTCATTGAGTTTCGTGGCACACTATGAACGTCATTAGCTAAGCCAGTACAAAGAAACCAAATCAAACTAAGGCAATTTGTTTATAAGAAGAGATATAACAAAACAACAACGAGAAGGATGTCATCTCGAACGCCAACAAATTGAAATTGCTTTCGTATCCTTTTTTTTTTTATGAAAGAGACCACAATGATGAGTACGATATGATGCTAAAGTTGATTATGATGAGAATATCGTCTTTACTTGTTAGTGTAGAGTACCAAAACGAGTACAAGCCAGCGAAGCAAATTGTTTTATTTAATAAAGCAAACAATATCAATTCATTCGACAGTTATCCTGTTATCCTGCTGACACTGCGCAGCACTGCTTTTAAAAACATACAACAAGCAAAACAGCCAACAACGTCAAGTCTATTGCTCTAAAACTTATGAGAAAAAGTAATAGTAGTCCTTGTAGAATACTTATACTATATAGTTGTATTTGGTATCGTATATATTCGCAGTTTCTTTTGCTAGTAAAAAAAGCATTGTTTGTAAAAGATTAAAAAGGACATAAAACAAGCAGTTACTTTAGAGAAATAGAAAACGAGAGAGAGAGAGATAGAAAACATTGCCTTGAGGCACTTGAGCAGTGAGTTGCTTCTTCATTTTTTTTTTTATATATATTTTCGAATTATGTATTTAACACAAAAGTAAACAATTTGAAAAAGTTCAGCACTTACTTTTTAATTTAACCATTATTAATTGGTTGTCTGTCTGTCTGTCTGCATGTCTATCTATCTAACTGTCTGACTGATATGCGAGTATATTGTTAGCGCTTATTTGGCAATGTTAAGTCGCATTTCATTTAATTTTCAAGCAAATGGGATTAAAATATTTCACTCGCTGTATAAACTTTTCAGTACTTTTAATTGGCGCACAGATACAACGACTTGGCGTACGAGAGTAAAACAGAAAATAAAAGATTTTCCCTGAAAAATGGATTATGTTGCATTTTCAATGAACTTCTGAGACAATGCTTCTGAGTTGTAGCTAAGTTTATTGTGTTTTGTAGTTCATTTTACGCTTTTCCTTTTGTATAGAAATGAGAAGAACAAAAATAAAAAAAAATAAAAACTTTATATAGTTGCATGAACTTAAATACTCTAGACATAACAATAGAGTGCATAATTAAGCTGATTGAAGTAAATATTGCTTAATATAACCTCGGGTATTTCACGATTTTCTATTACATCTTTCTGGCTTTTACGTTGAAATGTACATTTTCACATAAAATATTTTACTATTTTAAGTTTAAAAGAATTTTTATGCAACAAAAACAAATCATGGAAATTAGCAAAAGTAAAGAGATATTGCATCTCATACGTATACATTTTCGAAAGCTAGTAAAACATTCTGTAAAATAAGTACCCTGAGTTGCTACTGGATGGTCTAAAAAGGTTTATAAAGAATATTATATATCCCTTTTAAAGCTCCTACTCGAGCCGTGATTTTTCAAGAGTACAAAGCCAAAAACTCATTAAATGCCATCGAACAACAAACATATTCGACAGATTTGGCACTCTATGACTTTTGTCCTTTTCCCAAAACTGTAATTGCACCTTTGGGGAAGGCGTTTTGACCCGATCAATGCTATCAAACAGATTTCAACGAAATAGCTGAAGCCCATTTCTCAGGCGGGTCATGGAAGATTGGGTTAGTCGTTAAAATCGTTGTATAGTCTTAAATGGAGTTCATTTGGAAGCTGCTAACTTTTTTTCTTTTAATGGTTAAATTCCATTTATACTTCTTTTATATTTATATAGTTTAAATAAAACTTTACATTTTCATTGTAAAAATAAAATCTTTTTTTTTATAAATTACTAAAAATAATTCATTATATTCAAAGATTTAACTAATCTCCATAACATCTTCAATGTCATACTCTAAATATAAGCTATTTGAATATAAAAATAATAAAAAATTTAATAAAACTAGTACTCAAAGCACAAATAATTTTTTTTTTTTAAAAAAAATTATATTCAATATTTTAATAAATTACTTTAATTAAATCCATTTGACCTTTTATTTTTTTACAAAAAAATTAATCGAGAATATTTTACTAAATTACCTTAACCCTTATAGGATGAGGATGATCAGAATTTTTTGGTAGTCAAAATTTATATCATATTTTGACGACCAAAAATTCTGATCATCCTAAAAGGGGTTATATAAGGATTAGGAAAAATAAATCAATTTAATATACTACCTCCAATAATTCTTATAATTAATAAACCTATTATTATTCTACAATTTAAATCTCCAGCCAGGCTCCCCTTTTTCAAAAATCACTAAAATTTAGTGATTTACTTTTCAAACGAAAATGTTCGCAAAACGAAGAATTTTTCTTCCTTCCATCGGTTACATTTGACCGATTTTTTTTTTTCGGTATGTTTGATTAAATAAATTTTTAAATTATTATTATGTATTAAAAATAAAATTTGAGAATATTTTACTAATAAGCCTACTTTTTCTTTTTGATAAAATTTTTTAAAATTTTGGTTTATGAAATAAAAAATATAAAAATAAAAAATTCCAGGCATGCTTTCATTATTGAAATATTAAAAAATAGTTTTGCTTTACTATTGTAACGTGTATTAGTGATAGAACTTAAAATAGAACTAGAGACAACTCGTTTGTAAATGACGGCTTAGGAGAGTCTACTTTTCGAATATGGTGACCCTATCTCTTATAGTCTCAGAGATAATTGTTTTCTTACGGCAGAAGTCAGGCCGAACTGACAGACAGACATAGCTATATCGAACGCCTTTCAACGTTGATCAAGAATATTTAGAGGGTCTACCTAGCCTCTCTCTGTCCGTTACATATTTAGCACAAACTTAAAAAGTGTACACAAAAGTAAAAATCTTGGTATAAGTTATATGATATTTAGTTTATAAAATGTGTAATTTATAACGAATTTGATGTTTATAGTTAAAGTAACAATAAAGATTTTCTACAAAAACTCGAACAGTTTTTGGGTAGGCTAATATGGGTGCTGACCTCTAAAATGGATTTTTCTTTAATGCTGTACAGAAGTTTTGTGGACTGGATCCCTGATGTAAAACTGCACATTTGCTTTCAAATTGACATATGTGAGCGCACTTTTGATACGTCAGTCTTGTACCATTTTAGCCTTGGAAATTGTTGCCAACCGACAAACCAAGACGTTTTCAATAAGCTAAAACATGCAAAACATTGCGAAAATCGAGCCAGGTTTGTGGCAAATTAAAATCATGATTGATGAGGCTCATTTCCATTAGTGCGCCGCCAAAGTTATTCGTGTGGAGAAAAATTTATGCCGATAGACCACAGTCTCGGGACCAGATTAAAGCCAAAATATGCGAAGAAATTACCCGTATTACCAGTGCCGATCAAGTACACAATAAGGTTATTTTATGTGTTTTACTAAAGTTATTCACTAAAAATATAGGGGACCACAAAACGAAGAAGCCTGTATAAAAGAGTTGTAATAAAAAGAAAGAAAAGCGTTACCAGCAGCTTCATCAGCATCAATACCCTTCACACGATAATTAGATTAGGCAAAACTAGCTAAAGATTTGTATGGGGGCTATATGCTATTGGGGTCCCATCCCAACATGGGTTGACAGTTTATCGCTGTAAAGCAGTTTTCTTTAACAAAATTTTAATATACTCTTTTGTACCAACTTATTTGTAACTCCGTGAATAAAAATCTATAGCAGTGAGATCGGTCACTCAGTGTTGCCAACCTTAAAAGAAAATTGTTGAAAGCACTCAGAATTTTGTCCAAAAGATTAAATAACGAAAAATCTCTAAATCTAATTTTACGAAAGAATGGATTATTTCTATTACTCCTCGTTCTTCCCTGTATTGGCGGATCTACTAATAAAATTCTGAATTCTACAAACATTCAAAAAATGCCAAAAATGGCAGCTTAATTTATTAACACAAAGTGAAAGTTAAGCGTAGAAAAAAATAAACATGACTATTAATTTTTGATATATATAATCTAAAGCCAAAGCTTTCAACCAAATTCACAGCATCAAAGTTTTCCACAATTACGATTATAATCATCGATTAAAGATTTGCGACTATTAAACGTTTCAATTTAACTTTTCAGACGAATTGATATGAACAATTAAAAAAAAAAAAGTATTTCATATCAATGCTGTCTGTCTGTCTATCTATCAGCACAAGGCAAGCTTAAGTCAAGGTCCTTACGTGCATCCTTAAGCCTTTTTTTGTGCAAACGTTCTATATAACTTTTTGGAAAGCAAAAAAAAAAAAAGAAAACCATTGACAGAAATTTATTGTATTATCCAATTCTATAAAATATAGCAAAAGCAACAATAATTTTTATGTTTTACTTTCTAAGTCGACTTAATGTTGAATTTCTGGCTTTGCACTTAATATTTTTTCCTGCTTACAATAAAGCACTTTTTTTTTTCAAGCATCAAATAAGTGCATCATATAGTGTACTTAGTGAAAACAATGTCCTTGCTTGTCCTGCGCTTTTAAAAAATATATATAAGTCCAAATGCTATTTGCTTTGACAGCATTTAACTTTGTTTTCTGATGAAAACTTTTCTTTTCTGTATTTTCAATAGGCGTTGCCTGCCAGACTTCTACTTTGAATTACAGGATTTTTTTTTGTTTAGTTGGTTTCGATGTTTTCAATTTTTTTATTTTGTTTCTTTGTTTTCACTGCTCGTTTTCGTACTTTGGGTTTCCTTTTGTATGCGTGTATACGTGTGTGTGTGTGTTTGAAGGTAATGTTGCCGTGAAGCCAAGTATTAGTTTAAGCGGATTATAATTTTGTTGCGAAATGCTGTCGGACAACTTACGCCGCTTCTGTCTGCGATAGCGTTTTATGGTATTAGAAAGTTGTGAAGGCTTTTTGCCAAAGTTAAAGCGATTTTATTTATGCATTTGTGGCTAGTATAGCTGATATCGCTGAAAGTTGATTGTTTCAAGCAGTTTCAAAGTTTACGGTAATCACAGTAAAAGAAGCGTCCTTTTTCTTTAACTTTATGCAAGAAGGATACTATACTTTATACTATATGTATGTAAGCGCATTAAAATGCTATAAGGTCAACTGATTTAGTTTGTTATAAAATACAGCTAAATGCTTGGTAGATCTTCCTTTTTGAAATAGGTTTTTACAAATTTTAAAAAGAATTTTGCTAAGCATTCTAGTGTTTTCTAAGTTGCTCTAGTTAGCAGTAGTGTTTCTCATTCAAATGTTTATGATGATTGTTGTAAACTAATTGATTTTTTAACTACCATTGCTCACGACTACAGTAGAGTACATTTGAGTGCATTAAAGTATATTAGTGTACAGAAGAGTACATTAGAGTACATTCGAGTACATTAGAGTACATTAGAGTACATAAGAGTACATTAGAGTACATTAGAGTACATTAGAGTACATTAGAGTACATTAGAGTACATAAGAGTACATTAGAGTACATTACAGTACATAAGAGTACATCAGAGTACATTAGAGTACATTAGAGTACATTAGAGTACATAAGAGTAAATTAGAGTACATTTTAGTTCATAAGAGTACATTAGAAAACAGAAGAGTGCAATAGAGAAGTGTGCAATAGAGTACAGTAGAGTACAGTATATTACATTATAGTACAGTCGAGTACAGTAGAATACACAGTAGAGAGGATTAAAGTTGAGTCCAGTAGAGTTCAGTAGAGTACAGTAAAGTACAGTTGAGTACAGTCGAGTTAAGTAGAATACAGTAGAGTACAGTAGAGTTTAGTAGAGTACAGTAGAGTACAGTAAAGAACAGTAGAGTACAGTAGAGTACAGTAGAGTACAGTAGAGTACAGTAGAGTACAGTAGAGTACAGTAGAGTACAGTAGAGTACAGTAGAGTACAGTAGAGTACAGTAGAGTACAGTAGAATACAGTAGAGTACAGTAGAGTACAGTAGAGTACAGTAGAGTACAGTAGAGTACAGTAGAGTACAGTAGAGTACAGTAGAGTACAGTAGAGTACAGTAGAGTACAGTAGAGTACAGTAGAGTACAGTAGAGTACAGTAGAGTACAGTAGAGTACAGTAGAGTACAGTAGAGTACAGTAGTACAGTAGAGTACAGTAGAGTACAGTAGAGAGTACAGTAGAGTACAGTAGAGTACAGTAGAGTACAGTAGAGTACAGTAGAGTACAGTAGAGTACAGTAGAGTACAGTAGAGTACAGTAGAGTACAGTAGAGTACAGTAGAGTACAGTAGAGTACAGTAGAGTACAGTAGAGTACAGTAGAGTACAGTAGAGTACAGTAGAGTACAGTAGAGTACAGTAGAGTACAGTAGAGTACAGTAGAGTACAGTAGAGTACAGTACAGTAGAGTACAGTAGAGTACAGTAGAGTACAGTAGAGTACAGTAGAGTACAGTAGAGTACAGTAGAGTACAGTAGAGTACAGTAGAGTACAGTAGAGTACAGTAGAGTACAGTAGAGTACAGTAGAGTACAGTAGAGTACAGTAGAATACAGTAGAGTACAGTAGAGTACAGTAGAGTTTAGTAGAGTACAGTAGAGTACAGTAAAGTACAGTAGAGTACAGTAGAGTACAGTAGAGTACAGTAGAGTACAGTAGAGTACAGTAGAGTACAGTAGAGTACAGTAGAGTACAGTAGAGTACAGTAGAGTACAGTAGAGTACAGTAGAGTACAGTAGAGTACAGTAGAGTACAGTAGAGTACAGTAGAGTACAGTAGAGTATAGTAGAGTACAGTAGAGTACAGTAGAGTACAGTAGAGTACAGTAGAGTACAGTGACAGTAGAGTACAGTAGAGTACAGTAGAGTACAGTAGAGTACAGTAGAGTACAGTAGAGTACTATAGGGTAAAGTACACAGTATAATGCAGTAAAATGGCTCCTGTACATGAAAGTATTGATATTTTTTTTCACTTTTATTTGTTCTATATCAATGTCTGTACAAAGCAAAATGGCTAAAAGTAAATATTTTAAAATAATCAAATTGCCCTTATAAAATAAATAAACAATTCAATTAGTTACAATTAGTTATATAAAATTTCATTTTATTGTACATTAAATATTAATTACTACCAACTAAAAATGAAAAATTTTTACAAATAAATTGTAAGAATTGTAATGAAAGATTGATTTTAATTAAAACTATCGAAAGTATTTGACATGAAACAAATATTAGAATAAGCTTTTGTCAATTTTTTTTGTGCAATATTTTACAAAATATATAAACCAATTTTTGTATATTTTGTTAAATATTTTATGTGATTTTCTAATTAAAATATTTTCAGTATTACAAATACGGCGTATAGATATGTTGAAACGTTCAATATTGCTTATTTATGAATTTTGCGCTGAAATATGCGCTACAACAAAAACCAAAAAACAAAAAAAATAGAAACAACAAAAATATTATCATCATCATCAGACTTTATTTGTTGTTGTTTGTATTTCTATTTTCGTGGCTTATATTGGTTTTTCTTTATGCAAATAAGCGTTCGTTGAAAAATAATAGCAATACAGCCGACAAACGCATTTCAAATTCATTTGCATACTTTTCGGGCTCTATTTTTCAATATGGCAAACAACAACAACAACAACCATATTGCAGCTGTCCTTACAATATTCTGCGTAACACCAAAATTCAATAAACAAATAAATTAACAGAGTTTGCAACAAATCAGCGCCTGTTTAGTTAATTTATATACCGTTCAGTAGTGTTACAGGTGTACTAAATATTGAAATAGAATGGTTTGATAAGTAATAAGCGCAAATAAAGCTGCATATGTCATCTATCTATCATACTTATGAACCAATAACTTGCAATCCTCTCTCTTAAAACAGTGTTGCTTGTATACATGTTTGCATAATTTTAGGCGCTAAATATGCAAAAATCTTTGTGAATTTATTTTATTTATACAAAACAGCTGCTGCTGCTGCTGTTGCTGCTGTTGTTGCGTCTACTGTTGTATTCAAATAATAAATTTTTGTACTAACGCTGCTTAATTATATTTGATAATAAATATTTTAGGAATTTAGCTGCAATAATGAAGTGTTTAATATTTAGTTTTCGATTCGATTGCTTTATACTTACATATTTTATTTGTACATAAAATATTATTTTCTACTATGTTTATTTGCTTAAAATGCATTCAATTGCAGTTTTCTGATTTGTTGTCTTAATTATAAATTTTGTGATTGTAAATGCTTTGCTTTCAATGATTTTACTAAATGCAATATTCTAGTAAATAAGTAGAAATCAATTAAAATACTTATTACTTCATTCAGTAATTCATTTCATTGTGTATGTAGCTATGTAGTTACTATATAATTAATTCTTGCATTCGTTAATGTGCACATTCTAAATTGTTTATTATTTATGTAGGATTTTGTTGTTTAAATTTTCAGTCTCCATTAAATGCTATTTCAGTTGATTTCATTGAACCATTCCGTTTGATTGATATTAAATATTTAGAAAATGTAGTTAACACTTAATTAAATTTTAGTTTTATTTCTTGAACTTTAAAGCGTTTGAGCTTTTGATCTTTGAAGTTCTTACTAAATTTAATAAGTCTTAATTAACCTCAAAAAAGTTATTCGGCCATATACATATATAGCTTTAGTCATGATGTTTCGCATTTAATATTTTTATAATATGAAATGCGACAAATGGAGAGGCATTTGTGTGCTACCTGCGAAAAATCATTCTGGAGAGAATAAAAGGACACTTGAACTCGACAATCGGCGACGAACAAACCGGATGAGGATGATCATCGAGCAGTGTGCAGAATTAAGGTTGGATCTGTTCCTAATATTCGTCGATTCCGAGAAGGCTTTCGATAGTGTTCCCCGGAATTGTATATGGGCTGCCTTACGCCGAAGGAATGTGCCCGAAAAGATTATCGCTAGAATTAAAGAAACGTACAATGGCGCGCAATGTCATGTCTTACATCGAGGAAGTCTTTCTAAACCCTTCGACATCCAAAGCGGAGTACGCCAAAGCTGCATTCTCTTACCAATTCTTTTTCAGTAATAGGGTAGGTTTTGGTGTCGTCGCTGCAACCACTCACGAACACCGGAATACGATGGTCGATGACTGACAAACTCCAACACCTCCACTACGCTGACGACATTTGCTTTCTCGTGCATACCACGACGGATTTATCCCGAATGGCCTCAGCGCTTGAGAGGGCATTTTCTTTCGCTGGTCTAAAAATCAACACGCGTAAAACACAAGCCCTCAGCCTTAGTCATACGGGACCGACCACGAGTAGAGTTGGCATCATTCTTGCAGAAGAAGGCAGAACTGAACTGGATGTTTGCAGCTGGATCAGCAAAGCCAGAGCTGTTTTCGGTATGATGTCTCTCATCTGGCGAAACA
This sequence comes from Leucophenga varia, assembly GCA_018903435.1. Taxonomy (NCBI): domain Eukaryota; kingdom Metazoa; phylum Arthropoda; class Insecta; order Diptera; family Drosophilidae; genus Leucophenga; species Leucophenga varia. The sequence continues at coordinate 35,970 of JAEIFJ010001894.1, read as the reverse complement.
ACGATTTGAGTACAACTCTAAAAGTCAGTGCTTTCAGTGCTACTCTACGGATGTTGCACTTGGAAGGTAACCACACCCATCACCAACAAACTTCAGGTGTTTGTTAACCACTGCTTGAGCAGCATTCTCGAATTCATTGGAGGGATAGAATTCCCAATGAGGAGGTGTACCGCAGGGCTAACATCGAGCCGCTAAGCAGAAGGATCATGCATCAGAAGTGGAGATAGACTGGGCATACACTTCGTAAGCCCGTTGGTAACATCACACGAAAAGCCATGCAATGGAATCCTCTTGATGGTAGAGTTCGAAGCGGTTTACGTCCCCGAGAAACATGGAGGAGAACAGTGTCAAGGGAGCGACGAGAAGGACATCACATACCAGGGTAGAGTCAACTTGCATCCCTTTCAGAGAACAGGACGAGGTGGAGAGCAGCTATTGACGCCCTGTGACCCATTAGGGTTTCAAGAATCGAAGAAGAAGATGATGGCAGACACTACTACAAATTATTTTAAAGGAAGGTTTTTCTCAAATAATATCAGAGTTAATTTTTGAATAACTGCGGTGTTCGCCACTAAATCTGATATACAAATTATCGAAACTAGCTAAGCGTAACCATGATGCAATTATACCAAGTAACGTATACCACAACTGTATTTTTCTAATTTAGTAACAAGTTTTGTTGAGTATGCATGGCGTGGTGAATTTTTCATCTCCAGGCACCATAAGATGCAAAAACTTAATTTTTCATTTGAAGCAAATCACACAAAATTCCAGTGATTGAAGCGGTGTAGGACACGATTAAACGGGAAACTTAGTCATACACCTTGCAGAAAAGCTATTTAACGATAATTGAAAGACTTTTAAAAAATTGGAAAAAAAAAATTGAACACAATTTTGGGGTTTTCAAGCAAAAATAGTACCACAATGAAAGTCAAAATCTAGATAGTTGGTATTCATTTTATTACAAAAAAGATTTTTGATCTTAAAATTGCTTGTATTATATTTTTTTCTATTATAATAAATAAAATAGCTTTGCTTAACTTTTCATATGTATAAATTGTTAACTAAAATTATTTACCAAAGAAAGATATAAACTTGAAAATTCAAAGTTCTCAAGATTTTTTACGAAAGCATTATGTATACAATATCATCTATCGATGAACAAATTTGCGTAGCATTAAAAAAATATTTTAATATTATAATGGATAACTGTCGTCTGTATTCTATTTGGCACGTTGAACCAACTACAGATTACGAGAGATTTAAACATTTTATACTCGACTGGCATGAATATAGTACAGATTGGTTTCCGTTAGTCTATTGGTCGGTGCTATGGATGAGTTTGATGTGTGCGGTAAGGCATATTTTTTCCATCCTTTTTTTTGTATATTAATTTAATTGCTTCTAATTTATAGGCCTATAGTACCGCTGAATTCATGCGTTTATACACAAAAAGCGAGAAGTATGGCATATTATTTCACAAACGTGATTATTATATAATGCCGTTGGAGATTAAAAGAAAAATACAACTAATTGGCTCATTTACAATCACAATTGCGTGGATCGCGTTGGTGTACGCTATAATCAGTGTGAGTGTCAGATGTATATGCATACATATACCAGCCTAACTCCCCGGCCTTGCTCGGGTGTCACAAAAAGTTATTTTTAATTATTTTTATGTCACCAATCTTCATATCCCACCGCCCATTTTTTCCAATGAATCATAGTTTTCCCGTTACTTAATACCCAGTTTTTGGAAAATTTGGGGACACACTTTTCGTACATCCATTCAATGGTTCTTATTTCTTCTGTTCCTATTTAAATGTACACAGAGTCATTCGTAAATAACATACTAAATGGAAAATCGGAATAGCTGCATGTAAGCTAAACTTATTTGGCCAGTGATCGACCTCAAATTTACCAGAACCCTACTATTCTCGTAACGACCTTACGAACATGCGACCAAATTAGAACCTGACGAGCTGCACTCCGGAATCGTTGTAGCGCTTTCTCTGTGTGTGTTCAGCACGAAGTACGAGTACACGAAGGTACTTCGGGCTTCGCTTAGCGAACTCTTCTACGGTCCTTCTAAAACTGTACTGGTTGGCTTAGAGTCTATCACAAAGGTTTACTACCGAGATTTTTTAGTGGTAGCAAAACGGCATTTTTATTCCTAATGTTTGGGAAATATGGGTGTTCCTCTCAGCCACCTCTCTCTATCTTTCTTCATTCTTGTTGCTCAAATACTTGCAAACAAATTACCGCCACCCATTTTTTCAAAGGATCATACCTTTCCCGGTTCTAGTTCAGTTTGTATAATCTGTTGAACTATTTGTCTGTTTGTCTGACTATGCCACGGCATGTAACTCCATCTGTGGGGTGGATTAGTTCCTCAGTTTTGGACACATCATTATAATACTTCTTCTTCTGTACAAGACGACCAAAATTAAAATATTCTCATTCATTATTTCCAGGTAAAACCCAACTTCATGCTGCTATGGTTATTTGCCTACTCACTGCATTTTATATTCGATCTCATCATATATATTCGTAATATTTTATTATCACGTATAAAGCCTAGCTTATGGATATTCTTTCCATTTCTGGTATCTTTTGGTCAATTTGTATTAGTATTGTGTGTGAAAATGATATTCGAGCAAGCATTATTATATAATAATATTCAAGAACTAAAACTGCTGCAAATATTTTGAAAATCAGGCAAAGGTGACAAGGTTGATAAATCAAATACAGACAAATGAAATCGCATATAAATATAATTTAAGCTGATTTCAATTAAATCATTCAATTCAAATTGTACTTTGACAATTTAATAATGGTGTACTGAGCATGTATAAAAGTCTTTTAAATATTTAAAATCAATTCATTCAACACTCAAACTCTCCAACACAAATCATGCCCTCTGGCGCAATGTCAATAAATCAAATAGTAATTTCGCTCAAAGTGACTTGCACTCGGCCACTTAACAATTAGTGCCTATCGGCAATAAAGCAGATACAGCACAGACACAGGCGCTGGCACAGGCACAGGTCACAAAGGACTCGCATGTATGTATGCCTTGTTTAGCTAATTTTCAATTTCGCGCATAGCTATCGATCGTCAGTGTTGAGTGAGTTAGCTAGTTAGTTAGTTAGTTGTCCCCATAGAACATTTTACTACAATTTTATCGTTGCATACTTTTAGGCATACAAACACATGCATCGACACAAATGTGCAATAATGTATTTACGTACAGCATTAAGTCAACGAGGCGTATGTGAATTTAATTGAAATTCTAGTGACAATGACACTGAAAATGACAGCTAGACAAGTGAATATTTTGTAAAGCAAAGTTTTTATTTTATTTTTTTTGCGTGAAATTGCAATATGCTCGAAAGCATGCAATTAAATTATTAAATATTTTTCAATTAAATTGAGGTATTTTCTGTTTAAAGCAAGATTTTGACTTTTAGCATATTTAATTCTATTTGATAAGCCAAAGTATTTGTCGTATTTAATTATTTAAGACTTGACAGCTTAAAGATATGTTTTATTTAGTTATCTGTTCATATAGAGTATATAAATCTCTTTTCCCTGACCACGTCTGACGTAAGACACGACTACAGCCCAAACGACTGCAGATAGGAAGCTGCAATTTTTACTATACATTCCTTTTATGATGAAAGTGGGTAAGAAGGGATTTTGGAATATTTTGAACAGTCGCCTAGGGGAAACTTAATATTCGTCTCATTTAAAAGGTAGCTAAAAAATATTTTAAACAAGTTCATGCAATTTTCAAAATTCGAACCTGGAGCCATATCTTTGGAATGAATAGACGTATAGACATGCAACTGGGCGCATTTGAAAGATGGAGAGAAAATATGATTGGCGTGTTCAAGGGATTTCTCAGATTCGGACCTGGGACCCATTGGTGGACCCAAAATAGATTTTCAATATTTCAGGATTCAGATGAGCTCTAAGATATGATCCGTAAAATTTTTAGCCCGGGGCCTAATGGGGGCCTTGAAACCGGAAGAGCCATATCTTTTTAATTAATAGACGTAGAGACTTGAAACTGGAAGCATTTGAAAGGCAGAAAATATTTTTGGCGTGTGAAAAGGGTTTGCGATAGTTTGACCTGGGACCCAGTGGGTGGGTCGCCAAAATGTAATCAATTTAAAAACTTGTTTTTTATTTTTTGCTGTAGTTTCAAAAAACTATATAGGTGAGCACTAAGATAAGATTTTGGAAAACTTGGATCTGGGGTCCAATGGGGCTCTTCAAATCCGAGAAACCATATCTCTAAATGAATAGATCTAGGGGCATAAAATAAGGCGCAATTGAAAGATGGTTAAAACTATTTTGAAGTGTTCAAGGGCTTTCTGATATATGGACCTGGGGACTACTGAGTCCCTCAGTCCAAACTTTTAACAGTTCCTATTTTTTATTTGCTGTAGATTTAAATTAGGATACAGGTGATCACTTGAGCGAGATTTTAGAACATTTTTACCATGGGGCCCCAAAATCCGGAAAAGAGATATCTTTGGAATGAGTATTCCTAGAGTCTTAATTTTAGGCAAATTTGAATCATGATTAAAAATGATTTTTGATGCATTCAAGCGGTTTCTAAAATTTAAACCTGGCGCCCTGCATGGAACCCAATTCTCAAATTTCGTAGTTCTATTTTCATTTTTAGTTTTTTTAATATTTTTTTAGCATAGATTTAAAACAAACTTAAGAATTAAACAATTTTTATAAATAAGGAAAACTTGTAAATTTTCAATTAAAAACATTTCTACATACAAAAAATTAACAACAAATTTACAAACTTAACATACAAAACTCATATTTAATTTTTCTTTTTTTACAAAAAAAAAAAAAAAAATTACGCTTTTAACACTGTTCTGCTGCAGTATTTTATTATTTCAACTACTTCAAGTTGAAGTAACCAACGCAGCAGTACATAAAAAGGATAAGTACTTTCATACCTTGTAATACTATGTACAATGTTTACGACATTCAGTGGCTCCCATGGTTAGTGCGAATAAGTTTTTAGAGGCTTAATTAAGTGTATAAACTTTTGCCAGGTTGTCGCCGCAGCTGTAGCAACATCAATGTGTCTGCCACACCCATTCAATCTGCTGTTACTGGTTTTGGTTTTGTTTGACGCATAAATTTCCAAACATTTTACATTGTTTGCTTACTTTGTCATAGTTCACTCACTCATTCACTCACTCACTCACTCACTCACTTGCTCACTCACTCAAGCACACATGTGTGCGGTACTGTAGTTAGCTCGTTAGTGGCGCAGCAGGTTGTTAGATGCTTCTCTTAGACAGCGGCGCACTGATAGATAGACAGACGGACATAGAGACAGATAGTTAGATAGTTAGTTACAGGAACAACGTCTTTCGGTAAAGTTCTTAGCTAAAGTGTTGCAATTATATTGATTGAATTTTGTTATGTCACCATGGGAGTTCCTACATACTGCATACATAGCTGCGTGGTGAAACTTATTTAAAACTTTGTTTTGTATCGCAGTAGTACATGTATCGTTGTAGTTGTCACTTTTGTCAGCCGCTTGTGTTGTTCATCAATTTTACGCGTGTTACTTTATTGTTTTACTTTTTTTTTCATTTTCTTTTTTATTTTTGTGGCACAAAGTTTTACTTTTATGTTGACAAATTTTTGTATTGCTTAGCTTATGAAGTTTTTACTTAGACAAATTGTTATTATTGCAGGTGTTGAAAAGCATTTAGCTATTGACGAATGTGCGGTATAAGTGTTATAACTTTTTCATTAAGTTGATATTGACATATTTGGAAGTTAAAAAATTTTTGTGTTGGTAGTTTTTTTTTTTTTTTTTTACTGCAAGCGAAAATTAGAACAGCAATAGAAATTGATTGTTTGTTTTATAGTCACTTTAGTCCCTCACAGGGGATCTTGTAATTGAGCTGATTGCTTCAAGACTTGGTACAGACTCAAAACTTTCATCAGTTTTTTGAATAGTTGCAGCCGTCGAGAGATATATTCCCCTAAAGGTGCTAATACTCTTTAAAATTCTAGCTTTACTTTCAGTTTTACTTGGAGAGCGGAGAGAAGCGTTACTTCTGCCTTTCCAATATTTTACAATATTTTCCAAAATGTATTCCCCCGATAAACTACTGTCCTTGAGTTTTGTTTTTTAACAAGCAGACGAAGAAAATTTAAACAAAGAATTGAAGCCCGGTAGTGTTCCCAACAAATTTTGTTTAGGACGCACTGTTGGCCAGATGTATACGAATACGTTTTTATAGCTTATGTAATCGGAATTTTTTTGCCCTACAACATCATAGAAAACAGGTGTTTTTGGTCGAGAAAACCCGTTTGCAAGTTCACACTTTAGTTTCAAATATGGTGGCCCCATTTCTTATAGTCTCCGAGATAATCTCTCTCATACGGCAGACAGTAGGACAGACGGACAGGCAGATATAGCTAGTTTGACTGCCCTTCCAATGTTGATCAAGAATATATATTCTTTATAAGGTCTATTTAGCCTCATTCTGTATGTTACATACATTTGCACAAAATTAATATAAGGTTGTCAAATATCTCCCTTCCGCCTTTTTGTTTTTGAATTTCGCGGCTATATAAAAAAACGCTACAGAACTCGTATCGGGCAATACTATACATACATCATTTGAAAGGTCTTGACATAACCTTCAAAACGACGCTATACAGAATACTGCGTTCAAAAGTTTTAGACGTGTAAACATGGAGTTCACTAACGCCGAAATTCGAGCTATTTTGAAAATTTCCTTCGTTAAGGTGAAATCTGCTAGAGAAACGTTCCTTGAGATTAATGGTGTTTTGTGGGATGGTACTCTATCACTTCGAACCGCAGATGAATGGTTTCGACGATTCAGAGCCGGTGAAAACGATACCATGGATAAGCCAGCCGGCGGAAGACCTGTGGCGACGAATACCGATCATATTATGAAAAACATCGAGTTAGACCGGCTTGTGACATCTCGTGTCATCGCCCAGGAGATGGCAGTTAGTCACCAAACCATTTGAAACCATTTGCAGGGGGCCGCATGATTTAATGCAAAAAAAAACTTCCGAACCGAATCTACGCCTGCGATATGCTGCTGAAACTGAACGAACTCGACCCATTTTTGAAGCGGATGGTGACTGGCGACGAAAAACGGATCACATACGACAATATCAAGTGAAAACGGTCGTGGTCGAAGGCCGGTCAATCGTCCCAAACAGTGGTCAAGCCGGGATTGACGGCCAGGAAGGTTTTGCTGTGTGTTTTTATTGGAATTGAAAGGGAATCATCCACCATGAGCTGCTCCTATATTATTAATTCTACCATTTACTGCGAACAACTAGACTGCCTGTTCCTGTCCATGGCGAACGCCCTTGGTGGTGTATATTTGGCCTTAAAAGAGGCTTGTGAAAAGTGACTTTCCAAGTTCTTCGCAAACAATGAGAGGGGTTCTACAAGGGGGTATTATGAAGTTGCCGCCTAGATGGAAACAGTTTATCGAACAAAACGGCGCATATTTGAACACTTTGTATAAAGATTTGAATAAAGAGCAAAAAAGCGGAAGGGAGATATTTGACAATCTTATATACCCTTTGGGAACAGGGTATAAAAAAAATAATAATAGATATTATTTATGAATATGATAAGGATACAAACTTAATTTTTTAATTTTTTTCAAGAAAACTATTGTTATATTTGAGCCGTTCAGTGCACACATCGATTAACTCCATAATACAAAAAGTTGAGAAAAACGATGATGAAATGTATATTGTTTTTTAAAATTCCTCTGATAATATGAATTCATATAAATAATGTGGAATACATAATTGCAGATATAGCTTTCAATTAACGGTATATACAATTAATAAGAAAAGAATAGCCAACAAACTGGTGGAGTTAATCGATTTGGCAACTGAAAAAGTAATAAAATTTAATTTAGTCGATTTGGCAACTGAAAAAAGTAATAAAATTTAATTTAGTCTTTACATTTTTAAGTTTTTTATTACAGAAAAAGTTAGTTATACATTTTTATTACAACTTTTCCATAAAAATGAATGTTGGCAATTCGGTAATAATATAATTTTTGTAATTAATTCATAGCAGCCCTATGTTAGCGGGATTATTCTTTAAGATGATTCAGCAATAAAGAATGTCTTCTTCATCAGTTGTATGCGAGGATTCATTTCGATTTGAATTTTAGCAGGTCCATCATGTCTCTCCATTTTTCCTTTGTCACAGTTCTACCTTTAGGGTATAATAAAGGCTGATCTATATTTTTCAAACTTTGCGGTCTACCCACTAAAGATTTTCTTATATTAATGGCTTGAAATTCTGTATCTGTTTTATAGTCACATTTGAATTGTACGAGATAGGGTTTAGACCTTTCTAACTTTATCCAGCGTATTTTAAACCAATTTACTGGAAGCCCTGTGACGGTTACTTTTCTGTTAATGATAGACTGATCTAAAGTCTTGTTGACAAAAAATCTTGGTGAGTCATTTGGATTAGATGAAATAGCGCTTTCCTTTTGTATCTTTTGTATGGTATCAATCATCTGGTGAAAAAATGTTTTGATTTTTTTTGCACATGACTCAATTATGGCAAAATCTGAGTCATTGGGCAAAAAGCTGTGTCCACTTACCAAAAATTTTATGTCAATTGATTCAGCTTTGATTTCTGTGCTTTGAACAAGTTTCAATAAACTTAAGACGGTTTCAATATTTCTGTTTTGCCCGGTACACGAATCCGAACATGCTATTATTTTTTCAAAGTTTGCAGCGTAAGTCTTTACGTACTTTATTAGACAAGATGAAATTTCTTGAGACCCACGAGATCCTTCAGTTTCTGGCCAAACAAACATGTGGCTTATATTTTTATTGTATTCATGACATCCAAAATTATAAACATATAAATTTCGCTTATATTAAGCTACGGATGTGGTCAACTTGGGAAAGCCTAAAGCTTTTTCTAAGTCAAAGGAAACAACGAATAATTTTTCCGATGTTGCCATTCGATCGGCAGCCATTTGACTTCGAGCCCGCTCAGCCTCTTCTGAGTGTTCGATAGTGCCAACGATAGTTCTGTTTACATAACACTGAAATAAATTTATGGAGCTGATGGAGAACATATACAGCGTTACTGAAACGATTTACATTAGAATATAGAGTTAATCGAAATGGCTTCTGAAAAAAATTACTTATTATTCAGTTGCCAAAAAAAATTCCCATTTAACGGTGCTAATCTTTATTATTCAGGAAATTTATTAAAAATATAAAAAGATATGACTATTCCAAGGGCTTTGACACTTAAATTTAAGAGTTAATCGATGTGTGCACTGAACGGCTCATTTAGCATTAAATTTGAGCACATTATTGTGTCTTTACTTGGGTTGTATGATTAACACACACCACTCTCTTTACCCACCTGTTCAGTTCGGTTCCAACTGTATATTTTACCTATGTCATAACTATATTTATTTATCAGTGTTACAAAACCCATGAGAATGATTCAGGAAAAGCATGGAAAATGTTATTATTTGAAAAAAAACGGAACAAATTTACGATACCGCATTTAATGCTTTAAAAAATATATAAAGAAATTTATTTAAACTTTAAAGCTGTAAATTAAACCTTTTTTTAAAAAAATACCTTGTTTTATAAATTCACAACAGCGTTGTTAGATCGTTTTTAAAATATCTAAGGTAACATAAATCAAAGTAATGACTTTCACAAGTCAACAATTAGCTCAACAGCAACGCATAAAGCTTACATCTATGTCTATTTTTTCTTTAATAGTATAAAAAGCAATGTGCAAAGTACTGCAACATAAGTGGATTTACGAATACAAAATTGTATTTTAACTAAAAACAAAAACCTAAAACCACCTCTGAAGCACAAATGAGAAACGATTGAATTTGCAACAAAAAGATTCTAGAGACTACACTCATATGTAGATGCCGAACAGAGCCAAAAGGATTAGTAATTAATGTAGATATAAACCTCAAGCAATGCAACCAAAAACAATAGTTAAAATTTGTAAAACACAATAGAGAAATACTGGTACTTAGGTTCTACTTGAAATACAAAAATGCATTTTGTGAAATAAAAAGTTAGAACATTTGTACGCATGTGTGTGTGTGTATCTTTGTGTCGCTTTTGTATTTTTTGTTGCATTTACAATTATGCGTACATATGTTGCCATAGAATTTTGTATATGTTTTGGCAACATAAATTGATACAAAAGTACTCAATTACATTAAAGCTTATAAATTCCCATTGAAGCTACTAGATAAACTCAAAAGCTATAAACAAAAATATAAAATGAAAATTTGAAAATTCGAAAGTTTAGCAGAGCTACCGTTTTACAGCTCACAAAGTATTTCTCACTCTCAAAAAGTATGCGCTAGGAACAACTATACGAATAAAAAAAAACTATATTTTTGTCCAAGTGAGAGAAAGTAAGAGAAAGGGGGGAAAGCAGGGAGTTGCAAACTTATACTTTTTCTATGTAGTGCAGTTATTTTCGGGAGCTCTGAAAATAAGTTACCCGTGTATGAATCTTATAGTTTGTTTCAATAGCATAAGTCTCTCTCTCTCTCTTCTCTCTCTTGTCTTCTCTTCTCTAAATGTCCGAATGTCTTGCTAAAAGTTAAATGATGTTTTCATTCATGAACTGTTTGCTCAAATTTAGCAATTTGAATTTAAAACAAGAAAAAAAGTTAACTTCGGTTGGACCGAAGCTTATATACCTGTTACACATCATTTGACGTGGATAGATCTTCGTGTGCAGCATTTGTATTAAATTTTATCTTAAAATAGTAAACAAATTCAAAATATTCTTTAAAACTTAGAAATTCGGGGTCCGATTTGAACCATTTTTAAACTGAAGATTTGACATGATTTAAGAAGCATTTGTACCTGATTTCAAGCTATTCGCTCTATAAATAAATTTTTTTCTTATAAGAACTAGACAAAATGTTGTACTTTTGTTTGGGAGCTATACCTAAAAGTGGGCGTGGCACATTAATTTTAACATAGAAAGTATACAGGACCTAGAAAAGCTTAAGTTTAAAATTTCAGCTTAACAGACAGACAGACAGACAGACTGACAGACAGATAATGGCTAAATCGATTCTGATCATTAATATATACACTTAATAGGGTCTACGATGCCTCCTTTAATGCGTTACAAACTTTCCGACAAACTGAATATACCTGTTTTACACTACTATATTTGTAACAGGTATAAAAAATGTATAAGTTTGTATGGAGGCTATACCTAAAAATGAGTGTGGCACCTAGGTTTTGACGTACAAACTGCCCAGGACCAAAAAACAGTTAAGTTTAAAATTAAAATTAAATTCAAATCAATATCATTAGAACTTTCTAAGAAAATCGCATTGCAACAGACAGATAGACGGACGGAATAATAATAATAATAATAATAATAATAATAATAATATAGGGACTCTGATGCCTCCTTTAATGCGTTACAAACTGATAACGTTAAAAATACCAGTTTTTTTATTGCAGCGTACCCAAAATATGCTAGGGCTGCTCTAAAAACATACAAAAGCGCTAAAAAATACCTGGTTATTTATACATATATATATTTTTTATATTTTTTGATTGCACCGGTACCACAATATGTTGGGGTTAGTATAAAAACAAACAATATACCAACTCCTTTTAGACGCCTAGTGGCCTGTGCACTTTTGTCATAAGCGGTTCAGATTGAAACTTTTTCATCGCTTAAATTAGTTGGTTTTCAGTTCATCTAAGGCATTTTCGTTTTAGATGTACTTTATGTAAATTTATAATTTAATTTACCACATTTTAATCAAATACTTTAAATAAAATGCAACACAAGCAAATATAAAGCCAATAAAATGCAATTAATTATTCTGTTCGCAATACTATAAAATATATACATATAAGTATTATATTTCTATTGACTAACTAACTAATTAAATGTGGATATAACTTTAATAAAGCTAACAATTCGAATAATCTATTTAAAACAAATTATTTGTATAAAATACTTTTAAAGTTTGCTCATACGCACTCTGAGTACTTATTATATATATAAAGAGCATTCAATCAAATAAAACTTAATGATATATGAAAACTTAATTTTGAAAATATTAAATAAATTACTCCAAGTAGAAAATTAGTTAAGATATTTTAAATAGGCACATATAGCTAATTTAAGCTTAAAAATAATGAAATAAACTAGAAATAGAAAATAGTTTCTATTTTAAGTTTACTTATTTGCATTACTTTAAATTTGCAAATCATTTCATTTATTTATCATTTTCTTTGTTTATTTAATTGTTCGTTTGTTTGTTTGTTTGTTTATTTATGCTTGCGCCTCATTGTATGCAATGAAATGTTACAAGAAGTAAATATTTTCATTGCACAAATACACACAAAATGATGCAAATATTGTGCGTGTTAAGCGCTTTTGTGTGGTACATTTTACTTTTGGTACTCGAAGTACTACTTGATGAGTGGGTTTATTCCAATAAGAGTGCTGCTGTTTGTGCATTATTGCTACTTCTGTTGCACTTGAAGTGTTGTATTTTAATTAAAATTGATGATGACGATGATGATGATGATTTCAGAGAACTTTAAATTGATTTTATACTTATTGTTAGTAGTAGTAGAATATGTATATATATTGTATCTGTATAAATTTAATTAAAAACTAAATTGCTAAAATTTTAAAATAAAAAGTTAATTGCATAACTAGATAAAAACAAGGAAAACCGTTAACTTTGGTGGAACCCAAGCTGAAATACCTGTTAGACAACACTTTTAATAGTTTATATGCTCACCAGATGCTTAGATTAAATTTCACGATGGATTTGGTCAAATTTGTATGGAGACTATATGTTATATTAACCCGATCTTTATCATATCGATAATGTTCACTTAGTAGGCAGTGGAATTGATTTTACAAAATTTTAATTGAATTCATTCAGAAATAATAAATGTTTTAATACAAAAGCTCGCAAATAGGCAGTAGATTTGTATGGGGGCTATAGTTAAAAATGGGCGTGGCACCTTGGATTTGACATTGGATTATATAGAAAGTGTTTTTACCCAATTTGGAGTGAATATGTTCATAAATAATACCTATTTTCATACAAAAATTTGTAAATTTGTATGGCAGTTATGCCTAAAAATGGGCGTTGCAGCTTGATTCCGACTTAAAAACTGCCTAGGGCCAAACCTTAAAAACATTTTGAATAAAAACGCATCGCAACAGACAGACCGTCAGACGGATATGGCTAAATAGATTCGTCTCATCAAGCTGTTCAAAAATATATATACTTTATTGGGTCTCCGATGCCTCCTTTTATGCGTTCAAACTTTCCGACAAAAAATAACAATAAAATGCATATTAAATGTTTTCATTGAAACTTGTTTGGAGAATATTTAGTTTAAGTGTCTAAACTTCATTTTATTTCTAATATGCTTAATTTGTTTCAATAAAATATTGGAAGGAAAAATATAAGCAGTAAAGCGAACAAATTTAGAAACTTAGCTAATAAAAATCGGTTAAAGCGTGAAAGTAGTTCATCTAAAAAAAAAAATATTTTAGGCCAATTCATGCTATAAAGTCATGCCATCATGCAGCCCCAGACTAGTAGAAATTTCAACTGATGTTCTGCGTAAACAGTGAGGCTGTGAAGTACATTTTTATAAATAATGCCAACTCTGAATTACGACAATTTGTACAGGCAAAGGCCAGGAGAGCGGAAGTGAAACAGCAACATTATCAATGCTATTTTTAGAATTTTGGAAAAGAGCACTATGATTTAAATATGTTTATGGTCGAATTTAATTAAACCAGAGTTTTTCTATTGAATGAACAATTTAACCTGATTAAATGCTGTTAGGAGTTTTGGAATGACTTTTACCATTCTTAATTCTGTTTTTTATTGATGTTATAAGATTCTGCAGTTAAAAATAGTGAATGCAAAATACATAAAAATATACAATTGACACAATTACCTGTATGAAATTCGAACCTTAGTTATTTAATTTATTAATTTAAAAAAAAAAAACAAAAATCGGTATGTACAGGATGTGGACCTGGGCTATCCGGACACAAGTTTTTATTCTTAACATATATGCTATCAAGAGTTCAAAATAGTGGTAGCCAAATTACTTTTAAAACAAAGATTGCTAATAATGGGATTTGCTTGTATTAAAAATTGATCGAAAGATGGAAAAAAGGGATGACAAACGATGGACAATACTTTGAATACTCCATTTAAAACCTTTTCACAATGAGAAAAAAAATCAAAAAAACAACGATAACTTCGTTTGAACCAAAGTTTTGATGCTCGTCACACAAAGTTTTCGTTTCAAAAAACTCAGACATTTGAGGTGCTTTCGTATAGGGACAATATACTGAGCTAATCTTTTTTGTAATTTATATGCTAGAGTTACCTGATCCTTATCAAATCTATACTGTACATATCGTCGCATTCCCGCGAAATGATCGTATGTAGAAAAATGTGATTTTACAGGAGAAGCTTTTTTTTAATTTTCTCAAAGTAGAGTGGTTTTTTAGCAGCCATTTTTTCATAAGATCTTATTTTATAGTTGTAATAACGAATGCTTGTTAAATTTTTTTTTAATATGGCCAATTGTGTTTACAGCAGCAATTTATTTAAACATACGATCATTTCGCGCGTCATGTTTTTGGTGCAAAACAATGTAAGTTCAACATACGATATGAGAAAATCCTTATTTATTTATATAAAAAAAGTTAAAATAAAATTTTGTTTTTGTTTTTATTAAACTTATGTAAGAAATTCATATAAATCATATTTTTCTGTATGAAATTAAAGTATATATGAAAATAAAAAAAAATAAAATATTGCATATGGCAAACATCTTCAGTTTTCATCTTCTTCATCGGTTTCATCTAAACAATCATTGTTTTACAATTGTTTTAAGATTTACATATTCACTATGATATTTAGTAGGTATACTGTTAACATTGCATAGTTTTTTTAAATCTAAAAACTTCTTTTCTGAAATGCTTAACTTGTTCTTGTATAAACTTTTTAATATTTTGATTCAAGTTTGATATTTGAATAATTTTTTTTGTATTTGTGTTTTCGAAATATTCATAATTCAATTCCATTTCTCCGTTGTGCAAAATAGCTGTACGTAATTTGCTTAAATTTAATGTTTGATTTTTGAAATAATGAATTGGCAAAACGATTCCAATTTTGGAAATCCTTGTACGTTAATTCAACGCACTCGTATCCGGATGGATGTGTTCTTGAATTTTTATAAGAGTCGGCCATTCACTTGGCGCCCAAACATTGCGATTTCTAATAAAAGATTCAATGGTGCTATGTACAGAGTCTACAGGCATCATTGTATGACCAGGAAGCAAATAGGTGACTTTAATTGTTTTCAAAAAAGTTAAAGTCTTTAAAAAATGTGCTAAACCAGCCAGCACAGCCTTGTTTTTATTTTGACCAGCACAACTATCGCAATAAAGGCTTAGACTTGATGTTGTTTTTTTACTATCCAGAATAAGCAAATACTTTACAAGAGCTGAGCATATTTCATTACTGCCTCTTTTGCCATCAATTTCCCCCACAAAAAGCAGTACCCATTTCGTGTACCATTTTCATACAGACTTAGATTGTAGTAGGAGTATTTGCGTGAGTAAAAAAGGGTTACATTTTTGGAAAATGGAGTATGCAAAACCTTTTGCATATCAAAACTTGTGCAAAGAAATTCTTTCCTTATCTTACTTTCACTTTGGTCTTTTAGAAATAAATTTTTACTTAAATTTTTATTTTCTATGTGATTTTGAAATTGTTGTGAATTACGAAATTGTAGTTTTTCTTCATTATTTAGATACTTTTCATTATCGCAAATCGTGCATTTGTCCTTTTTAGGCAAATGAAAACCGATTGAAAACTCTGTGTTAAAAATGGCTCGGAATATTCGACAAGAGACAGAAAAGTCACTTAAGTCTTGATCCCTTAAATAAGTAAGATACAATCTATATAAATTGGAAACATTCCTTAATTCTTGTGGTAAATAAACCCTGGTATTATTTTGACGGCAATAATGGGAAGGTACTGCTGGCAATTTTTTTATGTAATCTTTAACAATTTCTGTTTTACGAATGTCAGTTTTATTATGTGGTGTCCTGTTTTGGCTTTTAGAACAATTCGGTCCTTTTAGTGCACGCCTCAAAACCATTTGGGAAATATTTAAAGTTCTTAAAAATAAATTCTGACAAACTTGAAATATTTTTCCTTCACTTGATAATGTATATTCATAAGTCCAGTTCCGCCTCAATACGCGCTTTGTTTTCTGTTCAGCTCGCCTTTTTTGCTTTGGCTTAATTCGAGAGTGAAGCCATGATACCTGTCTTTCTTTTGACAATCCCCAGTATTGTTCATTTATATGTGTCCGCGAAATTTCGGACACACTTAGGCAATCCTTTTTTACATTTTTTCCCAAGACAAGGGTTTGTAAGAACACTTCGGTTGCGTGTCTTCTTTGTAACATCTTTTCTTTTTCGTTGTATTTTAAGTCCACGTTCTCCGACGGTGCACTCTTCTTCATTTTCATCGCTGTCGCTATAGGGCACTAGTGATTTAACAAGCTATAATAAACCAATTGATCAGTTCTGTCAGTCTGGACATCAAACATCAACTAATACTTTTAATGAAGTGACACTTACATTTCACATTTACTGAAATACGATAGGCTAGCTAAAATTCACATATAAAAACATATTAACAGTTACAATGGCACAAAAACAATTAAGCTTCACATCATCACATCTAAATGGGAGCTCAAATACAATATAATATACATATACATATTGTAGAAAAGTACTTACATCGTTTCTGGCAATGGATTTTTATACCCGTTACACATAGGTAAACGGGTATATTCCAGTTAGTCAAAAAGTTTGTAAAGTATATATATTCTTGATCAGCTCGATGAGACGAATCGATCTAGCCATGTCCGTCTGTCTGTCCGTCTGTCCGTCTGTTTGTTGCTATGCGATCTTTTCGATGAAGATATAAAGATATTGGGCTGAAATTTTAAACTTAAGCTTTTCTCGGCAACGACTAGGTTAAGTTCGAAAATGAGTGCCACGCCCATTTTTAGGTATAGCCCCCATACAAACTTATCGATTTTTTTCGATTTTTTTTTAAATAGTAGTTATTAATGAATGTACTCGCTCCCAATTGGGTAAAAACATTTTTTTGGTCATCCAGGGTCAAAACCAAGACGACACGCCCATGTAACGGGTATTTCAGCTTCGGTTCCACCGAAGTTAACGTTTTTCCTTGTTTTATATTTGTTTCTCACAACTAAAGCAATTAATAATTTTACATTTATGCTTGCGACTTTATGCACTGAAACTCAACGTAACACTAATTAAAGCTTTCGCAGCATCGCTTCTTATCTGCTTAATCAAAGAATATTAAAACGCCAAGGAATAACGGCACAAAAGAAAACGACCAAAAAATACGCAAAACAAAGAGCTCAAAATTCGTTTATCTCGCCTTATTTTTGTACGTTTAAAGTAGTTAACAACACTTAAAAAAAAAAATTATATGGACATACGATAATTTCGAGCGCACAGAAAAATGTTAGTAAACATACGATTAAATTGAAATTGATTTTTTTTCCGAAACTAAAGCGAATTCATTTGTAATTTTTTGCAAGTATGTGAGACAGACGTTTTCTAACCGTTCTGCATTAAAATCTCAATTTCTCAAAAAATCAACATACGATCATTTCGCGGGAATGCGACGATATAGAGCACCATAACAAAAGTTTTCACCAAGCTTTAGCTTTTTATAAAAACTCGAAATTAAGCGTTGGGTTTAAATGGGGGCTAGATTTTATAGTTCAAAAATTTAAAATATTTATTTTCATACAAAAAATAGAGAATGAGCTGTAGATTTATATGGGGGCCACACCTAAAAATGGGTGTGGCACCATGATTCTGATATTGGATGACATTAAAAGTGTTTTTACACAATTTTGATTTAATATATTCATAAATAATAACAATTTGCGTACAAAAACTCGCAAATGAATGGTTGATTTGTATGGGAGATACCCGTTAGAGAGGGCATGGCATTCTTATTTTAATATACAAGCTACGTAGGACCGAGAGAAGCATACGTTACGAGGTTTAACTCAATATCTTTAAAACTGTGCGAATGAGTCACCTCGTTACAGACATCCATTTGTCTCGTCGATCTGATCAAGAATAAATACACCTTATAGGGTCTGAAAATATGATAATACCCTCCACACTCATTACTTTTATTAGTTTAAGTGAGGCTAAGATATTTTACGAATAAAATTTACTTGGATTTAACTATTTTATTATTAAATTTAAAAAAAAAATTACAGATAAAACTTAAACAACAGGAAAAAAATATTATTTTGCTCAAATTCATTATTTTTGTTTAATTTAGCTGCTAGTGTTTTTTTTTTTTTCTGCTGCTACTACTGCTAAAACTGTGAATTTTCTAATGTTTATTTAGGTGTTTTTAACGCAACAAAATAATTAAAATGCCAAGCTAATTTTTAGTATACGAGTACATTGTACATGTATATATGCATTTAGGCGACTTTCAAAACTAAAGACAACAGCGATTTGCCATTATAAAATGACAGAATTTAGTATACTCGTAGGCTAAGGTGAAAATTCCAGCCAATGTCCTTGTTGTGTTTTGTTTTCATTGTCCAAATGCTTTGTTTATTGTACAAATTGCGCATAAATTTGTAAGCAGCGGAAAATAAGGAGATGAGATGACAGTATTATTTAAAATAAGCAAATTTATTTTTTTATGCAAAAACGTGTAAAATATTGTAACTACTTTTCTTGTTTTTCTTTTCAAAGGCATATTTAAATTAAATTTTGCAAAAGCATTTGACCAGCATTTTAATGAAAATTTACCATTTTACGCGCATATTTCAAATGTCAAATGAAATATTTAAGCTAAATTATTAAAGATAAAATAAAATGATATGACAAATCTTCACTTTATATTCCCTACAGCCAATGCTCTTACATTTTGCCATTGTATTTATTTTCACTTTTTGGTTAAACAAATATACTAATTAAAATAAATGCGGTTTATTAATTAATAACTAATTGCATATATCAAATGACAGTGTCAGCAACAGCAAAAGCAGCTTCAAACTACGCATGGAATACAAAAACAACAACAACAACAAAAATCAGTTATAAAATTGAATATTACGCATACGCAATGTGACCACGCTTTCAATGCACCGCAACAAATCGGATATTGGTTTGTTACAAAAAAAAAAAGTAAAAAATAGATTAAAATGATATTAAAAAAAGTCAATCAAAGCAAAACATTTCATTTCTATAAAACAAAAAAAAAATCAAAAAATGACACACACTATTTGTATGTAGAAGGTAATTAATTATAGGAAAAAAATTGCACAACAGTTCAATAGTAGATTAATTAAAAATGTTGTGATTAATTTTAAACAGCTATGTCAATACAACAAAGTGATTACTATGTATACCTACATACATACACACACATATGTATTTATTTATGTACAATTACATTTTATGTCATTGCATAAATAATATTTAACGCTAGCAGAGCAGTAAATTAGAATCGAAAAGAATTAAATAAAACAAGAAAGGACGCCTTCGACTGCAAGACACCCTGTACTCAAACTTTATGTAGCTTAAGTTAAGTCCTATCTTAGTACAAGACCTCATTGTCTTGAATTTTCATACAAAAAACTAAAAATGGGATAAATTTGGTATTTTTTATCCGAAAAATCATAGGCATAATTTATACTATATTTATTTATTCTATACTAAGCCTCTAAGACAAACATGGTACTATGAGGAATTTCGCACATCTACTGCAGAGAAGAATATAGCTCGTCAACAATACGATTTGTTTTTGAGCAAGGAAATTGATATGATGTGTAGCAGAAACGCGACCCGAGAATTTTACCAAAAAATTAAGCGGATGATCGAAGGTTATAAGCAAGGAGCTTCGTTCTGCAAGGATGAACAAGGAAACATTGTAACAAATGTCCAGGAATCACTAAGGTTATGGAGGAGCCACTTCTCTACCCTACTTATGGTACCTACGGGAGCCCTCTAGCGGAGTAATACCGCCAGCATGGTCCCCCGACCGATGATGGAGTTAATATGGAGTCACCAGACTATGACGAGTTGTTAGAATTTATACAAAGGTTTACAAACAACAAAACGGAAGACGCAGACTAACTACCCGCAGAGTTATTAAAGACCGACCCGAGAAATTAGA
Organism: Leucophenga varia; assembly: GCA_018903435.1. Lineage (NCBI taxonomy): Eukaryota > Metazoa > Arthropoda > Insecta > Diptera > Drosophilidae > Leucophenga > Leucophenga varia. The sequence continues at coordinate 15,589 of JAEIFJ010001894.1, read as the reverse complement.
TATATAAGCATCAACTCTTCAGCAAAATATGGACAAGTAGGAGCGTATACCTAACGTTGTAGTTTCAGGCCGAAGAAGTCGACCATGACCCCGATATTTACACTACGCCAAATGCTGGAGAAGACCAAAAAAAACAAATCGACACACACCACCTATTTGTCGACTTCAAAGCCGCTTTCATCACGCCAATCAGATCATAGTTTTTAAAGCACTGACTGAATTTGGTATCCCCTGCAAAAATCGTTCACCTCTGAATGATGACGCTGGCAAACATCCAAAACGTTGTCAGGGTCGGTAAAGATCTCTCCGATCCCTTTGATACCAAGAGAGGCTTCAGTCAAGGAGATGTGATACTGAAACAATGCCCAAACGTTTACCTGAAGGGTAAAATTTTCTACAAACGAACTATGCTGCTCGTGCTGATCGTGCAGTCACCGGGGCTTTCTCAAACATTGAAAGAGAATCCCGTCCAATGGGACTAACGGTGATCGAGTGCAAGACGGAGTATCAGGTATCCACCCGTAGAAAATCTACATGACGTAGACGATCTTTGAGTACAGAGAACTTCAGCTTTGAGGCTGTAGAAAACTTCGACTAGCTGGGCTCATATGGAAACAGCGTCAACAACACCAGTCAGGAAATTAAACGAAAAATCACTCACGCTATCCGAAGCTTTTTTTGAAATCGATAAGCAAATGCGAAGTTGAGTTCTGTCCAGAGAAACAAAAAATTAAGCTCTACAAGACGCTAATAATGCCTGTTCTGGTGTATGGCTTAGAAGCATGGGCCATGCCAGAATCGATAAGTCGACGTTGTGCGTATTTAAGAGGAAGATACTTCGGAGAATCTTTAGTCCACGAACCATGAGCTGTACGTGCTATATACTGACATCGGCATAGTCAAGAACATCCAATACAAAATGCTGTCCTGGGCTGGTCACCTGTGTCTGATGGATATAAGGAGGTTCCGATGGGCGCGACAGAGAGGATTTCCACCGCTGAGTTGGGAGAACCAGATCTTGGAAGACATCAGCTACATAGGTATTGGTATATTGTTGCACTAGATTACAATCGCTGGTGCGGAGCACGTGCTGGTATAGCTAAGTCAACGCATCTATCAATTCTGATAAAGAATATATCTACATTAAAGGGTCTATCCTGGCTCCTTCTTTTTTAACATATACTTGCCCAAACTTAAAATACCATTTCCCCCCTTGGGTTCAGGGTTTAAAAATGGTGTGTATCAGACGCCAATTCATGTGCATTCGACTAATGTTAAGAAATAGTTTAAAAATATTTAAATAAAAATTATAAGGTTACGGCTTTGTTCTTAGTTTCACTTTCGAAAGATTTCAGTGAAATTCGGGGATAAGCTTTCAGCTTATTATTCCGAATGCATTCTTATTTATGCGAATTTGTTTAATCCAACAGTACGAGTGAAACTACCTGAAATGCAAAAATATTAAGTATAGTACACAGCGAACATTTGGTTGTATTCACTGTGTACTCATTTGAGCTTCTTATTTTGATGACAAGGTCACTAGTGTTCTTGGTGTGTATGTATTAGTTACTTTACCCTGTTCTCAAAGGGTAAAAGTGTATATTAGGTTAGGCGATTATATGTAATACACAGAAGGAGGCTAGATAAACCTGAATCGAACTAAGGGGAGTCGAACTAGCTAAGTCTGTCCGTCCGTTTGTCCGTCGTGCTGTTGGCCGTATGAAAACGATTATCTTGGAGACTATAAAAGGATAGAGTTACCATATTTGAAACTTAGTCTCTTAGCAAATGATTTTCCTCTATCCTCATTTTGGGGGGTTCACCCCATATCCCAATATGGTCAGGACCAAAACAAATTTAAGGTATAGCCCTCATACAAATATACACCATTTTATAAGTTTTTGTATAAAAATCCAAGGCAATGAGCGTTTTTTTCTTGTTTTTTTTTCTCGGAGTGCACTTGTCTTGAGCTTAATCTTTGTAAAGTTACAATCATAACACAGACTCTAGTAATTTTAATGTGAGGCCCAAATCACTGTGAGACCCAATACCAAGTGGTGCGCGAGTGGACGTAAAAGGCGTCTAAAGAGACTTTCCCGAGTTTTGATCCCTTCAACCGGAGAACATCTTAAAATCAAAGCTCCCCCGACCTATGGTCCAATTCACTGATTTACTTTAATTGCACTGAACATTTACATTTTTTTGCAATTTACTATTTAAGAGCATTAAATGTTCAAATTTGCTATGAAATTAATTTTAATTATCACAATTTGCGCATTGCTTGAAATGCTTCCAAATTATAAATATTTTGAAAATTTTTTGGCAGAGCAACAAAAAACAAAAACAACAAAAAAAAAAAAAGATTGCAACAAATAGTTCAACGAACCAGAACAAATCAGTTTTGAATGTAAAACACGGGAAATGCATAATTCAATTTTTCGCTCTGATAAACATTTTAATGATTCAACGACGGCGAGGAAGCTACTATTCATTTTCGAAATTTCAATATAAATAAAAAATAATATAAAAAATATTTTTAATTGATTTTTATTTTGGAACATAGAATCAACGTGTTTTTTTTTTTTTTACAGCTAATAATTTTTCGGTTAGACCTTTTTTAAATTTTATAATTTTTTTTCAAGTGCAACAAAGAGTTTCAGCCTTTTGAATAAATATTATGAAATTCTGCTCAATTTAAATTTGAACCAAAAAAACTGTTTCTTTGCCAAATCACTGGACACTTTTCTTGTAGCTCATTTGGTCTGCGTATATCTAGAAATATCTATTGTACTGTATCTTTTGATATTTACAATTTGTATAAAGTAAGCGCAAACATCCCTTTAGTTTTCATAAGCGCCGATGTAATCAACTTGCGGCTTTATTGCATCAATTTTAGTCGCATTTTGCTTATGCCACATCTCGAAGTCATCATCAAGATGCTTCATGGCTTGTGAGATAACTAATTTGTGGTGTAGCAAATTTTTGTATGTTTAAGCAAATTCTTGTGTTTAATATATTTACACTTACATTCTGTATCAAAGTCAGGATTGGTTTCATTTTCTGTAGTCTCTAAAATTTTACTATTTGCTGCAAATTTATCCATTGTTATGAATCCGATTTTGAAAATTTTTTTGTTTTTGAAATTATTTTGAATGCGAAATATATGTTTTCTTTTGTTTTATTTTTAAAATAAAAACAAAGACCTACTATGTGATGAAATACGAAATATTCAAAGGTCAAATAATTCTAAATTTTCGAAAATAACTGCTCCCAAAATCCTTTGAATGGAAAAAATTTAAAAATAATTTAAATTTAACTTCAAAATTTTTTAACTTTACTATGCCACCGACTGCACGAAATTACTTAGATCGCAGAACTCGAAATGAATCGAAATCAAAGTAGAAATATTGCGTTTATTACCCAATCGAGCAAAAATGATTACCCTGGATAAAGTTGCGCCAGTGGGCAAAATAAATTGACACCATTGGTACCGCCACCATAGCGGAAGAGTATGATTGATTGGAAAAAAAAAAAATAATAATATACGAAAAAAACCTGAATAACCCATATTGTAAATATTGAAATATTAATGGACCCCCCACAAAATTACGAAGGCGATGGGGTTTACATTTTTGAAACATATATCGATATTTTTCGATGGTCTAAATGAATCGAAAATATCGATATGTCCAAACTAATCCTCTCTCCATTGAAAAGCAAAATAAAAAAGAATGTTCGAAGCGCCTTCTTCTCTACGTTTTACTTTTTATATTTACAGGGGATGACACCGAAATCTCAGAGTTTTGGTGTAAAAAATTTTACATTATGACACCGATACTTCAATGTTTTCATTGATTGCATAGGGTAGGCCATTTTTTTTTTTTTTTTTGCATTTCTATACTCTACGACCCACCAAACTGAAAATGAAACCTTGCTACTCTATTCGAAAAAAGATGAGTAACATTGGAGGATATTGGGTTTCTATCTGACTGTACTTTAAAAAGTTAATTTATTAAAATACTGGCAAAAACCAAAAGCATTCCTCGAGCGAAATTAACGTCGGAATTCAGAACACTCTTTGTGAAGTTCGGTGTAATGGTGTAAAAAGGGTTTTAACTAAATTTCTAGTGCACCTCAAACCCAAGGCGAGTTAATCAATATGAATACATACATTTTACCTGTTATCACATATCTCGGTATCCCGATCTTCTTACCAGTAGAAATTGCCGTCGGGAGCGAATCCCGTGCCTCCGAATTTGGCTCCGAAAATTCTAATATTTATTAAACTAGCTCTTATTAATAAATCCAAAATTCAAATACTACACAGTGAGTCTCTTCAAATGTCGGTTTTAACAACCATAAATGACACCGGGATTCCCATCCCGAGCTCATCTCTACAGGAAAGCTTAGCTAAGCCGGAAAGGTAATGGTCTATTCATTCGCATATGTTCAAATTAACAGGCACCTATTCATTTGCATGGTATACCTAAAAATATTACATGCTCAGAGCCATGGTGGAATTATAAAGGTGGTGTCGATGAAGCGATGGTACCACGAGAACCGAGTGAGAAAGAGATAGCTTAATTTTCATTTTTGCTCCGTTTTTCAAGTGAGAGTGAAAAATTTGTGTTTATATGCCTGTCACACATAGTGTGAAACAGGTATATTCAGTTTGTCGGATGTTTTGTAACGCATTAAAGGAGGCATCGTTACCCCCTATAAAGCATATATATTCTTGATCAGCTTGGACGAGATGAGTCCGTCTGTTTGTTTGTTGCTGGCCGAGTTATTCAATAATGAAATATAAAATTAGGCTGAAAATTTTAAAACTTAAGCTTTCTAAGTCCTGTGGACTTTGTAAATTAAAATCAATGGTTTAGCCCCATACAAGCATACAACATTTTGTTTATATATTATAAGAAAAAAATATATTTCTAATGATATCAAGCCAAATCTTCAGTTTAAAATTGGTTAAGATGGGACCGCGAATTTACAAATTTCTGAACATTTTTTAATTCATTAAGTATTTTAAGATAACACATCCAAAACTATCTCCCCAGTGCCGCAAATCTCTAACGAGATGGCGGAGCAATGAGATATTTGCCTCACATGGGTTCCGGGTCATCAAGAAATATTTGGTAATTGCGAAGCAGATAGACTGGCCAGAGAAGGCACATATTCCGTTATTCCTCCTGGGAGGAGTTCGACTGGAATTCCTATGGCCTCTCTGAAACTACGAGTGAAAGAAGAAATAATAAGAATAGCAGAGACTAGATGGACCACAAACCCAAAATGCAATATCTCGAGACTTACGTGGCCAGAGTATAGCACCAAACGAACAGCCCAGCTCATGCGCCACAATAGACAGACCCTATCCTGATGGTGGGGCGCTCACGGACATTGCCTGGTGGGAAGACATGCCGTCCGACTAGGGGTAACCTCAATCGACTTCTGTAGGAGCTTCGTAGAAACGAGGAAGAGACAGCAGAACATTTTCTCTGCCACTGCCCAGCCCCTTGGGAGAATAAGGTTTGTCGTACTTGGTAGGCCGTTTTTTAATAGTCTGGCGCGGAGATTGCATCAGTCATTGATGCAGTAGCCGCCTTCATAAGGAAATCGAGCTGGTTCGAGTAGGAGGATAATAGAGACTGCTATGGTATCACAATGGGCCTTTTTGGCCTAGGTGACGTCGCAGGAATTCGCGGCGTGGCCATTTTTAACCCAACCTAACCTAGTATTTTAAGATAAAATTTATTACAAATGCTGAACACGCAGATCTACTAACATCAAATGAAGCCCAACCGATATTAAAGTTTTCTCATTTTTTTTTATTAAAGTTTTCCATTTTTTTTTTGTTGTCTTTGTTTCTTTTCATTAACATACAATTAAAGTGAGTGAGATATTATAAAATACTCTCATTTTTGTTCTTGTGCATATAAACCTTTTTAAGTACGTTTAAAGCCATAACATAAAATTGCACATTTATTATATTAAAAAAATATGCAGCATAAAAAATTTAAAATCAACTTCAACTTAAAATATACACAAAAATAAAAATAAAAGAGCTTTCTTTCGCCTAAATAAAAATCACTTAATTTCCGGTGAAAAAAAAAAAAAACAAGTTAACTTATAAAACATAAAATATATTATGTGGCCATACAAACTGTTCAATAATCAACAAAGCATAAAATAGTCTATTAGTAAATTCTCTGAAAATGAAAATCCGCTTGAAACATTTCAACCAAAGATATATTTACCACTAAGTTATACAAAAAAAAAAAAAACCCAAAAAATAATGTTATCGTAGTTACTTTTTTTGTAGTTATTTGAACCAAAATTTATTTGAAATTCTGCACATGCTCGCACTCAATTTAAGTTAAATTATTTTTTTCCTTCTTTTCGTCTAAGCTTTTTGGCCAACTCAAGGTTGTAAACTTAATATTAGTTGATGCTATTTTTTAAGCATTTTCATTTTATTGAAAAAAAAAAGGTTGTTTTGTAGGTAGCACTTGGCACAAAAAAAGGTAAGTAAAGTTTGCTCATATACAGTTGGTTGGCTAAGTTAAGAGAGAAAACTCACAAAATAAAGTTAAAAGCAGTCGAAAGATTTTTAGCTAATTTGCTGCAATAACATCAAAGCTGCTTTGTGTGGCAATCTTCTACTTTTTTTTTTTTATTTACTTACTTTTTTTCGTTTTAAGGTGAAATTGTGGAAGCTTAGGATTTTGCTTAAACATCACATTTCATGAAAATAAAATAAAAAAGTTAGATTTTTCTTGTTTGAAATTAGTCTTCGGATTACCTGCTGTGCATTTGAAGTAGGCTACCTTAAAACTGTTTTTCTAAAAAAAAAAAAAAAACATCGAAGTAGTTATAGCCAACTTTGATGTTTTCATTTCAAAAATCGAAGTTTAAATTCGTAATATGTTAAATATTTTTTATTTATTGGCATCGTGTCCTTAAGTATGACACATGCTTCTTTGATTCATTTGTATTTAATTAAGAATTATTTGGGAAAATGTCAAATTATTTCTTTGTTTATTTTTTATACCCGCTATGTGTGTGGTGTGAAGGGTATTATCAGTTTGTCGGAAAGTTTGTAACGCATTAAAGGGGGCATCGTAGATACCATAAAGTATATATATTATTGATCAGCTCAACGAGACGAATCGACAATCCATGTCCGTCTGTCTGTTGCAATGCGTTTTTCTCGGAAAGTTTTAAAGATATTGATCTGAAACCGTAAACAAGCTTTTTTGTGCTCCGTGGCAGTTTGTATGTCAGAACCAAGATGCCACGCCCACTTTTAGATATAGCCCCCATGAGAAAAATTACCCCTTTTCCTTCGATTTTTTTCTATGGAAATAGTTATTATTTATGAATGTATGTACTACAAATTGGGTAAAAATACGCCCATTTTTAGATATAGCCCACATACAAACTTACCATTTTTTTCGATTTTTTTTTATGAAAATTCTTAATTTTTTGTAAATCTATTTACTACAAATATGGGTAAAATATGGCCCCCTATACAAACCAAGCGCCCATTTTGCAGATTTTGTATGAAAATATTTTTTTATTTATGGATATATTCACTCCAGTCTGTGTTAAATCAGTTCTTTAGTTATCCGATGAATATGCTACCGATATGACAAGGATCGAGCTACTATAACATATAGACCCCATACAAACTCACCTTCCATTTTTTTTCTTTTTTCAAGTAAATGATTAAAGTTTCATGTGGCGGGTATTTGAGCTTCGGTGCTACCGAAGTTAACGTTTTTGCTTGTGTTTATATTTTTTCTGTCTGCGAACTTCAAAATGATTTTTAAACTTTGTAGACGTACAGACAATACGCGTGTGTATTTATTTAAACAACAACACAATGGATAGCTTATTTATTATGATTAGGGAAGCACACAAGTTGTGTATTTGTTTATTTGTATACCCACGTCTAGATCAGTGATATATATTATATATATGATATCAGTTTATAGCACAACTGGCGATTTTACAGAATTAGTGTGTCCATTACTGTACAATTGTATAGTTATAATCTAGCACTAAATTTGGACAGCTACGACTAAATAAAAAAATTTCAAAAGAAGTTGCAAAAAACTGTTAAGTTTTGGACAGGTTTTGGGCACAAATCCATAAATTGGGGTATTGATGGACGGACGGACTGACGAATATGTCTATATTGACCCTAGATTCAATGCTGATGGAGTATACATGTGTGTGTGAGGAGCATAGTGATGTTCCCGGTACGTGGAAGCTGACATGCTGGCTAGAAGTGTTTCATTGGGTGAGTACCAGCCAGTCGTGGTGCAGATCCAAATGAGTGCTAGGGTTGCCCACATTAGGAAGCACTTTTCTCTTTAAGCAATAATAAATGAGCAAATCTAAATAGAAGCAGGAAAGCTAAGCTTTTTAGCGCAATCGTACCAGAACACTACTGCTAAACTCCCGTAAAGACCTTAAAAGACTAACAGACGCCATCGCGGGGCATTGGCCATTGGAGTACATGCGGCTAGATTTGGTTAACCTTATAACAGTAGTAAGTAATGTCAGTACAGGTTAGCTCGGGTTTGACTCTGTCACGTACAAAGGCCCTCTAGCGAGATTTTCTAATTGTAGCAAAACGGCATTCTTATGCTAATTGTGTGGGGGATATGGAATATTTATTATTTAATATACCCTTCTACCCATCTGTTATAATGCATATAAATTGTCACCTTTTCTTATGGAGTTTTGGCTTTTTAAAACTTGTAACATGTTGGTAAATTGGTAATCCTCAATATTCTAAACAAAAAACACGGAAGTTTGGGGTGAAGTGAGCAACTTGAATGTATAGTGTATATATATGTATGGCCATTACAGCTTATTATAAGCCGGACGTCCTCCAGAACCTGATCCTTCCAATGCAGCGCCGGTCGTCCTCGATGTCGTGCTCCTCTGATTTCGTTCACTTTCTTGTCGTACACTTCTCTCGCCGGAGCCTGTTCAAGCACTCAAAGCAACTGGCCAGCCCAGTGCAATCGTTTGTACTTAATGCGCCTGACTATATATCGTTATATAGCTGGTACAACTCGTGATTCATGCGAATACGGTACTCGTTGTCCACTCTTACGTGTCCAAAAAGTTTTCTCTCAAACTTTCCCAATGCCGATTTGTCAGCATATGACATGACCCATGTTTCTGCGCCATACATCAGGACTGAGATAATCAGCGTCGTGTAGAATTTGATTTTCGTTGTTATGGATAATACTCTACTAAGATAATATAAATATTTTTTCTATTTTCTTAATCAAGTCAGCCAGATGAGCATCGTCTATAAGGTAAGTCAAACCAATATTTATTAAGTTTATATCTACGCATTTTAATTGCGAAACTTGTCTGTCAGCCATGCTCCCATTTGAAAAAAAAATCACTAAAATTACTTTTTAAATAAATTTTTTAATCTTATAATTCTCGAACAGTTTAAGAATAACAATATAATCGTTTCTTCATGATCAACAAGAGCCATGAAAAATGAACTTCACAAATACTGTGGATACACCAAATATGGGACCCTGACTGTATCAGTTTTTTTATACTTAACAATTTTCATTTACTTAAAATTTTTGGCATTTTAAAGCAAACTTAAATACCTTTAATAAATTTTATAGTGCACTCAAAAACTTGTTTGTCTTATTTGACTTTTTGTTCGTCTTTGACATTTAAATGTCTTTATTGTTTAATTTTTCTGAGAAGATTTAATGCAAAATGGCATGAATTGTATGTTTAAAAACTTTTCTACTTTCTTTAACACCATTTTATTTACTTTTTAAATTATGCATAAAATTTATAACACATTTGTAAAATTTGCATATCTGCACGGGCGCTTTTTCTGTCTGGCATATGGTGCGTATGAATAATATAATTATGTCGCATATCTATATGAAATTATAGATACAAAAGTATCTCATAATTCTAGTTGTCATGCCAATGTTAATAAAATCAACAAAAGATTTCACTTTTGCATTATTTTTAAGTTTATTTTTTAAGATTTTAAATAAAACTTAAAATACTTACATACAAGCTACAAACAGCAAGAAGCTAACGAGCAACTCTAAAAAGCTTATGAAACTAAAAAAACTGAATTTTTTCGAGCTGCTTTCTTATATACTATTTTGTATTGTATTTACGCAAGCGAAATCGAGTCACGCTGAGTTTAGTCGAATTCAGTTTACGTCAACGCTTCATGTTTCTTTTTTTTACTTTAGAAATTTTTTTCGCTTGAGTTTTGCAAAGGCTGCACTTATTCTTTTCGTCAAAATGTCACTCGATGCAGAAAGTAGTAAAGCGAAAATGTCAGCGTTAAAAAAATAGCGTAAATAGAGGCAAAAAGATATTGCTAAACAAAAAAAAAAGAAAATGCGAATATTTTTCAAATATGTTCATAGTAGACAGCAGCAGCAGAAGCAGCAGCGCAACTTCATGTGACTTCGTTTTTGTGTATTTCAGCTAAAAAGCAACTTTTTGCCAGCACATCAAGCGTATGATGGATGCTTGAGATTGTGCTGGGATCTATGGTACGTTGAAGACGTCTTGCTTGTTACTATTGCTTGTTGCTTTTTTAGTTTGACTGAAAAGCAGACTTGACTCACAAACTGACTGATTGACTGACTGACTGACGACTGCTGAATAGTGCACAAAAAGATCTCAAGACGATGATGATGACGATGATGATGACGATGATGATGCTGCCACTGAGCCATGCTACATTTTAACAAATTAGTTTTCAGATACGCAACCGACTGTATATACTTGTGTAAGCTCTTTAAGTTGCTATTTCCGCTGTGTTTGGCCCTTTTTTATTTTTCAAAAAGTGAATACTTTAGATATCTTTTGTACAATATATCAAAAGTAGTTTTATTCGCAGCAAAAACGTAATCCAGAGTCTTGTTAAAATGGATATATGTCTTTTTCTTAAATTTTGTATTTTAAAATTGAAAGTTAAACTTGTAGTAAAATTTAATATGTTCAAATGTTATGGCTTAACATCTTGGACTTGACATTGGATGACATTATAAATATTTTTACCCAATTGGCAGTGAATACCTTCATAAATAATTACTATTTTTATACAAAATATCTAAAAAAGCGGTAAGTTTGTATGGAGTCTATACCCAAAATGGGAGTGACACTTAAATTTTCAAGCTTTGGCCCAGAAATGCTTAAGTCTTAACTCTAAACTAAGCGAATGAATCGCATAGCGTCTAACAGATGGGCAGACAGACGATTATAGCTAGATTCGTTTGTCTCATCGAGCTGATCAAAAAATATGGGATCTACGACATCTCCAGAGGACCCTCAAAAATCTGGATCTAGGGTACAAAAACTGATTTTTCCCGCAATTTTTATTTAAATTACCGATATTTTTTATTATACCCGCCACACATAGTCAGTTTGTCCGAAATTTTGCAACGCATTGAAGGAGACATCAGACCCCATGAAGTATGTATATATATATTCTTGATCAGCTCGATGAGACAAGTCGATCTAGCCATGTCCGTCTGTCTGTCTGTTTATTTCAAGGCGATTTACTCGGAGACTACTGGAGATATTCAGTTGAAATTTGAAACTTAAGCTTTTCTCTCGAGAACGAGCAGGTAAAGTTTGAAATGAAAGTGCCACGCTCATTTGTAGGTATAGCCCCCATTCAAAATTACCCCATTTTCGAACTTTGTATGAAAATATGCATTATTTTTGGAATGTTTTCGCTTCCAAATCGGGTAAAAGCACTTCTAGTGCCCAAAACGAAGGTGTCACGCTCTTTTTTAGGTATAGAACCCATACAAACATATTTATAAATGTATTACTCGATTGGGATTTTATAATTATTTTTTGAATATCTATATGATTAGCTTTTAATTTGAAAACCAATATGGTGTCTATAACTAGTGGAGCCATTTGACCCCCATCCCATCTCGAAGTTTTATCTAAGCTAATGACTATAACACGAATTATTTAAAAATACGTGTGACGGGTACTTAAACTTCGGTTCCAACCAAGTTAACGTTTCTCCTTGTTTAACATGTTTTAGAACGAAAAAAAATTTGGACATTTTTGATCCCCACCTCTGTGTATTTTCAGGGCAAACGCAATTTTCTTTATTTTTTTTTTTCCAAAATTTTTAACTTTATCGATGTTTGGTAACACTATTTTGTTTGAAAGCTACATCTATGTTACACAGTTTATAATAGTACGCACATTTATTATTACACTTATAATCTTGGATTTGTTTTCAACCAACCTTGCTTTTGATATTGGATGATATTAGATGTGTTTTTAGAAAATTTGGAGTGAATAAATTCCTAAATAAAACCATATTCATACAAAAATTCGAAATGGGTGGTAAGTTTGTATGGGAAATATATATCTAAAAATGGGCGAGGCACCTTTCTTTTGGTATTGGATGACAATAGAAATGTTTTTATCTAATTTGGAGCGAATATATGCCAAAATAATGCCTAATTTCATACAAAAAATCAAAAAAAACGGTAAGTTTGTATGGGGGCTATACCTCAAAATGGGCGTGGCACTTTCATATTCAAACTTGACCACGTCGTTTCCGAGAAAAGCTTAAGTTTCAAATTTCAGCTAAATATCTGTAGCAGTCTCCGAGTAAATCGTGTTGAAATAAACAGAGAGACGGACAGACGGACAGACGGACAGACAGATAGACGGAAATGGCTATATCGATTCGTTTCGTCCAGCTGATCAATAATATATACACTTTATGAGGTCTCCGATGACTCCATTAATGCGTTACAAACTTCCGACAAACTTTTAATACTCTTCACCCCCTATGTGTGGCGGGTATTAAAATCTGAAAAACCCATGCGGGTATTTTGACATATGTGTTACCTACAATATTTTTTAAAAAATTCAGAGTGTTCATGATCTAAAAATCATAAAAAAAATGTTTCTTATTTTTGTGATTTATAAAGCGATTTGTGTCAAATATGGAAAAAAGACTTCTAACATTAACTCATGTTTAGAACATGATCCATGGTTAAGGTGGGATCACTGTAACATATCTATAACCCTTATAGAAATTTGCCTCTAAGTTTTGAGTATTTGTATAAAAAATATTTATTTAAAAAGCGATTTATTTCAAATAGTTTCAAATTACTTATTGTAGCAACATAAGATCACAATAGGACACACGACTAAAGTAGGTTCTATATCGCATAAAATCCCTTTACAAATCGAACGCTTCTATTCCATTCAAGAAGAGAAAGTCTTATCAGAGTGACGGTTATTTAAGCATCGGTTTCACTAAAGTTAACGTTTTCCTTTGTTTTTTAAACAATACAATACATCTTCATGCAATATCTGCTAAATTTTCAATATCTTCCATGCTGAAGTTGCACTGCGTTTTATTTCTTCAAAGTCAATTATTTTTCAACTTTACCTATTAAACTTGTGAATACAGAAATTTAATTAAAACCAAGCACAGCTGTTTTACACAATATTTTCAATTATAACTCAAGTTTATTTACGTACGAGTTTCAAGCACTTCGAGTGTAAGTAGTACGATACACAATTGCAGTGTTCCTCTTTCATTCGGTCCGTTTGGGTTGCAAAATATTTGACATAAGGGTAAGCATAAAATAACTAAGTACAATCTAAGTTAATTCAAAATGTTTTCAAAGTTGTACCTACTATTTACAATATGCATTTTACTATGGGGTGTTCTTACTTGCCATATTGTAAATAGTTAGATTTTAGAGTTTTTTGTTTTTTGCATTTTAAGTACACATCGTGTACCGTGTACCAATCTTAAATAAATTTACTCAAACAAATCAAAAGTTTTCGCATAACTTTTGCATCAATATAAAGTTAAAGTCTGATAAGGAGCTTAGTTTGCAGATATGCTGTTTGGTGGGGTTTTTCTTCTAGTTTGTGTTTATGTCCGAAAAGTGTATACAAAATAAATGTGTATACGCTTTACACTCATCGAAGTTGTAAAACTCAAACTAATTTAACGCCAAAATTTGTTTGTTTGGCAATAAATTTTGCTTGTGAGTAGTTTTTAAGTGGTATGTGCATCTCTTGTTGAGATTTTTGAGATATTTTGTTAAATTTGTTATGAATATTTTGGATGTAATATAATTTATCAGAAGTATTTACTTCAGCAAAAATATAGATCGATAGAGAAACTAATTGTATTTTTAGAAATATTTGAACTAAAGAAATAAAAATCGGAACTTATTTTACTCAAGACCTGGAAAATAAAAACAAATAGGGGCGGACCACAGGTCCAACAAACATTATAGGCGTTCCAACAAAAAGCAGATTTGCAAACAATTGAACAAGAAGGACACGAATACATATGCAGGAACACAAAAAAGTAAAAATGAATACATATGCAGGAACATAAAAAGTATAATCCATTAAAAAATTTGCAAATATTTTTAAAAAAAAAAAAAAAAAATAAAATTTAAAAAAAAAAAAAAAATTTAAAAATTTTATCAAAATTACATTACAGTTTACAATGACGGACAAGAGAAGTCCAAAGGAATGTGGAAATTTTTTAGAAATCATATGTTATATTCCAACCATCGTTGTTTTCTTCGTCCATCAACTAAATAAATTTAGCTTCGGAAGCTCTTTCGAATTATATATTCATAAATTGGCTTCAATAGTTAACATATAGAAAATATATCGGGTATGCTCGGAAAAAATACCAATTGAAGCAGGCCTTCCTGCTATGCAAACTTTATGTTTGTTTGAAAAATATACTTGTATTTGAAAAAATTAAAAAATTTTTTTGTTTTTTATTTTTTTAACTTCAAAATTATTAAAGTACATCATCCTTTTGATAGAATAGCGATAGAAGATAATGCAATTATCACATGTAGTGTATTCTGACCTGTGTCTGTTCAAAACATGGTTTAATTATACAAGGTTGTGTTATGCTCTTGCCTTCAACGTGTTACGTGCCAACGTCAGTCGTATATCATACACACTTGAAAGCGGAGTAAAAATTAAAAGTAAGCTATCCTCTTCACACTTATACGCTCGGTTTGCATGGTACCATCGTTTCGCTTAAAATCCCACCATGAGCTGAAAGAGCTGCTGAGAGCGTCTAATCAGAAGAGACAGACAGAGAAAATAGAAAGAGACAGAATACGAATACACCATTTGGTATAATTAAATGATATAAGATGTCTTGCAAAATATGTCTCCAAGACAATTATGAAAATGTCTCAACGACTTGTATGGTGCTCGTCGTCTGTATCGAGGAAAGATACTTTCAGGATCAATGCAGCATTGATGCTGCGTTGTTGACTTTCCCGCTGGAAACAACAATTTTCATTTGCCTTTTTTTGACAACGAGACGAAAATCTGACAGCAAGAATGTGAGATTTTGGCTTTCACCAGCAGCTGCCTCACAACTTCAGATTTCGCTTACTGTTCTTTGCTTTTTAATATTGATATATTGATAGTATTGCTTTTTATTTTTCTTGCTGTGTACACTTTTAAAAGCAAAGCATGTTGTAAACAAAGCACAATGAAAATCAAAAGCAAATCAAAA
>JAEIFJ010001892.1:282500-347519 GCA_018903435.1 Leucophenga varia | reverse complement strand
TGAAATAAGAACGAATATTCTCACATTGTTACAGGGAAAATATTTCATCAAATGGCGATACAAGTTATATGTATACAGTATGTTCAAATCCAAAGGGAACTTTTGTTTAAATCGTGGAACACTTTAAGCCATATATTGAACGTTGATAACATTGGAGAAAGATACAGGTTTCACCTTCAAACGGCAGTCAACTTCATGTAAATTGGTTGACAGGTTAAAAAGTTACTCGCTTTTTAACATATTAAGCCTTTGTGAATAGTAGACATATCTTTGATATTGTATTAAACCAATCGTTTTAGATATAATATTTAATTCGTTCTTGATAGACCCAAAATTTGTTCTCCAATGGAGTTAATGCAGCCATAAAAATGCAATGTGCTTGGGTCTTTTCTCTCTTCATTCATCTATTGGTATTTGCACATCTCTAATGGATAAGTTTTGCTTTAAGTATTTAAACTTCAATAGAGGCTACAGGTAGAAAAGTTAAATGATACTTAAACTTTACTTAAATGATACTGAATTCATATTTAAAAGATACTTAAACTTGACTTTAACGATACTTAAACAATACTTAAATGATGCTTAAACGATACTTAAACGATACTTAATCGATATTTCTGTCGGACTTAAACGACACTTAAACAATACCTAAATGATGCATAAACGATACTTAAGTGAGAAAGAAACGATATTTTGAACGATACTTACTGATACTAAAACCATACTTAAATGATGCTTGGAAACGATACTTAAGGGATGCTAAATGATACTAAAGCTTTTTAGAACGATACTTAAATGATACTTCAACGATATTAAGGTGATACGTAAATGATACTTGGGAACGAAACGATACTAAAGTGAGACTGAAAAGATACTTAAAAATATGATGATACTAAACAAAAACAAAACATACTTAAAGGATACTCAAAATAATATAAACGATTTTTAAGATCGATATAAAGATAGACTTAAACGATACTTAAGGACAATACCAAATGATGCATAAACGATACTAAGGAAAAAAGAACATAACTAAATAGAAAAAGCTTTAGAACATACTAGATACTTCAACGATATAGGGATAAATGATACTAAGGATACATAAAACGATACTAAAGTGAGACTGAAAAGATACTTGAAAAAAACTTATGTGATTACTAAACAAAACTTAAACGATATTAAAACGATACTTAAACGATACTCAAATGATACATAAACGAAACTTATTTGAGACTGAAACGTGAAACGATACTTAATCGATGCTCAAACGATACTTAAACGATATTTTAACGATACTCAAACGATACTTTAAAATATTCTAACGACAATTAATAGTTATCTGTTATTTATTAATTGTTCTTGGTTCCAATGATAATTTAGCGTTAAATTAACGATAGTTAAATAATATTTCAAAAAGTAGCTCAAAACACTCAATAAATTTTAAGCGCAAACACTGGTTTTTATTTCATTTCATATTAAAATTACGTTTATAAAAATAAAAAAAGAAAACTCAAACATTTTTTAAAACCTCTTCAGATTTTATGTTATTATTTTACAACGGATTTAAGTTGGTTTAGGTTTTATACTTGAATGGCACGTAAGATGTTAAATATATAGGTACACCTATACCATAAGTGTGTGTGTGTGTGTGTGTGAGTGTGTTAGCTTACGATGTATCCTAAGTGGCCGAACTCGAGAAACGAGCTTTGTAATTTATCAAGTGGTTTTAGTACTTAGCTTTACTGTAAAAAAAATATGGTTAAGAGTTTGTGTAGATATTGGATACTTGTGCGAATTATACTTAAAGCAAAGCAAAGGAGAAGTTAGATGGATGGATGGATGGATGTGTATGTGTGTGTGTTAACTCATATGCTATCAGTGATAAAAATAGTATATTCTCATGGCAACTACAACAAGAGTAAGCCGAATTACGATTCTACAAATCCAATGAAACCGAAGGCTAACAACAGATATATAGATACGAGATACATATGTATCTATAGGCATAACTAAAATATATTGTATATATGTATAAGCATGTGTGGGAGTGGTGTGTGTATGCGTATAAGCTTTGTCAGGCAAAGAATGCTTTGTAGTTGTTTTTGTTGTTGTTGTTTTCCGAATGCATACAAAGTTTATCTTTTCAATTTAGTGCTGTGGGCAAAAACTCAACTTACGAGTATGCTCCAATTGGAATTGGTCGCTATGTAAAAATCTACACACACACATACAAATATATACAAAATTTAGATAGGCAACCTTTGTACATACATGCTATAGAACTTGCCTGCTTATTTTTGTTGTTGTTGTTGTTTGTATCTGTATGTTTGCTTTTCATTTTACTTGCTACTCGGTAAAGTTGGATTTTCATTTTCTTTAGCATAGCAAACCGAGTTGGAGATACAATCCTGTTGCCTGGTTATACTTGTCATATACACAAATATACTATATACACACACATATCGTTCAGTTAGCAAAACTTGCGTACGTGCTTCATTGCAAAACTATGCGAGCAACGCATACGACATTAGCATAAAATATAAAGTGTTTGTGTCATGGTTTTTGTCTTAGCATGTATCTCATTTACTTATTCCTTGATTATCCAAGTACATGGAGCACACTAACACACACTAACACACGTACGCAAAACATTCCACATTCCAACTTTAGCACGTTATTGTATTGCTTGTAAATAAAATGTTTTCGGCTAGTATGGTGTGTGTGTGCAGGAGAAAGGTGATTTAGAAAGTGTAAGAACGTTTAAAAAGGTGGCACAGCGAAACAGAGAATTTTAGGTACTACAACTAACATTTAAATTCTTTTTATATTTTATTTTAGATTGTTTTTTTTTGTTTTGGGTATTTGGTATTTCAAATTTGGGTGGAGAAAGAGTTTCAATTGATGTGCTGGTGAAAATAAAATTTAAGGAACTGTACATTAAGAGATTCCGAACTAAAGGCAAAAAAAAATTATAGAAACAGTTCTGATGCACTATATCATAGTTCTCAGCGAGTATCATTGCTTTATCTCAAAGCTTAACGATACATAAATAATAATTAAATGATGCTTAATCGATACTTGAACGATACTTAAACGATACTAACTCGATATCTAGTCAATGCCCAAACGATACCTAATCAATACTTAAATGATACTTAAACGATTTTCAATCGATACTCAGATACTTAAACGATGCTTAAAATATACTTAAACGATACTGAAATGATGCTTAAACGATACTTAAACGTTACTAAATGATACTAAAACGATAATAAATCGATACTTAAACAATAATTAAATGATACTGAAATACCGCTCAAGCAATATTTAAAAATATTCAAACGATGCTTCAAAATACTAAAACGATACTGAAACGATAAATAAACAATTCTTAAATGATATATAAATGAATCTTGAACGATACAGTATTAAAACTTAAACGATACTTTCATTATACTCAAGCGATACTTAAAAATACTATGTCGATACTTACACGATGCTTAACGTACAATTAAACGAAACTTAAACGAATTTAAATGATTCCCAAACAATTCTTAAACGATACTTAAAAAATACCAAAACGACTCTCAAACGATGCTTAGCGATACTTAAACGATACTAAAACGATACTTGAACGATACTTTATCCATAGCTAATAGTTATCGATAATTTAGCGATCGATTTTTAGTTTTAATAAAAATTTAACGAAATTCATTGATTTCAGTTTAAGCTTTGCATAATTTTAGGATAGTTTTTCCATATCTTAACTTAATTAAGTTCCTTATACTAAGGGTACATACTAACAAATAACATTGAAATTGGATCGGTTGCATCAGTTACATACATCATGAGTCTTTAACTTCCGAATGACAACTTTACTTTTTTTATACCCGTTACACAGAGTTAAAAGGGCATATTCAGTTTGTCCGAAAGTTTGCAACGCATTTAAGGAGACATCGAAGACCCCATAAAGTATATATATTATTGATCACTCGATGAGACGAATCGATTTAGCCATGTCCGTCTGTCTGTCTGTCCGTCTGTCCGTCCGTCTGTCGTTGCGATGGCTGTTACTGGAAAAAGATATTAACCTGAAATTTTAAACTTAAGCTTTTGTGCTCCTAGTTAATTTGTATAAATGCCACGCCCATTTTTAGATATAGCCCCATACAAACTTACCACTTTTTTCGACTTTTTGTATGAAAATAGTTATTATTTATGAATGCTTTTACTACAATAAAAAAAATTTCTAATGGCATCCAATAACAAAAGAATGTTGCCACGCCCATTTTCAGATATACCCCATACAAACTTACCACTTTTTACGATTTTTTTATGAAAATACGTATTATTTATGAATATATTTAATGCAAATTGGGTAAGAACACTTTTTATGTGATCCAATGTCATATCTAAGGCGCCACACCCATTTTTATGTATAGCCTCCATACAAACTTACCGCCCATTTTCGAGTTTTTATATGAAAACATTTATTTCTGAATGAATTCAATTAAATTTGGTTAAATCAATTCCAATGTCCACCTAACTGAACACTTTCGATATGGTAAGGATCGGGCAAATATAACGTAAAAGCCTCCATATAAATTTGACCAAATTCATCGTGAAATTTAATCTAAGCACCTAGAACATATAAACTATTAAAAGTGTTGTGTAACGGGTATTTCAGCTTGGTTCCACCGAAGTTAACGTTTTTCTTGTTTAGATTATTTTTCGAATGTACTTCGCTACTCAGTAGAAAAGAAATTTAATCTTAAAAATTGGTTAAAAAATTAAAAAAACATTCGGCTTAAATTGTAGCTTAAACCTTTCGTTACAAGAATAGGACTGTGAAAACCCGGAATCAATCAATTTTGATGTAGCATAACTTTTTTGAGGCCAGTTTTGCATTCGGCAAAATAAAATCTGTAAGATAAAAATGCTAAATCACTTTCCGTGTCGACCTGTGCTAATATTATAATAGAAAGATCAATATCATTTTGTGGAACACTATTTTCGAACCTCTTGAGCTTGCTGCTGAAGTTTTAGTAAATATGTAAAAAAATGACAGACTAATAATTGAGTTGATGACAGCTGGACTAGTCTAAACCCGACTTATATAAATATACTCGGCGTTCTTATATATTGAAATAGTTATTTTAGTATCGATAGGAAAGAATATTATCGTTATTAATATCAACATTATAGACTTCAGTATCGGTATTGTCAAAAACAATATCGTTAATATCAATATTAATATCGATATTTGTATTGATGTTAATGTCGATACTAGTGCTGATATTAGTATCGATATTTATTAATATACTAGCAGATACCCGGCGTGTTACAACGTTTTCGGGCGTTTCGACAGCTCTTTCAGCTTTTTTCCGTTTAAAATTTGCTGTGTTCAGTTCTTTTTGATGGCATTTCTAATATTTGCTTTTTTTGTTTGCTGCACAACCAAAATGGGCTCCGTCTAACTTAAAACTAAAAATACCAATATTTTTGTATCTTACCCAAAATATATTCGGGAAAGCTGAAATCAGCTGTTTCTTATTTTTGTTTTTTTTTGTTTATGTTAAAAAAAGCAAAACATTTTTGTATGGGAAAATTAGAAAATCGACTTCTTAAATGAACCGAATATGCATTAGGCATTGTTTTAGTGTAATTTCAGTTTACTTGCATTGTTTTCTTTTAAATGTAACCGGTTTGGGGCTCATCAGTTGGACGGTTTCAACAAAAATAGCGGACATAAAAACACTTTCACTATTTTATATATATAGACATGTACACTAAGGCCGAACCCGGTGAACTTCGCTACACCCATTATGTTGAAATAAAATTTGAAAAAATTTAGAATGTATTTTGAGTCACCTGGAACACGGTTACAAATGTTTTTTAACCATTTTTATACCCGTCACACAGTGTGAAGGATATATTCAGTTTGTCTGAAAGTTTGTAACGCATTAAAAGAGCATCGGAGACCCCATAAAGTATATATATAATTTATCAGCTCGACGAGATCGAATCGATTTAGCCCTTTTCGGGAAAGTTTGGAAAACCAAGTTGTACCATTTTTTTCCTATTTTTTTTTTTGATTTTATGTAAAAAACTTATTATTTTCGAATGTATTTATTACAGATTGGGTAAAAACACTTTAATTATCAAAAGTAAGGTGCCACGCCCATTTTTAGGTATAGCCACCATACACACCTAGCGCCCATTTTGAATGTTTGTATAAAAAAGGTATTATTTATGCACGTATTCACTTCAAATTGAGTAAAACACTTCTTATATCACCCAATGTCAAAACCAAGGTGCCACGCCTATTTTTAGGTATATGTTCCACTTACAAAAATAGCTACCATTTTTGAGTTTTTTATGAAAATAGTTCTTATTTAAGAATACATTCCCCCTATTTGAGTAAAATCTCTTCTACTGTCATCCTAAGAGTATACCACCGACATGACAAAGATCGGGCCACAAAAACTTACAGACCCCGTTCACCTCACATTTTTTTTCTTAAAAAAACGATTGTTTTATATGCATTTTTAGTTTGAAACTTTACATATATGCGTCTTATTTGAGCCCCAACATGAGTTGTTCCTACCCAACCCTTTTGCAGAATATAATCTACGACACTGATGATCGTACATCAACTAATTAAAGATTCGTGCGGCTAGTATTTGAGCTTCGTTTACTCGTTCCAAAGATATGAATTTTCTGGTTCCAAGGCCGCCAGGTCAACATTTTCAAAAATCGCGACTTAGTACTCAACTTTAAAAAAAATATGTTAAAAAGTATATTTTGGCCCCCATTGGTGCTCAGGTCCAATATTCTAAGAACCCAGAAACATGTCACAAAGTACTTTTTAAACATGTTTCGTTTGTAATTAACTTTTAGTTAATCTCCAGCAAAAAAATAAATTTTTCATACCCGTCCCCCCAGGGGGGGGGGTATTTCCTTTTGGCCAGAAAGTTTGTAACGCATTAAAGGAGACATTGTAGACCCCATGTCTAGCCATGTCCGTCTGTCTGTCTGTCCGTCTGTCTGTATGTATGCGTTTCATTCGCTCAGTTTTAAAGATATTGACCTGAAAACTCGGAACTTAAGCTTTCTCAGTCCCTAAGCAGTTCATGTGTTAAAATCAAAGTGCCACGCCCATTTAAAGGTATAGCCCCCATACAAACTTACCGTTTTTTTCGGATTTTTTCTATGAAAATAGCTATTATTTATGAATGTAGTCACTCCAAGTTGGGTAAAAATGCTTTTAATGTCATCCAATGTCAAATCCAAGCTGCCACGCCCATTTTTTAGCTATAACCCCCATACAAATTTACCGCCCATTTTCGAGTTTTATATGAAAATAGCTATTAATTATGAATGTAGTCACTCCAAGTTGGGTAAAAAATACTTCTAATGTCATCAATGTCAAATCCAAGCTGCCACGCCCATTTTTAGCTATAGCCCCAATACAAATTTACCGCCCATTTTCGAATTTTTGTATAAAAATAGGTATTATTTATGAGAATATTCATTCAAATTTGGGAAAAAACACTTCTAATGACATCCAATATCAAAACCAAGGTGCCACTCCCATTTTTAGCCATAGTCCCCATACAAACTTATCGATTATTTTCGAACAAATGTATGAAAAAGTAATTATTTTCGAATATAGATTTATAAATGTATATAAGGCACTGATGATCACACATAAACTATTCAAATTCGGGGGCGGGTACTTAAGCTTCGGTTCCACCGAAGTAAACGTTTTTTCTTGTTTTTTTTTTTTAAAAAGTGGGCATATGGGTGGAGATATGTGTATAGATAAGTAAGCTTATTGATATCGATACCATTGACATTACAAGCGATATAAGTATTGATTATTGATAAATAGTGGTAGTGGTATTATCGATTTTATCAATATCGATTCTAACGATATTATAAATTATTTTTATCGTTTATATTTATATCGATTTTATCGAAATTAGTATCGATTGTATCGCATTAGTAACGATTTTAACGCAATTAGTATCGATTTAATCGTTGTTAGTAACAATTATATCAATATTAATATATTTTGTCCGATGCTGCACATTTATTTTCATATTCTCCAAACTATTTTAATATTTTGCAATCCCAAACCTAACAATAAACTTATTCATATATGCTAAAATATCCAAAATGTGTGTACTGTACCACATTCTCTCTCTCTATCTCTATCTTTGTCTACTTTACTTATTTTTTTATATCTAACTCTTTCTGCTGCTGTACCGCCATTTTGTGTGTGGCGTGCCTAGCAGCGTTGCCATTAACAACAATTCAAACTTTTATTAATTACAAAAGTTGCACAAAAAAGCAAAAGCAAAACAAAAAACACAAAAAACTTAAAACCGACAGAAACATGTGAGCAAAACTTTCAAATGAAACGCTTCGAGATGTTTTACATACAAAAATATATTCATGCATTAGTACCTATCTTATAGATGTATGTAATGTACATGGATACACAACCATACCACAATTCTATGTTTTTTACATACAAATATACACGCGATATGTAATACTTATATACACATATGTATGTATGTACGTACGTATATGGTTAGGTAGTTGTATTGTTCTTGTTGAAATTGTTGTTGTTTTTGTTGTTGTTGTTGCTAGTGGCACATAAGCCGCACCTAAATCCGAAGAGGACTTCGTTAGAATTAAATGCACGTTCGGAGGTTGGACTATAAAATAGAGAATACTATACTAGTCAGCACTAAGTCATAATCAATATATAGCGCCTGAAATCTTATTTATATGTATTTATGTACTTATA
Organism: Leucophenga varia; assembly: GCA_018903435.1. Taxonomy (NCBI): domain Eukaryota; kingdom Metazoa; phylum Arthropoda; class Insecta; order Diptera; family Drosophilidae; genus Leucophenga; species Leucophenga varia. Next base: position 338,698 of record JAEIFJ010001892.1, on the reverse strand, counting down.
GATACAATACATATGTAGATGCAGGTAGATACATATACATAATACATATTTGTATCTTTGTATCTATGAATGCACATGACTAAATACCATCAAAAGCGCAAGACAATCATACACACACAAACAACTCACATCACACCATGTATGCTTCTAATTAGAAAGTTTTGAAGCTTCTCTAATTGGTTGTGCGTCAAGTTTTGTCCTTTTTTCCTTTTTTTTCCTTTTTTTTTTGTCTTGTCTTTGAATAATGATAAATGATGTTAAATTTTACGAAATTCATGTAACTCCCACTTGGGTTGAAATATGACATGATTAAGTAGATACACTACGGAGTATACTCGTATACGAGTATAGTATATATTAGAAACTTTTATTGTATCTATGCATGTATCTCCTTCATATGCAGTAAAACAAAAATCAACTCTAATTTTCTTAGAATTTATAATAGATCAAAATATTATAATTAACTTGTCCAAAGCAAATATTTTTGAAAGACATGAAAATTTCATATTATGCAATGAGTTAACGAACAAGTCAAAAACATATTCGAAGTTAATAATAAAAAAATGCACACTTGATGTTTATTTTTTTGTATCAAGGAAAGTATTGGGATCCTGAATTATATATAGTAATAATGGCCATTTCACATAAGAGATATAAGAAATAATATTTCAATTTTCAACGTTTTCCGCTAATGCCTATTGTGAATGAGTCATCTTTGAAACATTAACAACAACAATGATAAAGATTGCCTGAATATGTCGACTTTCGTACTAAACAATGCTTTTTTTTTTTTGAATAAAAGGTCGGCATATAAGTCACTTTCAACTAACGGTCTGATTAAAAGGTGATCCGCTTACAGGCCAAACAAAACTGAAATTTTGACAGCTGATATGTCTCATTGAGTAGCACAAATGGTTCTTGTTAAGAGAACGAATGTGCTTGATTTGAGCACAAATTGCTTCTTTTGTTTTACTCACTCACATAACCGTCAACATGAAGTGAATCAAAATCTTGATAATTATAATTTTAACACAAATAGTGAATGGGTATTACCAGTTTGGCGGAAGGTTTGTAACACATTAAAGGAGGCATCGTAAATCGATGCGGAAATCGTTACATTTGGCAACTTTGTTAATTTCACCACGACAGGAGAAAGAGCGACGAAAATTTGAAGAGAGAGCATACAAACATTATTTTTTTTTTAATTTAGCTTCGGTTGCTTTGGGGCCTTTAAAAATTAATAATTAAAAATTAAATTGAATTTAAAGTAAATTATATAAATTCACCATAACAAAGTGAAATTGTATAAATTCACCATAACATGCATACATGAAAATTTGATACCACATTATGAAAAGAGACAGTGGTGGAATATGTCACCTTTCACATGCTTTTATCAAACAAGGAAACTGTGGAACTGTTTATTTTTTTTTTATACCCGCACACATAGTGTGAAGGGTATTATAAGTTTGTCGGAAGTTTGTCGGTGTTTGTAACGCATTAAAGGAGGCATAGGAGACCCCATAAAGTATATATATTCTTGATCAGCTCGATGAGGCGAGTCGGTCTAGCTATGTCCGTCTTTCTGTCTGTCCTGTCTATGTTTATTTCAACGCGAGATGCGTAGCTGAAAATTGAAACTTAAGCTTTTCTCTGGACGACCAGGTCAAGTTTGAATATAAAAGTGTAACGACCATTTTTGAGGTATAGCCCCATCCCAATCCTTACCGTTTTTTTCGATTTTTGTATGAAAATATTTATTATTTAGGAATGTATTCACTCCAAATTCTGTAAAAACACTTCTAATGTCATCCAATGTCAAATCAATTTTTCCACGCCCATTTTTAGCAAAAAATCCCCCCATACAAACTTACCGCCCGTAAATGGTTATTTTTTTAGTAATTTTTTGACTTCAAATTGGGAAAAAACACTTTTCCTATTATCCAATATCAAATCCAAAGTGCCCATTTTTTGGCATAAGCCCCACACAACGTAAATTGCATCAGACCATTGACCTCGTCGCATCCCATCTCGAAGATCTATTTAAGCCAAAGATGATAACACATTAACAATTTAAAAATACGTGTGACGGGTATATAAGCTTCGGTTCCACCGAAGTTAACGTTTTTCCTTGTTTTATGTTTTTTTTGAATATGTATCTCATAAATACATTGTGAATATGCCAATCGCGCTTGATTAGAATTATTGATTGCGTATCGAAATCCTTTTTTAAATATGCGATTCGCATCCTTTATAACAGCAGGATTTGAATACAAAAAATATATGAACGTCGTAGTGCATTGTTTTGCTGTCATTTCTATATCAATGAACAATTCGTTAAAATTATTTTCTTTTATACATTTTTTACAGATGTTTAATGTATTTTTGTGATTTAAAAGCAGCCATGTTTTGAAGTATTCGTTGTGAGCTCAAATAATCGAACCGATAAATTATATCGAATATGCGGAATTCTTTCAAAATCTGTGCATTCTCTCTCAATATAAAATTAGCAGGAGAGGAAAGCGCTTCAAAAAGAAAGTTTTTCCAAATTTTGTGTGTTAAATTTTTATTTAACGTTTTTGGAATTTTGAATATCGGAATTTGATGTCCCAAATTGATTAATATTTGATCGACTCAACTTAAAATTTTTTTTTTTTAAATTTTTTTTTTGGCTGAACATTTTTTGAGCTTTACACGACACACGCTTTTTCGCTTTTTTATTTTTTTTTTTTGGACGACCGATTCGCCGTTTTTCTTCTGGGAGTAGCGGTCATTGCTGCTAGCGCCACAAGCATCACATTTTTCGGTTGCCTCAACAATGCTCTCATAGGAACATCATTGACTGGATTCTCGTTCTCATTACCTTGGACTGGCCGATTCTTCTTCTTTTCTTTGGGGAGTAGCGGCCATATGCTACCGATATGACAAGGATCGGGCCACTATAACATATAGACTCCTTCCATTTTTTTATTTTTTCAAAAAAAAAATGATTAAAGTTTCGTGTGGCTGTGTTGGTATTTGAGCTTTGGTGCTACCAAAGTTAACGTTTTTGGTTGTTTCTAATTTTGTTGTAGATTTAAATTACTATTTAGGTGATCACTAAAATTTGGAAAATTTTGACTAGGGGCTTAATGAGGACCTTTAATACAAAAAATACATATTTTTGAAATGAGATTACAATAGAATGGAATGGTTAAAAATTTTTTACGTGTTCGAAGGGTTTCCGTTAATCTACAGGCTCTTTTGGATTCAATGTTTAGCTTGGCGACTAAGTTAATTTATCACACACTGGACGGACAGACGCTGGTTTTGGCAATATCGACTCTTCTCTCACAACTTATTAAGAATTTATTTAGATGACAAGTGAAATCATTTTTGCAAAAGGGCAAAGCATTGGGAACAAGCTAGTCGGAGATGGTTTGGACGCTTTAAAAATGGTGATTTTGAGCTGGATCTATTCAAAAGAAGGGAAACTAGGTAAGAAGGCGATTTTTCGTCAAAAATAAAAGGGTCTTTTAAATCGTATTATGAAAGGCGATGAAAAGTGGATCCCTGTCGCAAAAAGCCAAAAACATCCATCGTAACGCCAAATGTTGAACGCATGAAGCTTGGGACCAGCGCAGCGTGATCTACGGAGGTTCTCTATTGGACTCAACTCATGCGTTTGACCCGCTCACTAAAGTAAAACCAGCCGGATTACAAAGAAAGGCACGACAAAGCGATTTTGCACTTTTCATCTAGGTTAGCTCTTCAGTGTTATGATACACTTTAACACGTATCTCAAGTTCGAAAAGTCACTATCTGCAGGGTCACTGAACACAGAGGTATTGATGGCAATGAAATCACAGACAAGCTTGCCAGATCTAGCTTCTCCTCACTTTACTCAGTTTCAGTTTCTGCCATACGTATAACTGATAGGTTTTCCGTAGAATTTCTTCATCAATATTGAATGCATCTACACAAGCCAAGCAATTAGCATGCCCCAACTCGTCATGATCTTAGGCTGCTAACTGGCTACCTCACTGGTCACAAACGTCTGAGATACCATCTAAACAAAATAAGCTTGTTCCCAGAGACAGAGTGTTGATTTTGTTTTGGAGGACGAGGAAACAAGCTCACACATTTTTTGCGACTGTGCAACTTTGGACCACTTAGGAGTCGCTTTGCTTAAACGCTGTCACCTTGACTAAAGATCCTCTCCAGCTTATCAAAAAAGCAAAGAGGTTTATTTGTCTCTTAACGTAAACATTTCTCTTTCGGCCTCGGGTGCAATAGACTCCAATAGAGTCGCAGTGCTTTTAAATCTTCTGTTTCAAAGGGCCTGTCATGTTTCTACTTTTACTCTTTGCTAACAGTAGGAATGTGTCCCCAGTCGGATTGCATGTTCCCCTACGGGCCAGTGACCAGTAAAGGTTGCTATATTAGTCTAGCGAGGTATTGTTTAAACGCTTTGCGTCTAACCCAAGCCAAATCGATCTAACTTTCCTACAGCTATTCTGATTTTTTTCCATTTGCTAATGACCAGCATGGCGATGTGGTTTTTAACATTTGTATCTCCACCAGGACAGGTAGGGAATCACTAACTCGTCAGCATCGATAGTCATCAGCGTGCATCGCTGCGCCCCGGAACCCACTAAAGAATAATCGATTGTAGTGTCCTTCTTTATTAAGTCGGTTTTGCAGTCGCTTACCAAGTTTGAGCTGAGCAGATGAACACCGATCTGTCGTGGACATTCAGTTCTACAAGCAACTCGCAAGCTGTTTAAGATGGCATTTCCTTGGAAGATGAGACATATTGCCCAGTGAGTCCTATGCAAGCTAACCTTTGCACTCTGTCTCGTTTTGTAATGTTGTACTGGATCCTTAAAGCGAACCACCAGACAAGGGCATAAGATGGAGCGAACTACTACTGTATAGAATTACAAAACCATCTTCGGCGTTAGACCCCGACTCATGAGCAGAATTATAGAGCAATCGTTGATTCTTAGCACTTTCTTGGATGCTATCCATCTAGTTTAGTTTTGGGTCTAATATCAGACCCACTGCTAGACAGAGTCAATTGTGTAGTTCCTATCTAAACTAACGAGAGGCTCACTAGAAACTCAATTTCAAGTTTCTTTGGAATATTACATTACCTTCCAGTAAAACTCAAAGTTGCAGGAGTATAAATTGACATACATTCGTTTCCAATGATGAGGATGATGAGGCAAATAATTCAAGTGTTGGGCGTGTTATACGCGCGTATATAGTGGGCAATGGCATCCATTAGATAACAAAACTATTCAATCAATCAACCCTCTTGGAAGTATATACAAATGTATAACGTATAACGTATGATGATGTTGATGATGAGTGAAAAATATATTTGCGACCCTCTTCAAAATATTTAATACCACGAAATGACCCCTGTCCAACAGTAAGCAACAACAACAACACCACTAAATGAAGTGAAGCGAACACCAGCACCACCACCAATTTTCAAAATAGAAAATGAAATTGGAAATAAATAATAACACAAATAGCCAAAACGAGTTGAAATATGGCAGCGTAAAATTACAATTATGAAAAGAATTTTAAATGATATTCAGAAGCAAGACGACGACGACGAAGCAGAAGCAGCAGCAGCAGTACTGCGCAAATGCAAATGTATCTCATAGATACAAAATACAATACTAGGGGTGGCATTTCGGCATTCATTTTTATGGTGTCCATGGCTAAGCTTCAAAGCTGGTTAGCAATAATGTATCGTTCTGATATAAAGTTTGAGTCGTTATGATGTGACAACAATAATACACAGGCGCACACGTACACATATAACTATCTCTCTCGCTCTCTCTCTCTTTCCTTAGTTTCAAATGTCAAAGGTTACGCGTGCGTTCAGTTCGTGCCCATCGCGCCCCATGCCTGACCAGATCAGTTCAGTTCAGTTCAGTCGGTAACTGACCAACCGACCACAGCGTACATCCTTATTCAGGTCAGTAGCTGTCGTCGTCGATGCATTGCACATGATTTATGTTTTCCAATTTGAGAAATTTTTTTTTGTTTTTTTTTTTTGTCTGTTTTTATTTTGATTGATTATCTATTTTGTTTGCGCTTGAAAGGATTTGTGGTGGAATCACTGACATTCTCAACAAAAACATTTCACGCTAAAATATATAAAAATTATTCAAAGACTTACTTTGCCTTGACTTGAATGTTTACATTTTATTTTAATTGAATTAACCCTTTCTGTTACGTCATGTTCAAATAATTAAAAGTTCATATTTATAAAAGATTAAATTGAGTTTTGAAATTGTGCAAATCATTTTTAAGAAAAATTTTAGATTTAAGAATTTTCTTTATTATTTGTTTTAAAGCTTTGGACTTTCTCTTCCATGCGAAATTGTAATTTGTCATTTTAGCTTAGTAATAAAAATAAAAAAAAGACAAAAAAAATCTGTAAAAAAAAGTATCTTCAATAAAAAATCTATGTCTTGCGTTCTTACGTTAAATCAATTACGCAGGCCGTATAGTCTCTAGTTCCGAACCAAATTTATAGTACATACGTATATAAATTTGCCATACTCCATATCATTTATCTTTCGATATTCTGCAGAACGTTATGCATAAAATAGCAAAGAAAAAAAGGCATAAAATTTACCTAAGGTGTTATACTTGGTTGAGAGTCTGTTTTTTGGAGCCTTTTTGAAAAAATTATAATTTGAAAACGCAAGGAGTTATTTGAATTCTTTTTTTTTTTTTTTTTTGTAGGATCATGTTAAAATAAATAAAAGTTTTTCTTTTTCATTGGTACGAAGGATGTTCAAAAGTTCTCGGCCATCAAACTGGGGCGTCAAAAAAGAATAGGTATGCTGCTGGCGGCCACGATAACTCGACTTTGGATCATTTCAAGAGGAAGAAGTAAACGGCGTTAGTTTCAGTATAATATATATAATTCTGGTCCGTACCTCAATCATAATTTTGTGATTTTTTTTTTACAAAATGGCGGCCATTGAAAAATGAACAATCGATTTGAGCATTTTTTTTTTCAGTTAAAAGTAAAAAAAAATAGTGAAAAAATTTTTGAAGTTATGAATGAGGTGCGTCGATTGCAACTAGTTTCATCAAAATCGGTTCAGAATTACGGGCGACATCGTGGCCGCAAGTTCAAAAAAGTGGTTTCGAGATAAACGCGAATCTAAAATGTTATAATATTATACTATATATTGGTTGAAAGGTCTAAGTTTTTTTTTCCAAAACTGGTTAAAAAATAAATTTCGACTCGAAGTTGACTTAGTTATTCTTAAACAAGTGGAAAAAGGGGAAATCATTGTTTTTTAACAATAAGTCCAGATTTTGGGAATGTTCCGCAAATTCCAAATATACAGTTTTGTGTTATTCGACCAGACCTACAAATCCTACTACTAGATTTTCCAGCTATTTGAACTTTTTTTTTTTTAGAAATTATTGATAGATAGAGGTGTGGCTGAAGGGAAAACCCATATTCCTCACACATATTGCTACCACTAAAAATATCAGCGATTCCAACTGCCAATGTCCAAAATACCTTAGTCTACTCGATCTAAGTGCAGGACACATAGAGAGGAAGTGTTCATATTTTGCCATTTATTATTGCCTTAAGAGGTAAAGTAATTCCTAATAAGGGTGACCCTAGCGCTCATTGGGATCTGAACCGCAACTGGCTGGGATTCACCCGATGAACCCCGTCTAGCCAGTGTGTCAGCTTACTCGTTCCCGGAAATATCACTATGTCCAGGGATCTATAAAAGGCAAAAAGTGTTATGGCGATCCACAAGATTTAGTAGGCTTTTACATTCCCTTACTAGCTTAGATTTGGTAACTTGGGTATCCAGCGCCTTGATAGCCGCTTGGCTGTTTAAGAAAATGAAAACCGATCTGTCCCGAATCTCCAGTTGCACCAACAGCTAGCGCGCAATAAATACAGCATGGATCTCCGCCTGGAACACAATGTATAGATCAGGCAGACGAAAGAACTCTTCCACTGCCAGGTCCTCAGGTGTACCCCAGACACCACAACGCAATCCATCTTGGGCCCATAGGTGTAGAGCGACAGACCAGCTTTACTCAACAGCAGCTCCGTCATCCAGTCTTGTCGTGAAGGTAATGTGGTTTTAAGGAATTTAATTAAATCCGAAGTTTCGGACAAGAAGTCAGTAGGGCCACTTAAATCTGTCGGGATTGTGGATTCAGGTAGAATATAAATTTTTACAGCTTTGAAAGCTTGAAATGAAAACGAATTAAGACCGAAGCTTGGTTTTTGTCGACATTTTCATCAAACCTGTGACCGCTTAAGGCTCATTTTTTATAATTATATGTACTGTATCTCTTTTTCCGTGCTTTTTTCTGATATAATTTTTATGCTCAGAAAAACTCACTGTGTTCAGTGTTCACATTGATCAAAGTGAACAAATATATTGTACTTTAATGAAGTGAAAGTAAATGTACTATCATGTGCTCGCGTTCACTCCATTCCACAGTGGTCGGACTTGTATAGAGACACGCGACAAAAATAGTTATACGTGTCCTACAGATCCATAATTTAAACTGTAAGCTCAAACCATTAATATTATACTATTATCAAAAAATTGGACGTGGTTATAAGCCCACTCCACCAATTTATATAAAGAAATATTAAATAAAATTCGAGAATCGTTTTTTTTTTTTTAATTTTATTGAACAAAAAATTTATTAACAAAAAGCAAAAACATGAAACAAAATTATAAAAAAAATGTTTAAATGCATTTCGAAGAAAAATAAAATGAATTAGTCTTTAAGTAATGTAAGAACAGGCTGTTTTAATAATTTTTTTTTTTTTTTTTTTTAATAAGGCAATTTTCTTATACCACTTATGAGAGGGTCTGAGTTCAATAATAATCTATTTAAGAGGTCTGCGTTCGAGGCGGATCGCGAGATTTTTCGAGTATTCTGATAACTGTATCTTTTAATATGTTTATTTTTAGCCTCTACTGCTTCCTCAAAGAGCTCACCAATCGACACTAACACTCTGTTTATAACTTCAGGACCGTGTGATAATATTTTATGCACCGAAGCTGTCATAGATAAGTTTCCCACAAGTACCCTTGCTGTCCCCAGCGCATAGTCCCTGAATTTGTCGATATTTATGTTGTAAGCCAAAATTTAAAGCCTGCAACACGGTGGCACATCTATCAATTAGCCCTTTTCATTAAAACCAGTAACTTTTGCTGACAATCCAGGATGTTTAAAAAATTTACAGGCTGTGTTTCCTTCATTTGATGTACAAACTCTTGTCTGTCTACCAGAAGTCCCATTTTCCTTCGAAACTCACTTTGAAGCTTTCGTTTAAGTACCAATAGATCCTGTGTTATGTGTTGACATATTGCTATGAAAGGGCGGCTAAGAGCAGCTAATTTAGGTTTTATTTGAATCTTAAGTAATGTATCTATGATCAAAACAAATATGAACCCGGGAATCGGTGGGGAACACAACTAAAAGCTTAAGAGAAGTTAGAAATAGGAAACGAAAAACACTCACAAAAAGTCCTTTTGGTTATTTTAGAATTTTTGGACAACACACAACGATTTACAAATAGATGAATAGTTTAAATCAAACTTTATAACTGTACGAACGATATCCATTTTACTTTTATGTTGAAAGACTGGGCATACTCTCTGCAAAATCACAACGCACTGAACTGCCAAGCACGTGGCTTAATTTTAAAGAGCTTTTTTTGCATAGAACGAAAAGTCACACTGAAAAAAAAATGTTGGCTATTTGACAATTTATTTATGAGATGAATGACATTATTCAAATTGATTTTTTTTTTTTTTTTTTTTGTTTTCGTATGGGGAGCGAACACTGTGCATTCTACAGCAAACAGTGTGAATGATGATACATATGTAGCACACTGTTCGTTTAGGTGTTAGAGAATACCATTTTGTTTAGTGTGCATTTATGCAGTGTTTCAGTTCATTCCTTCATTTTTATTTTCATCACATTTCGATTGAATTTGAATTTTTCAATTGTTTTCTATTTTTCTTATTATTTTTTATTTTTTTTTTTTTTTTGTGCAATTTTTTACGCAATATTTTCAAGAACCAATCAAAATCCAGGAAATTCAATTTTGTATTACTCCCAACTATTTCTGACTTACATCTACAATATTTATCTATCTTTCACTCAATTGCCTTAATGCTGTATTACACCTTTCTGAAAACATTTGAATGAAATATGAAAATAGCAAAAATATTCAATAAATTCAATTTTTTTTTTTTTTTTTTATTGTTATGAATACTGCGTATGTATGTATCTATTAGAATGCAAATAGAAAATGTATCTGTGCGAATGTTATCATCGTCATCGATGTTGCTTAGATAAAAAATTCAAGTAAAACGAAAAAATCAACTCAAAATTTAAACTCTCAATCAAATATTTACACTGAAAAATAATAATAATAAAAACAATAAAAATATATACAAATTATTGTTCTTGTTTTTGTTGTTGTTGTCGCCGCAACTTTGTAAGGGATTGTTTTAAACGAAGAAGGCGAAAGAAATCATTCAAGAAAGACTAAAAATATTTCAAGCATGAAACTTTATAAACACCTCAAATTTTTTTTATGAATTCCAAAGCGAACCGTTTTTATGAACCTGAGGGGTAAAAGGGTATATTAAGAATGTGCGAATGTATGTAACAGATAGAAGGAGGCTAGATAGACCCTATTAAGTATATATAATCTTGGGGAGTCGAACTTGCTATGTATGTCTGTCTGTCAGTCCGTCCATCTGTCATGATGTCTGCTGTGTGAGAGATTTTCTCGAAATAAATAAAGAAATAAATCCAACATTTTTAAAACTTAAACACTCCTGTGTAAACCCTCGAATTTGGATACAGGGTATCTTGCAGTCGAGTATACTCGACATCAGTTTTCTGTTTTATTTAATTTAATAAAAAATCACTCAGGACCATTTTTTTTTTTTTTTTTTCCGATTATTTTATAAATTCTTTTTATTTTATGATTTGCATAAATTTGCAACTCGCTTAGCTGGCGTTCCGATTCGTTCATTCCGGTTCATAGATCGTTTGAGATAGCAATCTGTTCTATTCTGTGTTGCTATTTTATGCTTTTGGCAGAAATACAAAAAAAAAAAATTGTAAAAATATATTGAAAGGATTTCAGTTTTACCATGCCGCGCGATCTAATATATAAAACCGTAGCCACAATTATGATTTTAGAGGGCTGCCAAAGAATGTGTTTTCAATTTCATTCCTCAAAACAGACAAACACTCAACGGCATCTAATTTGCATATAACCAGGCAGCAGCTCGTTGGTGCACGGTTACACAGGGTATACGGGGCGCACGGCAGCAGCAGGGCAGATGTTTTTACTCACGCCGTTTCTCAAATTGCGTTTATCTTTATCGTAACTTATAGTCCTTTTTTTCATTTTTTTTTTATTTTAGTCCTTTAGCGTTTTTGTATCGAATTATGCCGACTGCATAATTAGAATATTGAAATGTTTTCACTTTTACACGCACAATCAGCTTTCAGAGAATCAACAACGATTCTCGCCAGCTCAGGGTGCTATTTTCAAATATTCAGAATTTCTATTCCAAGAATTATAGAACAGCACATCGCATCACATCAATACGTGCGTGCGTTGGGTTTGGGCAGCTTCGTTACGGAAATTGAAGTGAAAATCGCTCGAAGCAAAATTTTTATTTTCAATTTGCTTAAATTTCATTTTAAATAGTTAAAAAATAAAAGACTAAAAAAAACATTAAAATATTTGGGGTATTCCCCAAATTTTGTCGGGGAAACGTGTTGCACTTTGCCACCCCCATGCAGTGTCAATACCAAAACTCCAACAGATCGCCAAGTGATTGCGTAGTAAAATTCCAAACATCTTCGAAAGTGATAATTTTTTTCAGTCTTTTATCCAAATCGTGTACAAAATTTTGCTTGACGATATCTATTTTTTGCTTAATGATTCCATGATTGTTTAAAGTTTTTTTATTTTTAAATTTTAGTGATATGTATTTTCATAGACATAAGTGCTTCACTATGGTGCTTTGAATATGGGGCCTTGAGTCATATTTTTGGCTCTCGAGTGGTCCATGGTGTAAACTAAAACACACTAAGAACCATTTTTTTTATTGTCTATATTCATTTCAAATTTCAATAGTGATGTTTAAATCAAGTAACATTTTATTTTAAGTCCCCTAATAGGTTCAAGAGACGATGTTTAAAAAATACCAAAACACCTCGAAAAATCAATTCTTAACGATCTTTCGCATAATTTAAAGCGCTCATAAGTTCCTAAGTCATTTTAGATAATCAGCTTCCTGTCAGTATCAAAAAAATCAACTTTCAATAAAAGAATAATGTAAAAAAAAGGAAAACAGTCGACAGTTTCGACGGTATCTAAAAAAGACCTGAACTAATCTGCTTCAGTTTCTCGTTTTTTTATACCCGTTACACAAAGTGTAAACGAGTATATTCCAGTTTGTCCGAAAGTTTGCAACGCATTAAATTAGACTTCGGAGACCCCATAAAGTAATATATATATTATTGATCAGCTCGATGAGACGAATCGATTTAGCCATGTCCGTCTGTCTGTCCGTGTGTCTGTCCGTCTGTCTGTTGCGATGGCTGTTACTCGGAAAGTTTTAAAAGATATTGACCTGAAATTTTAAACTTAAGCTTTTTGTGCTCCTAGTTACTTTGTATATCAGAGACCAAGGTGCCACGCCCATTTTTAGATATAGCCCCATACAAACTTACCACTTTTTCGATTTTTTGTATGAAAATAGTTATTATTTTATGAATGCTTTTACTACAATGTAGGGTAAAAATACTTCTAATGGCATCCAATATCAAAGAATGTTGCCACGCCCATTTTCAGATATAGCCCCCATACAAACTTATCTTTTTTCGATTTTTGTATGAAAATACGTATTATTTATGAATATATTTAATGCAAATAGGGTAAGAACACCCTTTTATGTCATCCAATGCCAAATCCTAAGGGGCGCCACCCCTTTTTTATGTATAGCCTCCATACAAACTTACCGCCCATTTTCGAGTTTTTATATGAAAACATTTATTATTTCTGAATGAATTCAATTAAATTTGGTAAATCCATTCCAATGTCCACCTAAGTGAACACTTTCGATATGGTCAGGATCGGGCAAATATAACATAAAGCTTCCATACAAATTTGACCAAATTCATCGTGAAATTTAATCTAAGCACCTGGTGAACATATAAACTAATAAAAGTGTGGTGTAACGGGTATTTCAGCTTCGGTTCCACCGAAGTTAACGTTTTTCCTTGTTTTTTTTTTTTTTTTTTTTTTTTTTTTTGAATTTTTCGAATTTCTCATTTTTTACGATGTTCAAACTTTTTCGCAAATAATTTGTATTTAGTTTCAATCAAATTTCTGCTGCGGATTCGTGAAGGATGTCAGAGAAAGCCATAAGTGATGAGGCTATGTCGAAAAAAAAGTTTACAAGTGGTATAGTGAGTTCCAAGACGATGAGTACCCTCGATGAACAACCGACGAAGCTCACGTTCAAAAAATTAAAGATTGCTGATGATATCTAAACTAATATTTTAAAGGGGGGAAAGATTTGATTTTTTGTTTGTTTGAAATGAATAGGCTCCGAAACTACTGGACCGTTGGCAAGCTACACTATTCCCGAGTGACATAGACTATGTTTCATTTTCAATTTATGACCCGGGGCCCAATGGGGGCCTTGAAACTGAAAATCCAAATATTTGGAACAAAAAGACGTTAAAAAATTTATTTATGTTTGTGTTTTTTTAGAATTCAGAGAATTATTTGGAAAAAATTTTGACCCGGGGCCTAATGGGGGCCTTGAAACCGGAAAGCCATATTTTTGGAGTGAATAGACGTAGAGACTTGCAAAAGGACTCATGTGAAAGATGGTTAAAAAACATTTTTGGCGTTCAAGGTGTTCAAGGGATTTCCGGAATTTGGACCTGGGACCCATATGTGGACCCAATATAGATTTTTTTGAATAATTTTTTTTTTTTTTTTTGCAGGTTAGCACTTAGACGGAGTTTTAAAAATTTTTGACCCGGGGCCTAATGGGAGCCTTGAAAAAAAAGTCATACATTTGGATTGAATAGACGTAGAGACTTGAAACTGGACGCATTTAAATTATCGTTTAGGGGGATTTCCAAAATTTGAACACAAATTTTTTTGATTAATTTATTAATTTAGCCACCAAATAGAAGCAAAAAAAACGCGAGCAAAGCCGCGGGTACCTGCTAGTTGGTATACAAAAAGACTCAGTCAATACAATTTTAAACGATTTTTTAGGTCTCAAACACGTAAAATTTCGACTGGTAACGAAATCATTGAATTTTTTGGAATAAAAAGCCGTTAGTTCTTCTGAATTTTTTTGCCAAAAACCTCGACTCATTTCGTTCCACAACCATCGAACTCACCTGATTTGGTACCGTGCGATTTCAAAATACAGCTTCTGGGTCCGTTTTGAGACGATAGAGCAGATTCAGGCCGCTGCGCAGAAGTATAGCAGCTGGAAACCATCTTTGAAATCGACTTTTGGAGGTACTTGAGGAGGTACATATATCTGAGAAGGTATCCCGGATCTGGAAATTAGAGAATCTTTCAAACTATCCGACCACTGCAGTGTCTTTCAAGCTGAAATGATTGCTGTACACGAAGCCACCAAGCATCATCAAGGGCAACACTCAGATAGCATAAATTTTCGCAGATAGTCAAGCTGCCTTAAAAGAACTTGTCTTGTGTATCACTTAACGAGATGGCCGGAATATTTGGCTCCAATGAGTTCTGAGACGTCAAGATATTCTAGATAAGCGCGAAGCAGATAGAAATTCCGAGATTGACAGGAATTTCTACAGAATTTCCACAGCTGCGAATGAAGCAGTAAATATCCAAGCTAGCAGAGATTAGTTGGACCACAAAACCTAAATGCAATATCTCAAAGCCCAACTCATGCAACACAACAGACAGACTCTATTCATGTTGGTAGTAGCACTCACGGGACACTGCCTGATTGGTAGACATGCCGCTCTCGACTAGGAGTAGCACGAGGAAGAGGAGGAGACTGTCGAGTAATTTTACTGTTACTGTCTATCCGTTGGGAGAATAAGGTTTGCCGTTCTTCTTAGATAGTCTAGCGGAAATTACATTAGTCAAGATTAGTGCAGTTGTAGCCCATATAATAATCTGGCCTAGTTAAAGTCACGAATATCATAACCCAACCTTGTCCTGCGCCTACCTTTAAAAGACCAAAAAAATTTCGCAATGCCTCAATCTAAAAATCGAAAAATAGACAATATTTTTATTTTTATATCAGTCGCAACAGGATAGTTATTCTTCGGCTCATTACAATAGCTCAGTTTCTTTTTTTTTTTAGTTTAATAAATTCAATGTGATTTGTGCTGCTATTGTTTTGGTGTCACTCGTCTGTTTTTTTTTTTTTTTTTTAAACTTTAATTCAAATGAATTATGCAAAACTTGACTTGGCTTTTGTACTAGATTCTTCCTGCTGCTGTTGCTTTTACTGTTTATGTCAAGGGTTAAGGGCATAATAATGAGAAAGAATATAAAACACATACAAACTATACAGCAAGGACAAAAAAAAAGAGTCTTAGTTAAGACAAAACGGAGAAGAATGAGCGGTGGCACGTAAGACAGAAAAAGTGCGAAAAAAATGTTAAAAATAAAAAAAAAAATTAAAAAAGTAAAAACAACTTTATAACGTTAAAAAAAATACATACACACATACACATACACACACAAACATATTGTATAAAAAGGACGTGAGCCAAAAAGGGAAAATGAACGCAAATTGTGGCACTAGGATTGCTTCACAGCGCAGACACAAAAGTCCTGGCATTAAATTAAGAGTGTAACGACCCCGACCTTGCCGAGAAGCAAAAAAAAAAAAAAATTATAAGAATAATAATAAAAAAAACTGTATATACATAAACACACACACAAACACACGCAAACACTTAAACATAAAAAATGCATATGTATGTACATATTTATATACTTGGTACTATGTATATATATATATATATATAGAGTATGTAAGTGTGTAGCTATGTAACATTTTACAAAGTTGTAGGTTTGCATGCACTTGTTTAGATGAAGAGTAAAAAAAAAATGATAGACAAAGAGAAAGAACGGAAAGAAGTGGCAGAGTGTATACAAATAGAAAATAAAAATTAATTTAATAAAAAATCAAATCAGCAAATCCGATTTGCTAACTCTCTGTAAATTAATAAATGAGTGCACAGCAAAAAGGTGTTAACACGCCAACGAATGATATGAGTCATGAGTGTTTTTTCACACTATTTGTGTATTAAAATTGCACCTGATTTATACATTTGATTCTTTTGTGTTTCTAGTGATCACAGTATTCACAATATTCACAGTACTCACCATATTCACAGTAATGACAGCATTCGCCATATTCACCATGCTCACACTATTGAAAGCATGAACCATATTCTTAGTATGACAACATGCACCATATTTCCAGTATAGACAGCATTGACCATATTCACAGTAATGACAGCAATCACCGTATTCCTAGTATTCGCAGCATTCTTCGTATTGCATTAATGACAACATTCACCATATTCCCAGCATTCACAGTGTTCAAAGTATTAACAGCATTCGCCAAATTCACAGTAATGACTGCATTCACCATATTCTCAGTATTTACAACATTCACCACATTCACAGTAATAACAGCCTTCACCATATTCACAGTATCACTGTATTCACAGCATTCCAAGTGTTCGCAGTACTTTTAAGAGATGACAGCGACTATCTTTTTATGCTCTCTTTTTTTGCATGCGTGAGATCTTAATGAAGTTCTTCAGAGGTGCAGTATACCCCACATACTTGCTTAATAATTAGCATTTTTATGTAGCAACACAGACATAACTTTTCTGTACCCTTCGCACCACAGTTTATTTCATACTGAACAAAAAAAAATGTTAACAATAAAAACAGAGAGAGAAAGAGAGATGGAATACTTTAACATGAGCAAGAATGTAAGTAAGCACTCTTTCTCTCTATGAGTATGAGTGATTTAAAGTGCAATATTAAATGAGTGAATATAGTAGGCAGCAAATATTCAGTTGTACTCAATGTGTACTTATTGTAGTTATCTCTTTAAAAAATGTTGCGCAATTAAATGACTCAAAATACTTTGTTTTTCGTTTCTTTTTTTTTTTTTTTAATAAGAATTATATGTCTCATATAATAATAACTGGGTGTGACGTACACTGCCACAAAACTAATAAATGCAATACAAACTATGTGTGAAGTGTAAAGAAAAAGGAAAATCATTCACAAGTGCGTAGCGTTTCGCAATGCGGCGTCTACTTTAAAAAATGGCATAAATACATATAAAAAAAAAAAATTGTTAAAGTAGAACACAGCAGACACTGTTCAGTGACTATAGAGAGAGGGAAGGAGGCTCCCAGGCGTTGTTGGGTTGCAGTTTTCTATAAAAGTGTAAATATAAAAATTTTGTTTGTTTTCTTTTAGTTTTTTTTTTTGTGCATTTCGCCTTTACGTGTTAGTATGCAAAACAAGAGGCAAACGTACTCATTTCAATCGCAGCAACCTAGGCGGCGTCGACCGTAGCGACGGCACCGACAACAATAGCAACAAAAACAACAGCTTCTCACACTTTGCTGCTAAATGAATCTAAAAAAAAAAAAAAAATAATAATAATAATGAAAAAAAATTCTGGTTGTTAACAATAAAATTAATAAAATGTTGCTCACTCGGTTTTTATCGAGTCGAAATTATAAAAAAATATTACTGGCTTTACTTTGTTCACCAGGAACACTTTGAATACTGTGAAAACTATTAATACTACTGTAAATACTACTGCGAATACTACTACGAAAACTGTGAATACATGAACACAGTGATAACTACTGTGACTACTGCGAATACTACTGTGAATACTTAGAATACTACTATGAATACTGTGAATACATTGAACACTGTGATAACTACTGTGACTACTGCGAATACTACTGTGAATACTACTATGAATACTGTGAAAACATTGGACACTGTGATAACTACTGTGAATACTACAATGAAAACTGTGAATACATAAACACTGTGATAACTACTGTGACTACTGGAAATACTAATGTGAATACTTTGAACACTGTGAATACTGCTGTGAATACTACTGTGAATACTACTGCGAATACTACTGCGAGCACTACTGTGAATACTACTGTGAATACTACTGTGAATACTACTGCGAACACTACTGTGAATACTACTGTGAATACTACTGTGAATACTACTGTAAATACTACTGTGAACACTACTGTGAATACTACTGTGAATACTACTGTGAATACTACTGTGAATACTACTGTGAATACTACTGTGAATACTACTGTGAATCCTACTGTGAATACTACTGTGAATTATTTGATTAGTTCGCAAGGAGTACGAATGTCAAAATTAATTAAAATTACGTTTTACTGTGCACTCTTGAATCTCTTTTGGGGAAATTTTTTTTTTCGAATTTATCGTAATCTTCAATTTTAGCGACATTTAGAGCATTTGTTTCATACTGAACTGAAATATAAATAAATAATCATGCCGGTTTTATGCTAAAAAAAAAAAAAAGTATAATAAAATGAAAAAAAAATGAAAAAAAAATTTCAAAGTCAAGTTTATACAAAAGAAGCGTGATAGCAAAAAAAAAAATAACTCACAAAGGACTCCCAAGGCAGAAGGCGTTAAAAACAACAGAAAAAAAAACGCTGTTGCAATAAAATGCATAGCAGGGCTTTTTTGAGTTGAGGAACGAAGCAGAAGCAATGCAGGTGTCGTTGCCTTTTTGATGGTAAAAATGTGAAAGTTTCTCGCACCTTTTTTTACGCGATTTTTCTTCATTTTTTTTTTTTTATTATATACTTACTTGTATAATATACTTAGTTTCATACATACATACATATATACGCTTCTTTATGTAAATTTTTTTTATTTTATGATTTTTAGTGTTCTACTCCAATTTTTCTTCATTTTTTTTTTTGCCGCTGCACGTTTTTTTTATTTCGCAAACACTTGAAGCAGCAAAAAAAAAAGAACAATAGCAAAAAAAGACACAAGAGAATTGTTCTAGTCATGAAAAAGTGAAAGTATAAAAATACAAAAGGTACAAAATAATACAATATAAAAATAATTGAGTAAAAGTCTGCAAAAAAAAAAAAAAAAAAAAATGGAACACTGTAAAATATGTAAAATATTAAAGAGCAAAAAATGCAATTGCATTTTAGAGGAAAACTAACAAAATGAAAACGACGAACCACTTTCTCAATGTCGTAACGAAGCTAATAGGTGTTTTTTCTTAGATAATTGTTAACTTTACAGACACACGGAAAGCAAGAAAAATATTCGGACAGACAGACAAACGAGGTGACAGACTGCTGCATAGATTTATTAACCATATTCAGACAATCCCCGAAAAAGATTTTCATTAATTGTGTATTTTTAATTTTTGACCATTGTTAGATTATGGATTCTCCGAAGTATCTTCGTCTCAAATACGCCCAACGCCGACTTATCCGATTCTGTCATAACCCATGGGTCATCTAAATGGGTTATATGTTTTGTTTTTTGTCAGGCAATTGCCCTCACACGATGATATTATATATGTATGTACTCATGATGTCTTGCAAGACACGTCATGCATGACAAACGCAACATTTGTATTCAATTGTCGTCAACGACTTGTGTAGTAAGTACTGTCAGCTGTATGCCATAGACGAAAGAAACTAATCATTATGCATGCTGCGTATATGGTTTTCCATCTAATAAAAGTAAACCCATTGTAGAGCCAATAAAATATCGTTCGAAGATAATAAAAGACTAGCTTGTACCCGCGGCTTTGCTAAGGTTTTTTTTTTATACCCGCCACACATAGTGCGAAGGGTATTATCAGTTTGTCGGAAAGTTTGAAACGCATTAAAGGAGGCATCGGAGATGCAATAAATTCTTGATTAGCTCGATGAGACGAATCGATCTAGCCATGGCCGTCCGTCTGTCTGTCTGTCCGTCTGTTTGTCTGTCTGTTGCGAGGTGATTCATTCGCTCAGTTTTAAAGATATTAAGCTGAAACTCGAAATTTAAGCTTTTCTCAGTTCTAGATAACTTGTATGTTAAATTCAGATTGCCACGCCCACTTTGAGTTATAGCACCCATACAAGTTTACCGCCCATTTTTGAATTTTTCCATGAGAATGGGTATTATTTATGCATGTATTCACTCCAAATTGCGTAAAAACTCTTCTTGTGTCATCCAAAGTCGAAACCAAGGTGCCACGCCCATTTTTAGATATAGCCCCATACAAACTTACCATTTTTTTTTGGTTTTTTTTTTTTAATTAAAATTGTTATTATTTATGAACACAAATTGGGTAAAAACACTTCTAATGGCATTCAATATCAAAGAAAGGATGCCACGCCCATTTTTAGGTCTAGCCCCAAACAAATTTACCGCCCATTTTCGATTTTTTGTATGAAAAAAGCTATTGTTCATGAATGTATTCAATCCAAAATGGGTAAA
The DNA here is from genome assembly GCA_018903435.1 of Leucophenga varia. Lineage (NCBI taxonomy): Eukaryota > Metazoa > Arthropoda > Insecta > Diptera > Drosophilidae > Leucophenga > Leucophenga varia. The sequence continues at coordinate 318,057 of JAEIFJ010001892.1, read as the reverse complement.
AAACACATCTTATAACATCCTACCACACCACCGATATGGTACTGATCGGGCCATTATAACGTATTGCCCTATACAAACTTACCTCTTATTACTTTACCCATCCCATCTCGAAGTTTTATCTAAGCCATTAATAATCACACATAAACTCTTTAAAAATTCGTGTGACGGGTATTTAAGCTTCGGTTCCACCGAAGATAACGTTTTTCCCTGTTTTTTTTTGGTTTGTGTTTTTTTTTTTTTTGCTTATAATCGTCGACTTAATATATACAGTCGATGTTGCCAAGTTCAACGTCCGTCCGTATGATAAATGAACATTGTCGCCAAGTTAATCATTGAACCCAAAAGAGCCATATATCAAGTTTCTAGATTATCGGAAACTGTTTAAACACATAATTTTTTTAATTTAACCATTTTTTTAAAAGCGCTCAATATCTTTCCCAGTTTAAGGTTCACCATTGAGCACCTAATAAAAAACTCTTGACTAAGTCATCACCTTTATAGTAATTTAAATCTACAGTAAAATAAAAAAATATGTGTTTTGGGTCCCCGTTTCGGAAACTCCTCCCACTCATCAAAAAAAAAAAAATATTTTTTTGAACCGTCTTTCAAATGCGTCTAATATCAGTGTTAAAAAGAGATGAAACTTTGGGTCACCAAAAACTTAGATTTTCGAATAACACCGAAATACCACAAAAGTATTTTTTAACGCCTAATTTCAAGACGCTAGCTTTATTCATTTTAAAGGTGAATCTGCGGTCGACCCAAATGGTCCCCGCCTAGGCCCCAGATCCAAATTTCAAAATCGCTAGAATACATCTTATATATATTTTATTAACTACCTTTCAAATGCGCCTAATATTACCATTCCGGCGATATGGCTTTTATCGGTTTTAAGACCCCTGTTTCAAAATCACTTCTTAGTGCTCCTTCCTAACTGCAGTCGCATGGTCTGTAGTCGTGTATTCCGTCAGTCAGTCAGGTGTAAAGAGATATATATATTACTACCATAATTAAAACTTTGATTTTTCAAAACCTTTGTGAGTTAACTTATATCAAATTATTTTCTCAACTTCATATACAATAAATTAACCACAAATTTTTAAATGTTAATTGAGAAAATAAGTGAAAAAAAAAATGACAAACTGCAAAAATGCATAAAATTAACTGACAACGAACAATTGAATACACGAACGGACAGACAGACAGACAGACAAATGCTTAAGTATTTGAATGTACATGCAGACGGACAGACAAGACATGCTTTGTTTCATTTGCATACGCAACGAGATGAAAACAAAACTAAAAATAATAAATAATAATAATAAATATGTGCATACGATATATAAAGTACATGTATACATAGACACACACACACGTACTCATTTATTGATACATTTTGTATCTGCTGTACATACTATCAAGAGATACATATGACTACGATTCTCGTCTTTTACTCGGATTGCTAGAATGTATCTGCCGAAAATCTAAAAAGTGTATAGGAAAAATCTGTTACCAAAAATAAAATAATATAAAAAATATATAAAAAAAAAAACGTATAATGTATAAAAATGTTTACTTTCAAAATTATTTCTATTTTCTGCAAAGTTTAAAAAATGTTTTTAGGTGCATACGTTTAAGACACACAGTATTTACGCATACATACACGCATACATATATACATTTATATCATCAAAGAGTTAAAAAGCAGCAACATACTCAAAAAACGTCCAAAACTGATGCTGAAGTACAAGTGGGTGGAGTAGTAGTAGTATTACAATTGGCAAAAGCAACAACAAGAAACATCGAAATAAAGCAAAAGAAACCAATTAAATGCGCATTGGTCGAGTTATGTACGCCTTCGTTATACCCTATACAATGTGTCGTTTTATTAATGTCTTTACAAACAGTGCAACTATTTTATAATACGTTCAAAATATTAAGTTTAGTAAAATTACCTAATATGTCACGTCCGTAATGAAAATAATGGCTTTTATGTAACGATATGTGTATATGATAATTGAATTATTAATTAATATTGATCAGTCAGCGACAGTTTCTTCTTCTAGCTGTTCTAAACTTTATTTGTATTTGTAAAATTTTATAAAGAGATGGGTTATAAATATGTATCGTCCGCAATGTATCGTTCGAAATGTATTGTCCGCAACATATTGTCCGCAATGCATCGTCCGCAATGTTTTGTCCGCAATGTATTGTTCACAATGTATTGTCCGTAATGTATCATCCGGAATGTATCGTCCGCAATGTATCGTTCACAATTTACCGTTCGAAATGTATTGTTCGCAACATATCGTCCGGAATATATCATCCGCAATTTACCGTTCACAATGTATCGTCCGCAATGTATCGTTCACAATTTACCGTTCACAATTTACCGTTCACAATGTATCGTCCGCAAAGTATCGTCCGCAATTTACAGCTCACAATGTACTTAATATATCTATAAGCAAAAAAAAAACTTTTTGATGTACTTATAAGCGTAACGTCCGCAATGCTGACTATGAATAAAGTGTAGCGTATTACCAAACTAGAAATAACAAAACAAAAAAAAGCCCAAAAGCAAAATCAAAACAAAACTGATAACAAAAAAAAAAAACCATACGAAACTTTATGCGCAAACTCACCGACATTTTCAGCAATCACAAAAACAACTCACACACACACACACATACAAGGAGCGACATTGCGGCTCATATGTGTACACAAACACACACACATGGCTTTTTAATTTGGTTCGTTTTGGCTCGTCGTGTTATGTCGTCGTCGTCGTCGTTGTTGTCAATATATAAGCCGATGTCTCACCATAGCCTTCACATATGTATGTATGTGCATACGATATGTCGCTCACTCGCTCACACATTCATCGAATTATTTTGATGAGACATATGCGCATTTTATATCTATCCCTTTCTTGTGCACATTTATTTATTTGTTATGTTTTGTTTTGTTTACGTACTTGCTCTCACTCTCACATATGACAAATACCTACATAGGTCGGTATAAATAAGGGTGATTTGTTGAAATCCATATAAACACACATGTGTATGTAAGTATGTATATATGTATGTGTATTTACCTGCATATAAGCGCTTGTTCGTATTTGTTGTATTTTATTTTCCATATGTTTTTCTTCTCTTTCGCACTTTCGAGCGATACTAATACTATTTGAAATAATTGACTCATTTGATTCGCTTTTTTTGTTGTCGTCTTACACAAACATATTCACTGAAATCGAATTTATTTTAAGTTGGTAAAATTTCCCAGTATTTTTGTATACCGAGAATTACAAAAAATGTTTTCTTTTTTTTTTTTTTTTTGTGCACATGCATTATACAATCGCATGAAATGCAACGCAGTCTAACTCGGCTTTGCTCGTAATTGCAATATTTTTTTTCCACATTTTTTTTAATCATCGAAAAATAGCTTCAAAGAGTCATTGTCTAATTTATCGGAAGCACTCTCTAAATAACTTTTTCTGTTCATGATTTTTATACCCGTCACACACAGTGTGAAGGGTATTATCATTTTGTCAGAAAGTTTGTAACGCGTTAAAGAAGACATCTTAGACCCTATAAAGTATATACAAATATTCTTGATCAGCACGACGAGACGAGTCGATTTAGCCATGTCCGTCTGTCTGTCCGTCTGTCTGTCTGTATTTATGCGATTCATTCGCTTAGTTTTAAAAGATATTGACCTGAAACTCGGAACTTAAGCTTTTCTCAGTCCTAAGCAGCTCAAGTGTTAAAATCAAAGTGCCACGCCCATTTTAGGGTGTAGCCCCCATACAAATTTACCGTTCTTTCGGATTTTTGTATGAAAATAGTAATTATTTATGAATGTAGTCACACCAAGTTGGGTAAAAATACTTCTAATGTCATCCAATGTCGAATCCAAGCTGCCACGCTCATTTTTAACTATTGTCCCCATACAAACTTAACGCCCGTTTTCGAATTTTTGTATAAAAATAGGTATTATTTATGAGACTATTCACTCAAATTTATGTAAAAACACTTCTAATGATATCCAATAACAAAACCAAGGTGCCACGCCTATTTTTAGCTATAGTCCCCACACAAACTTATCGATTATTTTCGAACAAATGTATGAAAAAGTAATTATTTTCGAATATATATTTATAAATGGATATAAGCAACTGATGATCACAAATAATGATATTCAAAGATTCGTGTGACGGGTATTTAAGCTTCGGTTCCACCGAAGTTAACGTTTTTACTTGTAATACTTTAAACTTCAATCATTTTTTTATAAAAGCAATGCGATTATGGGGCCTTGAGTCATACATATACATATATACATAACTGGCATTCGACAGAAGCATAGTAAAAAATTTCAGAAAATCTTTTTGGCACTACTAAAAGCCCATTTCTCGCAGCTTTTGCAATTTTTTAAGAAATGAAATTTGTTCTTCAAATATTGTAAATATTGACCCGATGATGTCGAAAAACGTTGAAACCCATCTGAATACAATATTTTTAAAGTTCTTTTGCGTTGCCAAATTTAAAATCTTTAGGCATTGAGCCGCCTCTGCATCACTCAGGATTAGAACCACCGATATGCGACAATCATTAACCAACTGAGTCAAAGTCCTACACATATGAGACAGTCGCTGCTTACGTATGGGTTCATTCTTCATCAGTTACTTACATATGTGTATACTAGTCAGTAAAAAATGTTAACCTTCCATTTTGGATAGATGGGTCGGTTAATATTTGACCCACGCAGTTTTGTCTATTGCTAGTCACATCTGAAGCTATTGGCATGCCAGACGCGTCAGCTTAAATTCAATGTCGCTATGTACTGGATTTTATGATAAATAGAGAGTTCTTCTGTCCCTCTCTCTCCTTCTCCTTCTCCCTCTCTTTCTCTTTCTGTCCGCCCATCTATCAGTTTATCTTAAAAAATGAACGCAGTTCTTCACGGACAGAAGTGATCAGAGATCCTAGATTGAACACTTTTCTGCAAATTAAAAATTTCGTGTTTTTGGAATATGTTAGTATGTATTGCTTTTAAATAGTATTTCACTCTATAAGTTTGTTTTTTTTTTTCAATAGATGTCACTACACTAAAATATGTGCGGTGCTGTTAACATTTCCCTGTATTTATGAAATTTAGCAAGCACATAAGCCAATAGTCTTGCTGGTTTATGTCATTGTTAAAACCAAACAAAGAAATATATATACGAGCCCAAAACCACTATTAATTCGTGCGCTAGAGAATATGACTTAAAAATATATAGTTTTTTATTACCTTATTCGATATTAATATTGGGTCACATCGCCTTTGGCTTTTACCAAACATCCACAACGGTTTGGCATAGATTAGGTTAGGTTAGAATGGCCTACGCGAACTTTCGCGACGTCACTTAGGCCAGATAGACCCATTGTGATACCATAGGATCTTTCATTTATTTATCTCTACTCAAAAAAAGCTCGATTTTCTTATGAAGGCGACTACTGCACCAATCTTGACTGATGCAATCTTCGCCAGACTATCGAGAAACGGCCTACCAAGTACTGTAAACCCTATTCTCTCAAGGGCTGGGCAGTGTCAGAGAAAATGTTTCCTCTTCCTCATTTCTACAGCTCCTACAAAAGTCATTTGATGCTACCCCTAGTCGAACGACATGTCCGACTGCACACCAGGCAGTGTTCCTGTTCATGGATAGAGTCTGTTTATTATGCCGCATGAGTTGGGCTGTTCGCTTAGTGTTGTATTCTGGCTACGTAAGTTTCGAGATATAACATTTGGAATTTGTGGTCCGCCTAATTTTTGCCAGTCTGATTATTTCGTCTTTTACTCGCAGCTTCAGAGAGGCCATTAGAATTCCTGTCGAACTCCTCCTTGGAGGAATAACGGTACCTTCTCTGGTCAATCTATCTGCTTCGCAATTACCAAATATATCTTGGTGACCGGGACCTATGTGAGGCAAATATCCCATTGCTCAGCCATCTCGTTGAGAGATGTGCGGCAGTGGGAGATAGTTTTAGACGTGTTATTATATGAGTCAAGTGCTTTTAAGGCAACCCATGTCCGTCTGTTCATTTTCTCGGCAACGACCAGGTAAAGTTTGAATATGAAAGTGCCACGCCCATTTTTAGGTATAGCCCCATACAAACTTACCGTTTTTTCGATTTTTGTATGAGAATAAGTATAACTTATGCATTTACTCACTCCAAATTTGGTAAAAACACTTCAACTGTCATCCAAAGTCAAACCAAATGTGCCACGCCCATTTTTATCTAAAGTCCCCATAGTTAGGCTACAGAATTATCGCACAACACCGAATGCAATGATGTTCAGATTTCCGGTAATGGTAGCACTTGGAAGATAATTATTAACTCAGACATCATTTGTAATGTTTCCGATAACGTTGCAAGTAAAACTCTTCAAGATATTAATGACGATTGTCTGAATGAGATTTTTAAGTATTTAAATTTTAACTGACAAAATTTTAAAATAAAAGTATTTAAGAAAGATAAAAAAAAAAAAAAAATAAATATATAAAAAAAAAAAACTTGTAACATTATTCCCAAAACATTTCTTAACCAGACAACATTAGCGTTTAAAGTAAACGCGAATTATAAAAAAGTAAAAGTAGTGCTTTATAATTCACATTCACTTTAAGCACTTTTAATCTTAAGCTAAGCAAAATATTGTGAATAAAAATGGTTCGATATATTTTTGCCTCTTTAATTTATTTTTATTTTTAATTTGACTTTTTTTAATTTTTTTCTTTTTTTGCATCTGCATATTGCACATATCAAATAATTTGGTAGTACACCGTCATCAAGAATTATTAAAATTTATTTTTTTTTTTTTTTAATAATTAAAGTCAAAGCTGTGATGGCTAAAGCTATGATATGCCAGTTACAGACGTGTAAACATGGAGTTCACTTACGCCGAAATTCGCGCTATTTTGATGTTTTCCTTCGTTAAAGGCAAATCCGTTCCGTGAGATTATTGGTGTTTTGGGGGATGATACTCTATCACTACGAACCGCAGAGGAATGGTTTCAACGATTCAGAGCCGGTGAAAACGACACCATGGATAAGCCAACCGGCGGAAGACCTGTGGCGACGAATATCGATCAAATCATGGAAAGCATCGAGTTAGACCGGCATGTGACATCTTGTGACGTCGCCCAGGAGATGGGAGTTAGTCACCAAACCATTTTAAACCATCTGCAGAAGGCTGGATTCAAAAAAAAAACTTGATGTTTGAGTGCCGCATGATTTGACGCAAAGAAAACCTTCCGGACCGAATCAACGCCTGCGATATGCTGCTGAAAGGGAACGAACTCAACCCATTTTTGAAGCGGATGGTGATTGGCGACGAAAAATGGATCACATACGACAATATCAAGCGATAACGATCGTGGTCGAAGGCCGATGAATCGTCCCAAACAGTGGCCAAGCCGGGATTGACGGCCCTTGGTGGTGTAAAGTTGGCCTCAAAAGAGGATTGTCAAAAGTGGCTGCCCGAGTTCTTCGCAAATAAGGAGTGGGTTCTACAAGGGGGTTATTAAGAAGTTGCCGTCTAGATGGAAACAGATTATCGAACAAAACGGCGCATATTTGAACTAAAACCGATCACTCTTACACTTTTTTTAAAGCATTGAATAAAGAGCATAAAGCGGAAGGGAGATATTTGACAACCCGATACATGACTCTTGTCCGATTTATCGATAAAAATTACCAAAAATTACAATACAATCAAAAAACAAAACTTGTTTTGTTCTTAATTTTTTTAAGCCGAAATAAGCTAAATGAAATTTGAAATAAGCCAGATTTCAAGCTATAAGCATTTCAATTTTTTTTTTTTTTTTTTTCAAGCTATTTGATTTTTTAAATTTATCTTCCAAACAAAATATAGCTTAAGCTGATTCAGTCATTCATTCTGCCGATTTTTGGTATTTTTCTTAAGAAACGTAAAAATCTCTTCCAGACAATTGACATTAAGATCTGGAAGAGTTTTACTTGCAACGATATCGGAATTATTACAAATGATGTCTGAGTTAGTTGTTTTCTTCGACTTCCGGTTTTCGATTTCCGTTTTCGTCAGACTCGACAGAATAGCGAATATTCTACTTTTCTGAAAAGAACCAAAATAATTCCACGAGCTCGCTCCCCGCAGCAACCAGTATCTGCATTGCTGCGTATCATTTTAACGGTTGAACTTTATTTTATACATAGTGTAAATGGGTATAGTCAGTTTGTCAGAAAGTTTGTAATGCATTGAAGGAGACATCTTGAACCCTATAGCTTGACGAGATGAGTTGGTTTAGCTATGTCCGTCTCTCTGTCTGTCCGTCGGTCTGACAGTTTTTTTGTTGCGCGGTTTATTCGCTCAATTTTAAAGATATTCTTTTCTATGCCCTTTTTTATGTTAAAATCCATGATGGAATTAAATCAGCGGGTGTATTCGTAACATATTCTGTCTCTTTCTAATTTTCTCTTTTTCATCTGTTTAAATAGTCAGTTGCATGGAAATTACTCTCATGTATCTAGAAACTATTTTTATGAATCAAAGAACATGATTGTCGATAAAAATTGACTAGATTTAGTGTAAAAACACGAAAAAACTCTTTTACTGTCATCCAATGGAAAATCTTATATGCCACGCCCATTTTTAGACATAGCCCCCATACAAACTTTCCGCCCATTTTCGAATTTATATATGAAAATGTTTTTTTTTTTTTTTTTTAGTAATGTTTTGACTCCAAATTGGGTAAAAACACTTTTAATATCATCCAATATCAAATCCAAGGTGCCACGCCCATTTTTTGGCATAGGCCCCACACAACGTGAGTTGTATCTCAAAGTTCTTTTTAAGCCACTGATGATAACACATTAACATTTTAAAAATACGTGTCAAGGGTATATAAGCTTCGGTTTCACCGAAGTAAACGTTTTACCTTGTTAAATATTTTTCATACACAATATGAAATTAAATACAATGAAAAAACAAAACTGATGAAATTCAACTCTAATTGCTGTAAAACTGTACAAGCTGCTGAAATTGTGTTTCAAAAGTTTTACAATAGAGGGCGCATTAAAGGTTTTTTGTCGAGACTAAATGCTCTATTTTATTATTTTTATTTAAAAATAGCCAGTAAAAATACTTCTTACTGGCAGGTACCCGCGGCTTTGCTCGCGTTTTTTTGTTTCTATTTGGTGGCTAAATATAAATTGTTCAAAAAAATTGGGTTCCAATTTTAGAAATTCCCCTAAACACGACTAACCATCGTTCAAATGCGTCCAGTTTCAAGTCTCTACGTCTATTCAATCCAAATGTATGACTTTTTTTTTAAGGCTCCCATTAGGCCCTGGGTCAAAATTTTTTAAAATCCTGTCTAAGTGCTCACCTGTAATAAAAATAAAAACAAATTGGTCAAAAAATCTATATTGGGTCCACATATGGGTCCCAGGTCCAAATTTTGGAAATTCCTTGAACACCTTGAATGCCAAAAATGTTTTTAACCACCTTTCAAATGAGCCCTGTTTCAAGTCTCTGCGTCGATTCACTTCAAAGATATGACTTTTCCGGTTTCAAGGCCCCCATTAGGCCCCGGGTCAAAATTTTCCAAAATCCCTTCTTGTTGCTCACCTGAATAGTGTTGTGTCCTGAAAAAATTGTAATACATCATTTTGTTCTATCATTAATAGTTTTCGCAGCGCACGCGATTGTAGGAAGTTTTTTTGTTTAATTTTTTTTACAACTTGGGTTAGATTATTCAAGTTTTAGTAAGCATCCCTAATTTTTTTTTGAAAATTAGACATAGCCTATGTCACTCGGGAATAGTGTAAGCTTGCCAACGGTGAAAGAATTTTTAAATCGGACCAGTAGTTTCGGTGCCTTTTCATTTCAAACAAATAAACAAAAAATCAAACCTTTATAAAATTGTTATACTATATCCATTATTACTAAAAATAAGAATAAGAAAATTTAAGCAAATACGTGAAAAAACTAATTTTATGCCCAAATCTTTTCTGAACAAAACCATGACTAATAGCGAATTATAAAACTCTGAATTCTAAGAAATCAATCGTATAATTCACAACCATTTTATATAATTATAAAGTTAGTAAAAAGGTAAAGGTGACGCGTGCCGCACCATTTGGCGGAAGCCTTAATAATGGCACTCTTAGCGGTGCCCCTAGCGCTGCTCGTTCCCGAAGACTGCGTTGAGCCCCGAGACCCACGTTTGTGTCGGTCAGACGTTTGCCGGTAAATTATCGATACCCTCAAGAAACCTGACTTTTGACTCCTTTTGCGGCTGTAAATACAGTTGCCGCTCTTTCTTCCGTCTCTTGTTAAGTTTTTTAGTGGTACCATGGAGTGATATTGTGGTCGCGCGGTCCTCTTTGTTGAGCTGATGAACTGATGTCCGAATCCCGCCGATAACTGTCATGGAGTGGGTAATCGTGTGAACGTCTAGCCGCGTTGCGAAGTCTTTTTAGATCTGGCGTTGATACACGTTTTGCTGACCTGGGGTATGTCACGGTCTCTTCTGCGAACAGTGTGGTATCAACGGACTTCCCATACTCCCCGTTTTATGGAAGAGAGTGTACTGGTTCCGAATCAAGTCGCTTGCGCCTCGGGATCCTTTAGCGTTTTCGTCGATGGCTGCTGCCTCGATGGTCGCCACTTGTAGTCTCGTTAGGTGTTTTCTCCCGGCGTTTGTGGCAAATCTTCGGACTCTCGATACGCCGTGGGCCCACCTCACGCGGTTGGGTTGAGACGGTAGCAATCAGTACTGGTGGCTTTTCTTGAAATTCACCCGACTTTGTAGTTTTTTGGGTCAAAGTTGCCTTCGGCATCACCACAAAGTCAAATGTACATGTTCTGTTGCCAAGTGTCACCTCAACCCGAAAGGAGTTATCGACTTCTCTTACAGTGCCATCTGCCAACTTGACAACCATCTTGTCCTTGATATCGCTCGTTTGATTTCACACCCCCTTCGTCACACGTTCATTGTAAACGCTTCTTGTAGCTTCTGTATCAATCAACGCGATCATCGTCTCTTCCCCTAAAGGTACCTGATCTGTGAGACGACGACCACTACAATTCAAAGTTTTTACTTTATTCGAGAGTCTCCTTCTGGTGCGATGATGTCCCCTCGCTCCATTTCGCTTCGCTCGTGTCCCGTTTACTTTTAAATTGATAATTTTTGACAAGACTCTTCTAGAAAAATAAGAGTAAGAGGGAGTTACGAAATGAGTCTTTTTTTCGGGTTTTCCATTACATAGCTAAATCGTCTCGTTCAAAGATCCGTTATTTTGCAATGCAACGGTAGATTTTTCTTCTATGCTCGAGTACAGTTTGCAAACAAATACAAATTTTGGGATAATGAGTGAAAAAATATACTTTTTAGCGATGAGAAAAAGTTTAATCTAGATGGCCCTGATTATTATCGCGATGTGCAACGCAAAAAAAGTTCACGAGTCCAGAAATTTTCACGGAGGTTCTTTGATGATATGGGCTGCGTTCGGATTTAATTAACGCATAGCATGAATGCAGAAAATTATGTTGAATTGTTGGAGTCTGTTTTAGTGCCATTTGGAGAGGATTATTACGGTGACGATTGGATTTTCTACAAAATAATACACCCATCCATACAGCAAAGGTAACTAAAGCTTAATTTTAAGACTCAGGAATACCTGTTTTAGAGTGGCCAGCACGCAGCCCGTACTTAAATCCGATAGAGAATCTTTGGGGCATCTTGACTTAACGGGTGTATGCCAACGGGAAGCAATTTGGAAATTTGATTGAGTTAAAAAAGAAATTTTTCAAAAATGGAAAGAATTGGACATCCAAATGCTCCAAACCCTTGTTAATTCAATGCCAGGACGAATAATGAAAGTGTTAAACAACAAAAGGGGCTCCATTTAAAATTTATTTACGGTTTAAAATAATTTGTGAATTTGTCCCAGTTACTTATTTCGTTTGATAATATTTTGTTGAAATTTTTTTTTATATTTTTCTAAATATAATTTAATTTAATTAAGTTGAAATGTAGTGATAACTTTATTAAGTTTAAACACTTTTCTTTTTTTTTAATATATTGATTGGTTAAGTTGTTATATTATAAAACGAAGTGTCCCACTTACTTATTTCGTGCACCTCATAATGAAAGTGACAAGTGTTGATTAGATGTAAAGCTACAACATACATTTTAACTGTTTTGAGGCTTGGTCGCATTGCCCAATGTATTTTTCAACACTGTTGCGCACTATTCCCGCCAATTTTGTGAAATTCGCATCTGGTCTCCATTGGAAGTTTGAGAGAAAGCACTTTAATTATGAATGATCATCAACTGAAATTGATTGCTAGTTACGTTTTGCCTTTAGAGCTAATAGAGCTGACAGATATCGCACAATTTTGTTTTTTGCACAGACGGACAGACAGACATAGCCAGTTCGACTCCCCTTCCAATGCTGATCAAGAATATACACACTTTATAGGGTCTATCTAGCCTCCTTCTGTCTGTTACATACATTCGCACAAACTTAATATACCATTTTACACTTTGGATACAGAGTATACAAATTTATTCAGAATTGTTAACTAGGCCAATTGATGGCTGTTTCGAACAGTCACGTGCATAACTTAGCGTTATAACGGAAAATTCTATGCTCAGACATCTTTTTAAAAATACATATACGCTTAATTTCAATTTGCTAATAGAAGGTTGAATTGTTTTGAATTTTAGTGAATGAATGTTAAATGTCTAAATATATTTTCATAGAACTATGTCAAATACGGAGCAAAGAAAGATAATTAAAAATCTGACATGGAAGGGACACAGCCCTTCATCAATTTTAAAATTGCTCCGAAAAAAAAAATGGAGGGGACTCACTTCGGGAGACGGAAGTCTATAAATGGGCTGCAGACATCAAAAAGGGGAAAAAACGAGTTAAGCGGCGCCCAAAGACAAGCATTACCAATCGTAATATTAGTGCAACAAAACAACTTATTAAGCAAAATCCACAAATAACTATTTTGGAAATGGCTGCCATATTTGGCATTTCTTATGGCAGCACACAATCCGGCAATACTGCAGTTTCCGTGGCGCCGCTTATAGAACTCAACAAAAGAAAACGAAATGAAAAAGTAAAATTTTCGATATCTCGCTTAGTTTTCGAGATATCGAATGAAAAAAAAAAAAAAAATGACAACTAATTTTTTTAGTAGATTTTGATGGAATTCAGCGAGATAAGGCAAATTTTAAGAGTAAAAATTTTCGATATCCGTCTCTTTCGTCTTTGCTCGATGGGCAGCTTTACAAATATTTTCTTTTTTGATGAATTATACTCAAAGGAGCTCTCATCGGTCCACAAAACTCTTCTCCAGAACTCCTTTGGTTTGTGTATATGCTCCTTTGCGAAAGCTAACCTTTTTAGCTTGTTAACCTTTGAAATGAAAGGCACGTCCTTGGCTACAAATGTGCCGAACTCTACTTCTTTTAAGCACCGTCTGACCGTCCTCTCGCTGATAGACGTTTTGGCTGTCAAATTAAGTAAATTGGCTGCTTCTTGAGACTTCAGCAATACGTTTTTTTTAAATTTCCATATCAGGACTTGGTCATCATCCAGTGTAGTCTTCCGTTTCAGGCCTGATCTCTTTAAGTTTTTCAACGAGTTGTATTTTTTTCCCCTTATTTATTTAGTAGTGCACCGTTTGTCGAGACACGTGGTACTCTTTTGGCAATGTCCACTATTTTTTTTTCAAGCGTGAAATTTAGCTACCATTGCCGATCTGACCTCCAAACTTAACTCAGCCGTTTTACCCATGGTGCAAAATGATTTCGTCAAAATAGTTATGCCGCGCTTAAATTCGATGTTTGCATGCATTCTTATCAGCAGAAAGAGAATGCAAAAGGTAAACAACGAAAAATTTGACATGCAGAGAGTTATTATTAGAATCTTTGTTTTATTCATCATTTTCGCACCATTCGCACCGTTACTTAACGGTAGTCTGCACTGCCAGCATCGAAAGTTAAAAACAATTTTGTCAAAATATTTGTGCCGCGTAGTGCATTTATTTATTTTGGAAATTTAAATTTCCCGCCTATTCAAGTTAGTCTATCATAAAGGCGAATTTTCATGCGCCTTTTAAAACTTCGAAACTACCGCCAAAATTTATTCCAAAGTCAATTTTCTTATAATTTTGCAATATGTCAGGTAAGCATCCTTCTTTACACCCTGATTTAGAGAATTTCAATATCTTTGAATCTTTTCATAAACTGATTAGTAGTAAAGACAAAGCTATTTCTTTTTGTAAGAAATAACCTTAAAATCTTCACGACTTTCACCACCACCAACATGTTGTGGGCTCCCAATGTCCGTAGAAAAGTCATCTGAAAAGAAACTTGGTTGGATATGGAGATGTTCATCAAAAGGTTCAAAAAAAAAAGGATCTAAGTCATGTCGTAAGATAGTGAATCCGAGTTCTGGTACTTTTTTTTGTTGATGCTGGCTGTCACATTTCCTTTCGAGAAGTCCTTGCAATCGTCATTTGTTTCGTCATCGAGATGAAAATCAGTGATGTGTACGAGAACTTATTGTCTTGGCGTCAATCGAATGATGACTCTCAAATCAGTTGGCATACAATTGTCGATTACTTCAGTTATTGTCGTGAAATAGCTGAAGTAATATCATCGCACACTGATGTTGTACTCAGGGGCGAAGGAAAAACGGTCCAGATTGATGAAACGTTTCTAACAAAACGAAAGTACAATCGTGGTCGTATTACCGAGCAAATGACAATAACTGTCCTCGGTTTGTATTGCAAGGAAGATAAGTCTGGTCTTTTCTTTAGAGTAAATGCGAAGAGCAAAAAAGAATTATGGCCGTATATCGAACAGTATGTTGATTACAATACTTCGAAGCTATGCACAGACAGTGCAAAACAGTATTACGGGATTGAGCAAATGTTTTCCTCCTCAACTGTTCATTTGCAGACAAACCATAGAAAAGGAGAATTTGTAAGCAAAACTGATAAGACAAATACGATCAATGATTTGGAGAACCAAAACAAATTGTTGAAAAAAAGTATTAAATGCCGTAGAACATCAAAACTTCTTCATCAATATATGGCTTTGTTTTGGTACAGGAAGAATGTTTTAAATAAATTTGGAGATAAAGGTTCCCGAATCATGCAATTCCTTTTAGACATTAAAAAAGTGTATCCAGGAACTGTTGACGTCGAATTAAAAGCTGGATTGACTTTGAAAGAAATAGGTCCTCCTACATTACAACCAGATGTTGAAGTTTTGCTTCCTCCAGCAAAACGGCCTCGTCTGGAAACTAATGTAGAGGAAGACGATGATGAAGATATTGATGCAACATTTGAATTAGACTCATCTCATCCTGAGCCACTGCCAGATGATTTCGACTGAAGTCCTGTGACATTTGTAACACTTTTTTAACACATTTTTAAAATTTTTTTCAAAATCTACTAAAAAAATTATTTGTCATTTTTTTTTTTCTCATCCGATATCTCGAAAACTAAGCGAGATATCGAAAAATTTTACCTCTTCATTTTGTTTTCTTTTGTCGAGTTCTATATGAATCCGCGGCGCCACGGAAATTGCAGAATCCCCCACAATCCATAAGTTCTAAAGTTTTAGGGTTGAGAAAAGTCTTTGGCATATGGAAAGCAAACAATAAAAAAAAAAAAAAAGAAAGAACGCTGAAGTCGAGTATGCTCGACTGCAAGATCACCCTGTACTCAATATTTATGAATCTTAAGCTCAGTTCAATTTTACTACCATAGCTCATTGAATTGAATTTTCATACAAAATCTTAAAAAATCGGGCATATCTTTGTATGGGGGCTATACCTAAAATTTTGTTGGACCTACCCATATTGGGATATTTTATTGGGACTATCATAATCATAATTTATACTAAATTTTGACTTGTTACTGAGGCACAAATAAGAAATCTAAGAAATGGAGGAAGAAGAGTTCGCTGGAAATATATTTCTTATATAATTTGCTAAAAAAGCAGCTGGACCTCGTGCATATCGTAATCTATATGCAAATGAATTTTCACTACCGAGAATATCTAGCTTGCAGGAATGGTTGGGCGAACTCAAAATAAAAACTGGGCTGTTGGACTTTGTGTTTGATTTAATTGAGACAAATATACCGTTTACTGAAGAGTAAAAAAATGTGTGCTTCTTTTTGGCGATATGAAGGTTGCCTCGGCTTATGAATATGACTACTCAAACAATGTAGTACAATAGCAAGGAACACAGAAATTGCCAGCAAAGATACAAATGTGGATGTGGCGGAAGTTCCATGGTTGAATTTTCAAACGCCCATCAATGTTTCACCAGATACAATTGATACCAATCCATCATTCCCCTGTACACTAGGAAGCATTGGAGTATGTAGCAGGCTATATAATTAAACAATTCGATAGTGCATTTCCATTATGCTGGGTTCGCGTTAGCGTTAAAAACTCGACAAACTCGCGTTAAATCGTATACAAAAAGTATAGGCAGTTAGGTATGGGAAAAAGTCACGTTCAAACTTTAATCGGTTCGATTAATTTGGCAATCGTAAGTTGTCCATATATGTGAAATAGCTGATAAAATAACTGTTAAAATTGAACAAGAAGGCAAGTTAAAGATGTTCGTATTTTATAAATTATTTTTTTTTAAGTTTTATTATTGTAGGTAGTTACAAAATGCTATGGACCGAAGATGCGACTGCCCGCCTCCTCGATTTGTGGGAGGAACGTATCGAAGAAATACGAGGTTTGCGAAAAAATACGCATATTTTCAAAGAAATTCCAGGAAAAATGAAAAAATATGGACCCAGTGCTGTAGAGGTCAAAACTAAAATCGAAAGTTTGACAAAAAAAAAAAAAAAATACAGGTAAATTTTTAAATAAAAATCGAGCTTACATTAAACATTATATTTTTACAAATTGAATAATTTTTTTTTTTATTTTAGAAAGTCAGCTGTATAAGAAAATAAGTGCAATTCAACGGAGGTAGTCAAAAGTATTTACACATCGAATTTTTTTGCACATTCAACAGAAAGAACTGTTTCTTGTTGTTGCTATTGTTGTTAGACAATACTATGTGTTGTTGTTGTTGTAAACCTTGATCTATTCTGAAGAGATCAAAGTCTAATTGGAAAAGCTAACGGTATATCGAACCGAGATCAAAGCAAATGAAGTAATGACTAGCGGTAGTCCAAAGTATTTACACATAACACATTTATTCTTTGATTTGTTTGATCGCAGTTTTAGCAAAGTAACTGCATTTCCAAAACTAAAAATAAATAAGTAAAATGCCGAAAACAAAGGAAGTTATCGATTGAAACTTGATCAGAGATCGTTACCAAATTTAAGTGTGTTGCTTCGGCGTTGGAGCTAGTAAAAATCTACAAAATATCAAGGAAAACTTTTTATAATTTAGTTTAAAAAAAAAAGAAATCGTACAATAGTCTGGAAATTTTAAAAAGAAGTGGGCGAAAACCAGCTTTGAGTCTAAGAGATTGCAGAATATTAATAAGCACGTTCGTACAAAATCCAACAGTAAGTCCCCTAAAGGTTGCAGAAGCATCGAATCAGATCATTGGCAAAAAAAGTCAGCGACTCTACACTGCGCCGGAGACTAAAAGAGAATAATATAAAAACATACGTTGTACGCAAAGTGGACAACATTTCCAAAACCAACAAAGCGAAACGCCTTTCATTTGCTTTAGAGTACATTCAAAAGCCTCTACATTATTGGTATAATGTGTTGTGGACAGATGGATCTGCATTTCAATTCCAGGGCTCGTTTAGTAAACGCTTTATGCATTTGCCATGTCAGAAGTTCAGTCGCTTGACAGATTCGGAGGAGGGACGGTGATGTTTTGGGGATGTGTGTCCTACTACGGCTTTGGAGATTTGGTGCCAATTGAGGGCACTCTAAAACAGTCCGGGTACACCACAATTTTAAATGAGCATGCCTTTACATCGGGCAATAGGCTTTTTCCAACCTTCGACTGGATTTTGCAACACGACAATGCATCATGTCATAAAGGATGGTTACCCACAAAACTTTTAAGTGAAACGAATCAGGCTGTTCTTCCCTGGCCTCCGCAGGGCCCCGACCTTAACATTATTGAAAATGTTTGGTCTTTCGTCAAACTTCAAAGGACAATTGATAAGGACCGAAAACGCAACGGCACAATTGTTGAAATAGCCGAAATTTGGTCTAAACTAACCGTTGACTTGCCCGAAGCTTAGTTGAATCAATTCCAGTTAGGTTGCAGGCTGTTATTGATGCAAAAGGCGATGTCACCAAATATTAACGAACCATTTAAAAATAGTTAGTTGAGCTAAACATTGAAATGTAAATATTAACATTAATAAAGAAGAAGATAATAAAGTTTCAGTTTTGTGTAAATATTTTTGACACAAAAAAAATGTATGTAAATACTTTGGACTACAGCTAGTCCTTATTTCATTTGCTTTGATCTCGGTTCGATATACCGTTATCTTTTCCAATTAGACTTTGATCTCTTCAGAATAGATCAAGGCTTACAACAACAACAACACATATTATTGTCTAACAACAATAGCAACAACAAGAAACAGCTCTTTCTGTTGAATGTGCAAAAAAAAATCGATGTGTAAATACTTTTGACTACCTCTGTAGTATTTCACTTATTTTCTTATACAGCTGACTTTCTAAAATAAAAAAAAAATTATTCAATTTGTAAAAATATAATGTTTAATGTAAGCTCGATTTTTATTTAAAAATTTACCTGTATTTTTTTTTGGTGAAATTTTCGATTTTGTTTTTAACCTCTTCAGCACTGGGTCCATATTTTTTAATTTTTTCTGGAATTTCCTTGAAAATATGCGTGTTTTTTCGCAAACCTCGTATTTCTTCGATACATTCCTCCCACAAAAAAATAATTTAAAAAAATAATTTATAAAATACGAATAATTTTATTGTAACTTACCTTCTTGTTCAATTTTCACAGTTATTTTATCAGCTATTTCACATAAATGGACAACTTACGATTGCCAAATTAATCGAACCGATAAGAGAAATCGGTTTGAAATCGGTGTGAAATCGGTTTGAACGAGTGTTATTGAAAGTCGCGTTCAAAGTGAACGCGACTTTTTCCCATACCTAACTGCCTATACTTTTTGTATACGATTTAACGCCAGTTTGTCGAGTTTTTAACGCTAACGCGAATGCAGCATAATGGAAATGCACTATTAGTTTACCCGCGATATTTGTTCAACGTACAATTTCGAAATGTTTAATTATATAGCCTGCTACATACTCCAATGCTTCCTAGTGTACAGGGGAATGATGGATTGGTATCAATTGTATCTGGTGAAACATTGATGGGCGTTTGTAAATTCAACCATGGAACTTCCGCCACATCCACATTTGTATCTTTGCTGACAACTTCTGTGTTCCTTGCTATTGTATGAGCTATGGTAGTAAAACTGAACTGAGCTTAAGAAAAAATGTTAAAAATGTGTTAAAAAAGTGTTAAAAATGTCACTAGACTTCAGTAGAAATCATCTGGCAGTGGCTCAGGATGAGATGAGTCTAATTCAAATGTTGCATCAATATCTTCATCATCGTCTTCCTCTACATTAGTTTCCAGACGCCAAACTTCAACATCTGGTTGTAATGTAGGAGGATCTATTTCTTTCAAAGTCAATCCAGCTTTTAATTCGCCGTCAACAGTTCCTGGATACACTTTTTTAATGTCTAAAAGGAATTGCATGATTCGGGAACCTTTATCTCCAAATTTATTTTAAACATTCTTCCTGTATCAATACAAAGCCATATATTGATGAAGAAGTTTTGATGTTCTACGGCATTTAATACTTTTTTTCAACAATTTGTTTTGGCTCTCCAAAT
Source organism: Leucophenga varia (assembly GCA_018903435.1). Taxonomy (NCBI): domain Eukaryota; kingdom Metazoa; phylum Arthropoda; class Insecta; order Diptera; family Drosophilidae; genus Leucophenga; species Leucophenga varia. The sequence continues at coordinate 298,117 of JAEIFJ010001892.1, read as the reverse complement.
CATTGATCGTATTTGTCTTATCAGTTTTGCTTACAAATTCTTCTTTTCTATGGTTTGTCTGCAAATGAACAGTTGAGGAGGAAAACATTTGCTCAATCCCGTAGTACTGTTTTGCACTGTCTGTGCATAGCTTCGAAGTATTGTAATCAACATACTGTTGGATATACGGCCATAATTCTTTTTTGCTCTTCGCATTTACTCTAAAGAAAAGACCAGACTTATCTTCCTTGCAATACAAACCGAGGACAGTTATTGTCATTTGCTCGGTAATACGACCACGATTGTACTTTCGTTTTGTTAGAAACGTTTCATCAATCTGGACCGTTTTACCTTCGCCCCCGAGTACAACATCAGTGTGCGATGATATTACTTCAGCTATTTCATGACAAAAACTGAAGTAATCGACAATTGTATGCCAACTGATTTGAAAGTCATCGTTCGATTGACGCCAAGACAGTAAGTTCTCGTACACATCACTGATTTTCATCTCGATGACGAAGCAAATGACGATTGCAAGGACTTCTCGAAAGGAAATGTGACAGCCAGCACCAACAAAAAAAGTACCAGAACTCGGATTCACTATCTTACGACATGACTTAGATCCTTTTTTCTTTGAACCTTTTGATGAACATCTCCATATCCAACCAAGTTTCTTTTCAGATGACTTTTCTACGGACATTGGGAGCCCACAGCATGTTGGTGGTGGTGAAAGTCGTGAAGATTTTAAGGTTATTTCTTACAAAAAAGAAATAGCTTTATCTTCACTACTAATCAGTTTATGAAAAGATTCAAAGATGTTGAAATTCTCTAAATCAGGGTGTAAAGAAGGATGCTTACCTGACATATTGCAAAATTATAAGAAAATTGACTTTGGAAAAATATTGGCGGTAGTTTCGAAATTTTAAAAGGCGCATGAAAATTCGCCTTTATGATAGACTGAACTTGAATAGGCGGGACATTAAATTTCCAAAATAAATAAATACACTACGCGGCACAAATATTTTGACAAAATTGTTTTTAACTTTCGATGCTGGCAGTCCAGACTACCGTTAAGTAACGGTGCGAATGGTGCGAAAATGATGAATAAAACAAAGATTCTAATAATAGCTCTCTGCATGTCAAATTTTTCGTTGTTTACCTTTCGCATTCTCTTTCTGCTGATAAGAATGCATAAAAATTTATTAAAACATATATGTATATATATATATGTATATATATGTATATATATATATGTATATATATATATATATACATACATACATACATACTAAAAAAATTATTTGTCATTTTTTTTTTTTTATCCGATATCTCGAAAACTAAGCGAGATATCGAAAATTTTACGCCACGGAAACTGCAGTATTGCCGGATTGTGTGCTGTCATAAGAAATGCCAAATATGGCAGCCATTTCCAAAATAGTTATTTGTGGATTTTCCTTAATAAGTCGTTTTGTTGCACTAATATTACGATTGGTAATGCTTGTCTTTGGGCGCCGCTTAACTCGTTTTTTCCCTTTTTGATGTCTGCAGCCCATTTATAGACTTCCGTCTCCCGAAGTGAGTCCCCTCCATTTTTTTTTTTCGGAGCAATTTTAAAATTGATGAAGGGCTGTGTCCCTTCCATGTGAGATTTTTAATTATCTTTCTTTGCTCCCTATTTGACATGGTTCTCTGAAAATATATTTTGACATTTAACATTCATTCACTAAAATTCAAAACAATTCAACCTTCTATTAGCAAATTGAAATTAAGCGTATATGTATTTTTAAAAAGATGTCTGAGCATAGAATTTTCCGTTATAACGCTAAGTTATGCACGTGACTGTTCGAAACAGCCATCAATTGGCCTAGTTAACAATTCTGAATAAATTTGTATACTCTGTATCCAAAGTGTAAAATGGTATATTAAGTTTGTGCGAATGTATGTAACAGACAGAAGGAGGCTAGATAGACCCTATAAAGTATGTATTGGGTGCGCAACTTAATAATTTCGTATTTGTTACTAACCTCATATCTATTTATGTAGTCAATATTTTGACAGTGACAGCTATTCTATGTTAAAGCGCACCAAAAAATCAAGAACATTTGAAATGTCACAGTGAATATTAGTAAACACACAAATTTTTTTATTACAGTCAAAAAGTCAAGTTACGTTCCAACAAAACAGCATTTGCGGGGAGGTTTGCTTTTGTTCTTCAATTTAAAGAAAAGTGCAACAGAAGCACATCGTTTACTCTCAGAAGCTTATCCTGAATATGCTCCAGTGGTTAGAGTATGTCAGCAGTGGTTTGCACGATTTAAAAGTGGTGATTTTGACACAGAAGACAAAGAGCGACCAGGTCCATCAAAATAGTTTGAAGACGAAGATTTGGAGGCATTACTCGATCAAGATTCATGTCAAACTCAAGAAGAACTTGGAAAAACATTGGAAGTCACTCAACAAGCCATTTCTAAACGTTTAAAAGCAGCTGGATACATTCACAAACAAGGAAATTGGGTGCCACACGAATTAAAGCCGAGAGACGTTGGGAGACGATTTTGCATGTCTGAAATGCTGCTTAATCGCCACAAAAAGAAATCGTTTTCGTATCGTATTGTCACTGGCGATGAAAAGTGGATTCATTACGACAACCCTAAGCGTAAAAGATCATATGTGAAGCCAGGCCAACCAGCCAAATCGACACCAAAGCCGAATATTCATGGTTTGAAGGTAATGCTCTGTATTTGGTGTGATCAGAAGGGGTGTGCTGTACTATGAGCTGTTAAAATCGGGCCAGACAATCACGGGAGAGCTATACAGGCAACAATTGATACGTTTGAAGCAAGCAATAGCCGTAAAACGGCCAGAATGGGCGACCAGACACGAAAAATTGATTTTCCATCATGACAATGCTCGGCCACATGTTGCAGTATCGGTCAAAAATTAAATTCTACCTCACCCGCCTTATAGCCCAGACATAGCTCCTTCTGATTACCACTTGTTTCGGTCGATGCAGAATCACCTTTCTGGAATACGGTTCACCAATGTTGAAGGTATTAAAAAATGGCTTGATGATTTTCTCGGCGCAAAAGATGAGAAGTTTTTTTGGGATGGAGTCCATAAATTGCCTGAAAGATGGGAAAAAGTTACCGCTTCCGATGGACAATATTTTGAATAAAATATTTTTTCACTTTCATACTTAAATAAATGGTTTTTTTAACAAAAAATACGAAATTATTTAGCTGCGCACCCGATATATTCTTGATCAGCATTGGAAGAGGAGTCGAACTGGCTATGTCTGTCTGTCCGTCTGTGCAAAAAAATTGTGCGATATCTGTCAGCTCTATTAGCTCTAAAGGCAAAACGTAACTAGCAATCATTTTCAGTTGATGATCATTCATAATTAAACTGCGTTCTCTCAAACTTCCAATGGAGACCAGATGCGAATTTCACAAAATTGGCGGGAATAGTGCGCAACAGTGTTGAAAAATACATTGGGCAATGCGACCAAGCCTCAAAACAGTTAAAATGTATGTTGTACCTTTACATCTAATCAGCACTTGTCACTTTCATTACAAGGTGCACGAAATAAGTAAGTGGGACACTTCGTTTTATAATATAACAACTTAACCACTCAATATACTAAAAAAAAAAAAGAAAAAGTGTTTAAACTTACTAAAGTTATCACTACATTTCAACTAAATTAAATTAAAATATATTTAGAAAAATATAATAAAAAATTTCAACAAAATATTTTCAAACGAAATAAGTAACTGGGACAAATTCATAATTTTTAGTTTAAAACTAAAAAAATAAAAAACAAATTATTTTAAACCGTAAATGAATTCTAAATGGATCCCTTTTTGTTGTTTAACACTTTCATTATTCGTCCTGGCATTAAAATAACAAGGGTTTGGAGCATTTGGATGTCAAATTCTTTTCATTCTTGAATAATTTCTTTTTTTAACTCAATTAAATTTCCAAATTGCTTCCCGTTGGCATACACCCGTTGAGTCAAGATGCCCCAAAGATTCTCTATCGGATTTAAGTCCGGGCTGCATGCTGGCCACTCTAAAACAGGAATTCCTGAGTCTTTAAAAAAAGCGTTATTTACCTTTGCTGTATGGATGGGTTCATTATCTTGTGGAAAATCCAAGCGTCACCATAATAATCCTCTCCAAATGGCACTAAAACAGACTCCAACAATTCAACATAATTTTCTGCATTCATGCTATGCGTTAATTAAATCCGAACGCAGCCCATATCATCAAAGAACCTCCGTGAAAATTTCTGGACTCGTGAACTTTTTTGGGGTTCGCACATCGCGATTATAATCAGGTCCATCTAGATTAAACTTTTTCTCATCGATAAAAACTATATTTTTCCACTCAGTATCCCAAAATTTGTTTGCAAACTTTACTCGAGCAGATTTATGCCTAGGCAATAGCTCTGGTTTCAGGAGTTTTTTATCATATGAAACAGCCTTTTAAAATTTGCTGCACTCGTCTTGTGGATATTGGTAGAGACAAATTACTGCGTATTTGAGATGCGCTGATATTTTCTTTATTTTTAATTCTCCTTTTGAGAATGGCATCACTGCATATAACCCATCTCAAAGTTCTAACTAAGCCTCTGATGATCACACATAAACTATTTTAAAATTCTTGTAACGGTTTTTTAAGCTTCGGTTCCACCGAAGTTAACGTTCATCTTACGACAATACAACACATCTAACAATAGCGGAAGCGTTGAATAATCTAGATAGGTCTTGTCTTTCCAAAAAAAAAAAAAAAAAACAGGTACAAAACAAAAGAAGAAGAATAAATAAATAATTTGATTAAATACAGATCAATGACTTTTCTACATATTTTAAAATTAAAGCATGAACTTTTTACGAATTATAAGCATTAAATTCTTTAAATACACAAAAAGAATAATACGAAAAAAAATGCTTAACTACCCTGCAGTTCTGGAGGTGTCGACTGGCCATGCTTGAACTACCTACCCCACTACTCCCTACATGGGTACTTTCCTAACTGACCCTTTCCATAGAGCGAACGCCAAACCACCGAGTAAAAAATATATGCGCTCGAAAGCGAAAACGAAACGTAACGGATTAGCAACACATTTGTTTTTGTTAATTCGCGAATATGACATAGATGAACGAAAACAAGGAAAAACGTTAACTTCGGTGGAACCGAAGCATAAATACCCGCCACACGAATCTTTGAATAGTTAATGTGTGATCATCAGTGGCTAATATACATTTATAAATATATAAACGAAAAAATGGATTTTTCATACAAACGTTAAAAAAAATCGGTGAGTTTGTATGGGGGCTATATATAAAAATGGGCGTGGCATCTTGGTTTTGGAATTGGATGATATAAGAAGTGTTTTTACCCAATTTGGAGTAAATAAATTCATAAATAATACCAATTTTTATTCAAAAATTGAAAAATGGGCGGTAAATTTGTGTGGGGGCTACACCTAAAAATGGGCGTGGTACTTTGTTTTTGATATCGGATGTCGTTAGAAGTGTTTTTATTCAATTTTGAGTGAATATATTCAAAAATAATACCTATTTTCATACAAAAATTCGAAAATTTTTGGTAAGTTTGTATGGGGGATACACCTAAAAATGGGCGTGGCAACTTGGTTTTAACATACAAAGTAGTCGTAGAAAAGAAAAGCTTAAGTTCCAAATTTCGGCGTAATATCTATATATCTTCATCAAAAAAAAATGGGAAGAAATAAACAGACAGACAGACATGGCTAAATCGATTCGTCTCTTCGAGCTGATCAAGAATATATATACTTTATAGGGTCTACGACGTCTCCTTCAATGCGTTACAAACTTTCCGACAAACTGAATATACCCTTCACACTGTGTGTGGCGGGTATAAAAACATAACTTCGATTATGCTTTCTGTCGCTGTTTCTTAATGAATTTACAAAAACAATTGTCATGCTAGTACCGTTTGTTTTCGTTTTGCTTTCTGCTCTTTTGCAATGATCGAACGCAGCTGCGTTTGCCGGTTTGACCAATTTTATGAGAGCATTGAGGTGTCAAGTTTATGGAGTGCAGAAGAAGTCAAGCGCAAATATTGTGCATATAAAGTGGAAATTTAATTAAATAAACAAAACAAAAGTGACTTTATTGTATCAAAGGAATGACGAAGCAGCAAGGACAAACCGTGGCCAGAAAAATTGCCGATTTAGAATGTGAAGAATCTAAATCAGATGAATTTCCATCGTTACTCGTGTAACTACCCTTTCCATAGGTAGCCTTGTATGTACCCATTTCATGGGTACCCATGTAAGTTTTCATGGGTACCTATTTCACCAGTTCGAGGTAAACGATGTGTTGGCGATTCACCCTTTTTGTGGACATTTCATACAAAAAACGAAATGATGAAACGCATTACTTAGGGTTAGCAAAGTAAGTAGAGGTGGTTTCCTAGTAAGTAGTTATTTCACCAGTTACGAACTAGTGCCCTGTATTAGAGGGTAATGTTGCCTTTCATTTGCCGTTTCTTAACGAACAAAATTTTAAATAGTGAAATATAAAATGAAACAATAGGTGTCGCTAGTGTTCTTTTTTGGTTTTTGTCTCGACTAAAACTAACTTTCAACTTTGTTTCAAAATACAATTTTTGCCTCTAGATGGCGTTTCCCTAATAAAATTTGCGATTTTAAACTTTTTCCTTTGCAATTTGAGCTTTTAAAAAAAAAAAATTATCGATTATGATTGACTTCGCTAAAAGCAGCTTATATCAGATATTTTTAACTTCAACTTCTAAATCTTTGCACAAATTCGAATTGTGGTCTTCATTAACATGTTCGACTTCTAGCAGGCGGCGGTGGTGTTGTACGGTTATTTACTGTCGGTACTCTCCAAAGTTGTTGAGAGACTATTCCTGCGTAGAGTGCGGCCAATTCAGAAAGAGGCCGTTTCGTTCCTGGAATCATTTGAGGAGACGAAGTTTTGTTCGGCTGTCTTTCTGAATGTAAAGCAAGCCTTCGACAGGGTGTGGCATGCTGGTCTGCTTCACAAACTTGAGACGATCCTACCTGCTCCGTATTACACCTTTATTAGGTCCTAACCTGAGCGCAGGAGTTTCTACGTTAGATGTGTGAAAAAAAAAATTTCCAAACAAAAGAAGTCAGAGCCGGAGTTGCACAGGGAAGTGTTCTAGGACCTTTACAGACTCTATACAGCCGACTTACCGATTAATAGAGGAAGTCAAATTGCTGGTCGCTACGTATGAGTATGACACGGTTTTTTTGGCATCCGACGTTTCCCCACTGGTTGCTTCTGGAATCCTTCAAAGGCAACTCGACATCTTCTCTACTTGGCTCAAGAGGTGAAACATTGTTGTGAACCCTGAGAAGTCCACTTAAATGACTTTTTCTTTAAGAAGGGGAACATGTCCACAAGTTCATCTCGACGGAGCAACAATCCCATGCAGCGCTACAGCCTTGGGCCTTGATAGAAAGTTAACTTGGCGTCCTCACCTTCTCACCAAAACAATGAAAGGTTAAAAAAACATTTATGGCTTATCGGACGAAGGTCACCTCTCAAGCTAAGGAGCACAAGCTTTCTAGTCTATAGAGCAATAATAATGCCGGTATGGACCTACGGAATCCCAATTGGTCCTGCCAGCAGGAGTAACTGTTCTGTTATTCAAATATTTCAAAACAAGGCGCTGAGGATTATGAACCAAAAGCTGTTAAGAAAATTACAAGTTAAGCACCTCTTATACAGGGTCCGCATTTTTTTTTAAAAAACAGGTTATGTTCAAATTTATTTTTATATTAAGTACAACTCGGTTACTTATGGAATATAAGTTCAAGGCCGCTGCAGTACGCATTACCATGTCCTCAAATCGCTCACACCAACAAAGAGTTACGCACGAAGAACTCGCGGTACCTTGGGCTATAACAGAAAACATACAAGATTTCCTCACCTCGTTACACAACTTTTTTACAGTTGCCCCCTTATATAGATCGGCTCGACATGCAGACCAACACACTCGCCATCAACCTACTCGACAACAGCTCCAGTATAAGAAGGCTCAAAAGGCTTCACCCGCTCGATCTCCCCCATCCCTTATTCCTTATCCATAATGGCTCTGCCAATGCATTGTCGACTGTTCCCTTTACCCTAACAAATTGCTGATTGTCATTTAAAGATAGATTGCAAGTAAATTTATCCATTATAATAAAAAAAAAATTTTTTCAATTATTAAATATTTTATTTCTTTGTCTTTTTTTTTAATTATTTTTTTTTTAATATATTTATATACAATATACATATATATTTATATTTATAAATAAATTTTTTTATGCTACTTATATTTTAAAACTAAATTATCATTAGAAAAAAAAATATACATTGTATATATATATTTATATTTATATTTTTTTGTTTATAATAAATTGAACATATTTTTATTTTCTTTTAAGGAAATTAATTTTTTTGTTTTTCTACAAACTAAATTTTTTACTTATATTTATTAATAATAAATACTTTCAAATATTAAGTATTTTAAACAATTAATTAATTAATTTTTTTTTCTTTCTTTAAATGCAATTAAAAATTAAATCGCTTGAAACAAAGCAAAGTTTTTAGTAGTCTGATTTCTTTTGTTTTAAATTATTAATTAATTTATAATATTTTCTATATTATAATCAAATATTTTTCCCATTTTTTTTTTTTTTTTTTTTCTTTTGTATTTTTATTTTTTAATTTCTAACTTATTTATTTATTTTTAAATTTATGCGCAAAAAATTTACAACGAGAAGCCACTTTGTTAATTAATTTTGTCCTTGTTTTGCTTGCTAAATTTTTTTTTTTTTTTTTTTATATAATTATGATATTTTTTTTTTTTTTTTTTTATTTTGATGTTATACAGTTTTTCTTAGTTTATATATTATATTTTTTTTTATATATTAATTTTTATTATAATAATAATTTTATTATTTTAATAATAACTATTATTAATGTTTTTTTTTATTTATTTATTTTATTATTTGTAATATTTTTTTTTTCTTTAAAAAGTTGTTTTAATTTTTTATTTAAATTTTTTTTATTTAAATTATTCTTAATTCTATTTCAAACGCTGGTCTATGTTTTATTGTGTGTTTTTTGACATTTTTTATTACATATATATATATTATTTATTTTTTTTTTTTTATTTATGTTTTTTTTTTTTTTTTGGTATGTTCATATATAAATATAAAATTTTTAACATTCACCCATGAATTCAACAAAAAAAAAAAAAGAAAAAAAAATAAAAAAAAACGTTAATTTGTTTTTTTTTTTTTTTTTAATTTTTTTCCGACGTTTTGTATTTGGTCCTAAATGACTCAAAGCTTATATAAAAAGTTTTAATTTTTAATAAATTATTTTGTAAAATTGTTACAATAATTTTTTTTAAACAAGTTGTAGCATCCTATATAAAAAATATAAAAAATAAAAACAAATTAAAAAAATTATTTTAATAAAAAAATAAAAAACAAAAAGCTTTGAAATGTTTTATATGCATTTTTATATTATATATTTTTTTTAAACTTACTTATTAATTTGATTCTTAAATTTAAAATTATTGAATTAACTTTTCATTTGTATCACACTAAAGCAACTCATAATAAAATATTTTTTTTTTTTTTATATATAATATTTTAGAAAAAGCACTTTATTTTGTTTTTTTTTTTAATTTTTTATTTAATAGTTTTATAATTTCTCATTAATTAGTTAATTAATTTAAGCATTAAAATAAACTGAGAAACATATATTTTTTTACTTAATTATTTTTTCGTTTTGTTTTTTTTTTTTTTTTTTTTGTACAAACTTACAAAAGTGGTCCATAGATCAGGAGGATTTATTTTATTAAATTTACGCTTAATAAAATCTTAAAACAAATATACTAAATAAAAAAATTAAAACTCAAAGCTTTAAGCTTTTCTTAATAACCAATAAAAACTGTGGTTAGAAAGCTTTTTTTTTTTTTAATATTTTAATAGTTAAATGTATTAAAAAAAAAATTATAACGAATCAGAAAGTCTACTTCTACTAAAGCACGAATGATACAAGACAATTGATAAATACTTACATTCAAAATAATTCATGAAAAACAAAAACGGATGTGGTTCCAGAATACTATTTTTAGAAAGAGAACTCCTATTTTTTTACCACGCCTTTTCTTCAATTTTGTTACAATAAAAAAATGTGTCATACAAAATTTTTTAAAACTTAAAAAAAAAAAAATACATTTGAAATAAAAACAATAAGAAAATCATTTTGGTTTGAAAATTGTTCAATTTTTTATTTATTTAATTTAAAAAAAAAAAATATTTTTTTTTAATTGTATTTATGTATATGTATTTATATATTTAATAGTAATTTTAATGCATACAGTACTAATAAAAATTTAACTATATTAAAAAATTAATTATAGAAATATATTAAAAATAATACTAAAACTATAAAAAAAAAAAACAAATAAACAATCAATCAGTTTGATTTGTTGCCAAATGATGAAAATTTATAATTAATAAAAAAAAAAAAACAATTTAAACTAAAATTATTTAACGTTTTTGATTTAATAAACAAAAATAATAAAATATAAAAAGAATGTTCCATTTTTTTTCTTTTTTTATAATTATGTAAAAATTTATTGTTGTCTTGATTAATGTATTAATTGCTTTGCTGATTGTTTGATTGTTAAGCTTGAAGAAATTTATTTTTTTAATTTTTAATACTTTGATTTTTTTTTTTTTTTATTTGTATTTTGTTGATTGCTTGCAAAATTATTGTTTGATTGATTGATTGATCGATTGATTGATTGATGCTGTTTGAATGCAACACATAATTTCTTTTGCGTTTAATAATATAATTTATTGTATATAAATAATAAGATATGTTTTTAATTTTTTTTTATTTAATTATGCAAAATTCTTTAAAAAAAAAAATATTGCTTTTTTTTAAATTAATTTTTTTTTTTTTTTTGTGTTGCAAACATTAAAAATATTTATGTTTATTTTTGGTAAAATCATTAAAAAAAAAAAAAAAAACAAACAAAAAATTCAGCAACAAATTTAATTAATTTTTTATATATATTTAAAATTATATTTTTATATATACATTTATTTTTACTGTATAGTTTTATTACTATTTTATTTGCTATATTTATTAAACATATTGTTTTTTTTTTTTTTTTTTAATGCTTAATTTTAGTTTTTCTTTGTTGTATATATATAAAAAAATATTTATATTTATGTTTGTTTGTTTGTTGTTGTTTTTTTTGTATATATATAAAATCTTAAGTTTAAACTTAACATACTAAAATTGCATACTATGTATGTATGTATATGTATATACTTTAACTAGTATGCATATGTGTATGTATGTAGTTATGTACATATGTATTAAATATATGTATATAATATGTTTTTAATTATGTTACTTTTTATATATAAACTATTGTACATATAAGCTTATATATTTAAGTATTTATTACATATGTATGCATATATATATTTTATTTATTTAATTTTTCTTTTTTATTTATCACAGCCACATTTTGAAATAAACAAATTCATGTTTCAATTATCTGCTTTTTTGCTTTGTTTAAACTAATTACTAATTAATTAATTAATTTTTATTTTAGTGCAATTGTTCTTGGTTTTATTTTATTATTATTATTTTTTTTTTTAATTTTGCAACAAAATATAAATTTATTTGTGATTTAATTTTTTTCTGTTTTTTTTTTTTTTTTTTTTTTATTTTTATTTATTTATATTTATTTAATTTTGGTTCAGGCTTCAATTCGATTTTATAAAAAAAAAAAAAATAAATATGTAAAAAAAATTTTTTTTTTAATTCAAAAACGCTAATTGCACTTTTTCTATTTTTAGCGGAATTTTTCTCAAATTTTTTGCTTAATTATTTTTTTTTTTATCAATTTAATTGTTTTGTTAGGCAAACATTTTTTTTTTATTTTTTGTTATTAAGCACACAAAAATTTAATAAATACTGCTAAACAAATTTGTTTTCTTTTTTTTTTTTTTTTGTAAAAAAAAATTTGAAACCATTTTTTTTTTTTTAATAATATTTTTTTTTTTTTTTTTGAATTTTGATTTTTAGTTTTTTTGTTGTTCTATTGTTTTTGTATATGACTAGGAAACTGCCATAATTTATTTTTCTTTTTTTTTTTTTAATTGGTTGGCTGCTTAGTTTTAGTTATTTATTTTTTTTTTTTATATAGCGAACATAAAATTTATATATTTTAGTTTCTTTGTTTGTTTTCTTTATATTTTATTATTTAAAATTTTATAATTTATAAATATTAAAAGCAAAAGAACTCAGGAAACATTTGCTGCAAGGTATTTGTAATTTATTTATTTAATATTTTTTTTATATTATATTTAAAGTTTTTTTATTCTTTATTTTTTTTTTTTTTTAGTTAATTAGTGGAAAAAAAGTGTAAAAATTTTCTTTTAATTTAATAAAAAAAAATTGTTAAATATAATTTTTTGGTTGTTTCTCCACTATTCTCCACTTTTGTTTTATTTACTTTATTATTTTATGCTTTGTAAGGTTTTTTTTTTTTTTTTTATTTTTTTTTTTTTTTTGCATTAATTTATAAAATACACATTTATGTACATATAAAGGGTCTTTCAAATGAGCGCGCGGCGTTGATTAATTTTAAAAAATTTTAATTGAAAAATTAAACTGAATAATTTTCTTCATAAGATTGCCAATTAAAAAAAAAAAATTTAGACATTGAGCTCGCTCCAAAGCATACAATATAAGCACATTTTATAGCAGTTTAGAAAAAGTACTATCTTTGGAATGACAGCATTCAAGATTTATAAACAAAAAAACAATTTTTTTTGATTATGCCCCCAGTGATGGGCACATGAGCATGTTTTCATTGGCCTAACACGCAGCCTTTGGCATTCTCTGCTCAACTGTAACAATTTCAAAATATTTTTAAACAATTTTGATTTTTTTTTATGATTTTTATATATTTTTTTTAATTTATATAATTTTTTTTTTTAGTTATTTTTTAAAATATATAATATAATTTTTTTTTATTAATAACACTTTGTGATAAATAATAAATTGAAACAAACAAAAAAAATTCAATAATGCGTAACAATTGGCTGACCCTTTATATGTATTTTTTATATGCAAAAATACTTTTATTTTTTTTTTTTTAATTTCTTTTTTAATTTAAAAATTATTTAAACTAATATAACATGCTGCTTATGTTTCATTTGCATTAAATTATTTATGCACTTGACTACAAATTCCTTGATTTGTTTTTTAACATACTAAATACATGCCAAATTTTTTTTTTAAATAATATTTTATTTATTTAATTTTTAATTAATTTTTTTTTTTTTTGCAAATTTAAACAATTTTTGTCAAAAATTTTACATGCCATTTTGAACTAAGCTACACAAAAAAAGCCATGACATATTTAGAGAGTAGAATATTAAGAAAAAAAAGTGTTATTATTATTATTATTTTTTTAATTTTGCTAAATACTTAATTCTATTTTTTTTTTTTTTTTTATACTTAACAATAACTTACAATTAAATAAACAAATATTTTAATTATATTTTGCGTCCGATTTTTGTTTTTCTTTACATGCAAATTGCATTTCGTTCTTTGAGATGAAAAAAAAAAAAAAAGTTATAATAATAATATTTTTTTTTTTTATATTGTATATAGAAGAGACTCCAAAAAAAAAAAATCGATGACATCGATTCCCTGTCAAAAATTTCTCAGACTCTTCTTCTGCTTTTTTGTATTTTTGTATTTTTGTATTTTTTTTTACTGATACTTTCATGTCTCCAACGATGTTACGACTAAATTATGAAATACGCTTGCCGATTCGCTCATCATTGCTGCCTGACCGCATGAATCGGTTGGTGAACATGTTGTCGTTGTTGGACTTGTTGTACCCAAACGTAATGCATCCATAATAACTTCAAAATCTTTTTGATTTTGATTCATATCGAAATCACAAAGATCCAATTCACGTTCAACGCTTGACGCTTTAAGACGTTTACATGGATTATTGTGACTGTGACTGAGACTGTGACTGCTACCACCCACAACACCACCAAGACAATCGGTGACACTACCCAAACCGACAACATCCAAAATGGGACAATCTTCAATTGCGGATATATGACGCTGTGGTGGTATATAAAATTGTGATAATGCTTCACGTACTAAACGATCACTTTCATCTTCCGATGAGCTACGTGAACGTTTACGTGATGCATTTGAGATGGCTTTTTCTAATTGTTCAGCGCCTTGCGTTATTTCGGGATCAATAAGCGGCATTGGTGAATTGATGGCGCTTAATTCTCGATCAAGTATTTCGAGATCATTAACAAGATTATGATTGGATGTATGTCGTTTACGTGCATTTAGAGCGGCGGAATTAATATTTGTGTTGGCGTTAGAGCTGGAGTTGAAGTTGGAGTTGGAGACGGATGAGGCATTGCTGGCGACGGCGGGTGTTGTTTGATTGACGGAGGCATTATTACTGTTGTTGTGGCTGTGGTTATTGGCAGCAGATGTGGTATTGTTGTTGTTGTTGTTGTTTTGGTTAGCGGCAGGTGTGTAATTGTTGTTGTTGCTTAATTTGGTATGGTTGTTGTTGTTGTTGTTGCTATGATGATGTGAATGCTGATTATTATTATGATGCAGCTCAAAACTATGCGGTTGATTCTCAATTGAGCATATGGAACGTCCATTGTTGTTGTTGTTTTTGTTGTTGTTGTTATTATTAATATTGTTGTTGTTATTATTATTGTTGTTGCTTGGCTTCATATCATCTAAATTATGATTGAAAATATTCTCACGTGCTGTTTCAGGATTATTTTCAGTTCTGTAAATAGAAAAATGATAGAAAAAATTATTAAATAAATTTATTAAATAAAAAAATTGTATTCTGCATAATAAAGTAAAATAAATTAAATACATAAAATAATTCTGTTCAATAAAATTAAATTAATTTTAAAAAAAATATATTTTTTTATTGTTTTTGTCGAATTTTTCATATGGCAACCCCCCAAAAAAACTAGCATACTTGATTTTTTTTTAACAAAAATAGCATAATTTTTTTATTTTTTTTTTTAATTTAATTTTTTTAATTTAATTTTATTATTTTTTTTTAATATTTGTTTTATTATTTTTATTTATATATATTTTTATATATATATATTATATATATTTTTATATTTATATAATATATTTATATATTATTTTTTTTTTCTTATTTTAATATTTTTTGTTTCATTTATTTATTTTTTATTTTATTGATTTTTTTTTTTATTATTTTGTTTTTTATATAAATATATTTTTTTTAATTTTATTTTTTATTTTTATGTTTTACTTTTTTTATTTATTTTTTTTTTATTCTATTTTATTATAATTTTTTTATTTAATTTAATTTTTTTATTTATTTTTTTTTTTTTTTTATTTATTTATTTAATTTTTTTTTTTTTACTTTTTTTATTTATTTATTTACTTTTTTTGTACTTTTTATTTATTTTAATTTATTTTTTTTTTTTTAGGTTTTTATTTATTTTATAATTTTTTTTTTTTAATT